>JAVGWX010000004.1:753811-1123439 GCA_036924085.1 Ariolimax columbianus | reverse complement strand
ACTCCAAGATATGTAGGCTGTTTGTGGCTGAGTTGTCGGTCAAGAGTGACTCCAAGATATGTAGGCTGTTTGTGGCTGAGTTGTCGGTCAAGAGTGACTCCAAGATATGTAGGCTGTTTGTGGCTGAGTTGTCGGTCAAGAGTGACTCCAAGATATGTAGGCTGTTTGTGGCTGAGTTGTCGGTCAAGAGTGACTCCAAGATATGTAGGCTGTTTGTGGCTGAGTTGTCGGTCAAGAGTGACTCCAAGATATGTAGGCTGTTTGTGGCTGAGTTGTCGGTCAAGAGTGACTCCAAGATATGTAGGCTGTTTGTGGCTGAGTTGTCGGTCAAGAGTGACTCCAAGATATGTAGGCTGTTTGTGGCTGAGTTGTCGGTCAAGAGTGACTCCAAGATATGTAGGCTGTTTGTGGCTGAGTTGTCGGTCAAGAGTGACTCCAAGATATGTAGGCTGTTTGTGGCTGAGTTGTCGGTCAAGAGTGACTCCAAGATATGTAGGCTGTTTGTGGCTGAGTTGTCGGTCAAGAGTGACTCCAAGATATGTAGGCTGTTTGTGGCTGAGTTGTCGGTCAAGAGTGACTCCAAGATATGTAGGCTGTTTGTGGCTGAGTTGTCGGTCAAGAGTGACTCCAAGATATGTAGGCTGTTTGTGGCTGAGTTGTCGGTCAAGAGTGACTCCAAGATATGTAGGCTGTTTGTGGCTGAGTTGTCGGTCAAGAGTGACTCCAAGATATGTAGGCTGTTTGTGGCTGAGTTGTCGGTCAAGAGTGACTCCAAGATATGTAGGCTGTTTGTGGCTGAGTTGTCGGTCAAGAGTGACTCCAAGATATGTAGGCTGTTTGTGGCTGAGTTGTCGGTCAAGAGTGACTCCAAGATATGTAGGCTGTTTGTGGCTGAGTTGTCGGTCAAGAGTGACTCCAAGATATGTAGGCTGTTTGTGGCTGAGTTGTCGGTCAAGAGTGACTCCAAGATATGTAGGCTGTTTGTGGCTGAGTTGTCGGTCAAGAGTGACTCCAAGATATGTAGGCTGTTTGTGGCTGAGTTGTCGGTCAAGAGTGACTCCAAGATATGTAGGCTGTTTGTGGCTGAGTTGTCGGTCAAGAGTGACTCCAAGATATGTAGGCTGTTTGTGGCTGAGTTGTCGGTCAAGAGTGACTCCAAGATATGTAGGCTGTTTGTGGCTGAGTTGTCGGTCAAGAGTGACTCCAAGATATGTAGGCTGTTTGTGGCTGAGTTGTCGGTCAAGAGTGACTCCAAGATATGTAGGCTGTTTGTGGCTGAGTTGTCGGTCAAGAGTGACTCCAAGATATGTAGGCTGTTTGTGGCTGAGTTGTCGGTCAAGAGTGACTCCAAGATATGTAGGCTGTTTGTGGCTGAGTTGTCGGTCAAGAGTGACTCCAAGATATGTAGGCTGTTTGTGGCTGAGTTGTCGGTCAAGAGTGACTCCAAGATATGTAGGCTGTTTGTGGCTGAGTTGTCGGTCAAGAGTGACTCCAAGATATGTAGGCTGTTTGTGGCTGAGTTGTCGGTCAAGAGTGACTCCAAGATATGTAGGCTGTTTGTGGCTGAGTTGTCGGTCAAGAGTGACTCCAAGATATGTAGGCTGTTTGTGGCTGAGTTGTCGGTCAAGAGTGACTCCAAGATATGTAGGCTGTTTGTGGCTGAGTTGTCGGTCAAGAGTGACTCCAAGATATGTAGGCTGTTTGTGGCTGAGTTGTCGGTCAAGAGTGACTCCAAGATATGTAGGCTGTTTGTGGCTGAGTTGTCGGTCAAGAGTGACTCCAAGATATGTAGGCTGTTTGTGGCTGAGTTGTCGGTCAAGAGTGACTCCAAGATATGTAGGCTGTTTGTGGCTGAGTTGTCGGTCAAGAGTGACTCCAAGATATGTAGGCTGTTTGTGGCTGAGTTGTCGGTCAAGAGTGACTCCAAGATATGTAGGCTGTTTGTGGCTGAGTTGTCGGTCAAGAGTGACTCCAAGATATGTAGGCTGTTTGTGGCTGAGTTGTCGGTCAAGAGTGACTCCAAGATATGTAGGCTGTTTGTGGCTGAGTTGTCGGTCAAGAGTGACTCCAAGATATGTAGGCTGTTTGTGGCTGAGTTGTCGGTCAAGAGTGACTCCAAGATATGTAGGCTGTTTGTGGCTGAGTTGTCGGTCAAGAGTGACTCCAAGATATGTAGGCTGTTTGTGGCTGAGTTGTCGGTCAAGAGTGACTCCAAGATATGTAGGCTGTTTGTGGCTGAGTTGTCGGTCAAGAGTGACTCCAAGATATGTAGGCTGTTTGTGGCTGAGTTGTCGGTCAAGAGTGACTCCAAGATATGTAGGCTGTTTGTGGCTGAGTTGTCGGTCAAGAGTGACTCCAAGATATGTAGGCTGTTTGTGGCTGAGTTGTCGGTCAAGAGTGACTCCAAGATATGTAGGCTGTTTGTGGCTGAGTTGTCGGTCAAGAGTGACTCCAAGATATGTAGGCTGTTTGTGGCTGAGTTGTCGGTCAAGAGTGACTCCAAGATATGTAGGCTGTTTGTGGCTGAGTTGTCGGTCAAGAGTGACTCCAAGATATGTAGGCTGTTTGTGGCTGAGTTGTCGGTCAAGAGTGACTCCAAGATATGTAGGCTGTTTGTGGCTGAGTTGTCGGTCAAGAGTGACTCCAAGATATGTAGGCTGTTTGTGGCTGAGTTGTCGGTCAAGAGTGACTCCAAGATATGTAGGCTGTTTGTGGCTGAGTTGTCGGTCAAGAGTGACTCCAAGATATGTAGGCTGTTTGTGGCTGAGTTGTCGGTCAAGAGTGACTCCAAGATATGTAGGCTGTTTGTGGCTGAGTTGTCGGTCAAGAGTGACTCCAAGATATGTAGGCTGTTTGTGGCTGAGTTGTCGGTCAAGAGTGACTCCAAGATATGTAGGCTGTTTGTGGCTGAGTTGTCGGTCAAGAGTGACTCCAAGATATGTAGGCTGTTTGTGGCTGAGTTGTCGGTCAAGAGTGACTCCAAGATATGTAGGCTGTTTGTGGCTGAGTTGTCGGTCAAGAGTGACTCCAAGATATGTAGGCTGTTTGTGGCTGAGTTGTCGGTCAAGAGTGACTCCAAGATATGTAGGCTGTTTGTGGCTGAGTTGTCGGTCAAGAGTGACTCCAAGATATGTAGGCTGTTTGTGGCTGAGTTGTCGGTCAAGAGTGACTCCAAGATATGTAGGCTGTTTGTGGCTGAGTTGTCGGTCAAGAGTGACTCCAAGATATGTAGGCTGTTTGTGGCTGAGTTGTCGGTCAAGAGTGACTCCAAGATATGTAGGCTGTTTGTGGCTGAGTTGTCGGTCAAGAGTGACTCCAAGATATGTAGGCTGTTTGTGGCTGAGTTGTCGGTCAAGAGTGACTCCAAGATATGTAGGCTGTTTGTGGCTGAGTTGTCGGTCAAGAGTGACTCCAAGATATGTAGGCTGTTTGTGGCTGAGTTGTCGGTCAAGAGTGACTCCAAGATATGTAGGCTGTTTGTGGCTGAGTTGTCGGTCAAGAGTGACTCCAAGATATGTAGGCTGTTTGTGGCTGAGTTGTCGGTCAAGAGTGACTCCAAGATATGTAGGCTGTTTGTGGCTGAGTTGTCGGTCAAGAGTGACTCCAAGATATGTAGGCTGTTTGTGGCTGAGTTGTCGGTCAAGAGTGACTCCAAGATATGTAGGCTGTTTGTGGCTGAGTTGTCGGTCAAGAGTGACTCCAAGATATGTAGGCTGTTTGTGGCTGAGTTGTCGGTCAAGAGTGACTCCAAGATATGTAGGCTGTTTGTGGCTGAGTTGTCGGTCAAGAGTGACTCCAAGATATGTAGGCTGTTTGTGGCTGAGTTGTCGGTCAAGAGTGACTCCAAGATATGTAGGCTGTTTGTGGCTGAGTTGTCGGTCAAGAGTGACTCCAAGATATGTAGGCTGTTTGTGGCTGAGTTGTCGGTCAAGAGTGACTCCAAGATATGTAGGCTGTTTGTGGCTGAGTTGTCGGTCAAGAGTGACTCCAAGATATGTAGGCTGTTTGTGGCTGAGTTGTCGGTCAAGAGTGACTCCAAGATATGTAGGCTGTTTGTGGCTGAGTTGTCGGTCAAGAGTGACTCCAAGATATGTAGGCTGTTTGTGGCTGAGTTGTCGGTCAAGAGTGACTCCAAGATATGTAGGCTGTTTGTGGCTGAGTTGTCGGTCAAGAGTGACTCCAAGATATGTAGGCTGTTTGTGGCTGAGTTGTCGGTCAAGAGTGACTCCAAGATATGTAGGCTGTTTGTGGCTGAGTTGTCGGTCAAGAGTGACTCCAAGATATGTAGGCTGTTTGTGGCTGAGTTGTCGGTCAAGAGTGACTCCAAGATATGTAGGCTGTTTGTGGCTGAGTTGTCGGTCAAGAGTGACTCCAAGATATGTAGGCTGTTTGTGGCTGAGTTGTCGGTCAAGAGTGACTCCAAGATATGTAGGCTGTTTGTGGCTGAGTTGTCGGTCAAGAGTGACTCCAAGATATGTAGGCTGTTTGTGGCTGAGTTGTCGGTCAAGAGTGACTCCAAGATATGTAGGCTGTTTGTGGCTGAGTTGTCGGTCAAGAGTGACTCCAAGATATGTAGGCTGTTTGTGGCTGAGTTGTCGGTCAAGAGTGACTCCAAGATATGTAGGCTGTTTGTGGCTGAGTTGTCGGTCAAGAGTGACTCCAAGATATGTAGGCTGTTTGTGGCTGAGTTGTCGGTCAAGAGTGACTCCAAGATATGTAGGCTGTTTGTGGCTGAGTTGTCGGTCAAGAGTGACTCCAAGATATGTAGGCTGTTTGTGGCTGAGTTGTCGGTCAAGAGTGACTCCAAGATATGTAGGCTGTTTGTGGCTGAGTTGTCGGTCAAGAGTGACTCCAAGATATGTAGGCTGTTTGTGGCTGAGTTGTCGGTCAAGAGTGACTCCAAGATATGTAGGCTGTTTGTGGCTGAGTTGTCGGTCAAGAGTGACTCCAAGATATGTAGGCTGTTTGTGGCTGAGTTGTCGGTCAAGAGTGACTCCAAGATATGTAGGCTGTTTGTGGCTGAGTTGTCGGTCAAGAGTGACTCCAAGATATGTAGGCTGTTTGTGGCTGAGTTGTCGGTCAAGAGTGACTCCAAGATATGTAGGCTGTTTGTGGCTGAGTTGTCGGTCAAGAGTGACTCCAAGATATGTAGGCTGTTTGTGGCTGAGTTGTCGGTCAAGAGTGACTCCAAGATATGTAGGCTGTTTGTGGCTGAGTTGTCGGTCAAGAGTGACTCCAAGATATGTAGGCTGTTTGTGGCTGAGTTGTCGGTCAAGAGTGACTCCAAGATATGTAGGCTGTTTGTGGCTGAGTTGTCGGTCAAGAGTGACTCCAAGATATGTAGGCTGTTTGTGGCTGAGTTGTCGGTCAAGAGTGACTCCAAGATATGTAGGCTGTTTGTGGCTGAGTTGTCGGTCAAGAGTGACTCCAAGATATGTAGGCTGTTTGTGGCTGAGTTGTCGGTCAAGAGTGACTCCAAGATATGTAGGCTGTTTGTGGCTGAGTTGTCGGTCAAGAGTGACTCCAAGATATGTAGGCTGTTTGTGGCTGAGTTGTCGGTCAAGAGTGACTCCAAGATATGTAGGCTGTTTGTGGCTGAGTTGTCGGTCAAGAGTGACTCCAAGATATGTAGGCTGTTTGTGGCTGAGTTGTCGGTCAAGAGTGACTCCAAGATATGTAGGCTGTTTGTGGCTGAGTTGTCGGTCAAGAGTGACTCCAAGATATGTAGGCTGTTTGTGGCTGAGTTGTCGGTCAAGAGTGACTCCAAGATATGTAGGCTGTTTGTGGCTGAGTTGTCGGTCAAGAGTGACTCCAAGATATGTAGGCTGTTTGTGGCTGAGTTGTCGGTCAAGAGTGACTCCAAGATATGTAGGCTGTTTGTGGCTGAGTTGTCGGTCAAGAGTGACTCCAAGATATGTAGGCTGTTTGTGGCTGAGTTGTCGGTCAAGAGTGACTCCAAGATATGTAGGCTGTTTGTGGCTGAGTTGTCGGTCAAGAGTGACTCCAAGATATGTAGGCTGTTTGTGGCTGAGTTGTCGGTCAAGAGTGACTCCAAGATATGTAGGCTGTTTGTGGCTGAGTTGTCGGTCAAGAGTGACTCCAAGATATGTAGGCTGTTTGTGGCTGAGTTGTCGGTCAAGAGTGACTCCAAGATATGTAGGCTGTTTGTGGCTGAGTTGTCGGTCAAGAGTGACTCCAAGATATGTAGGCTGTTTGTGGCTGAGTTGTCGGTCAAGAGTGACTCCAAGATATGTAGGCTGTTTGTGGCTGAGTTGTCGGTCAAGAGTGACTCCAAGATATGTAGGCTATTTGTGGCTGAGTTGTCGGTCAAGAGTGACTCCAAGATATGTAGGCTGTTTGTGGCTGAGTTGTCGGTCAAGAGTGACTCCAAGATATGTAGGCTGTTTGTGGCTGAGTTGTCGGTCAAGAGTGACTCCAAGATATGTAGGCTGTTTGTGGCTGAGTTGTCGGTCAAGAGTGACTCCAAGATATGTAGGCTGTTTGTGGCTGAGTTGTCGGTCAAGAGTGACTCCAAGATATGTAGGCTGTTTGTGGCTGAGTTGTCGGTCAAGAGTGACTCCAAGATATGTAGGCTGTTTGTGGCTGAGTTGTCGGTCAAGAGTGACTCCAAGATATGTAGGCTGTTTGTGGCTGAGTTGTCGGTCAAGAGTGACTCCAAGATATGTAGGCTGTTTGTGGCTGAGTTGTCGGTCAAGAGTGACTCCAAGATATGTAGGCTGTTTGTGGCTGAGTTGTCGGTCAAGAGTGACTCCAAGATATGTAGGCTGTTTGTGGCTGAGTTGTCGGTCAAGAGTGACTCCAAGATATGTAGGCTGTTCTTCTCTAATCAATTGGTGTTCCTCAGCTACCTAAATTAAAATTTCGGTAGCAACTTTGTGGCACTTGGTGAAGATGTGCCTGCTCTCTAGGTCAAGTCTCACCAGAGTTGCTGGTGCCTGGTCTCTAGGTCAAGTTTCACCAGAGTTGCTGGTGCCTGCTCTCTAGGTCAAGTCTCACCAGAGTTGCTGGTGCCTGGTCTCTAGGTCAAGTCTCACCAGAGTTGCTGGTGCCTGGTCTCTAGATCAAGTCTCACCAGAGTTGCTGGTGCCTGGTCTTGAGGTCAAGTTTCACCAGAGTTGCTGGTGCCTGCTCTCTAGGTCAAGTCTCACCAGAGTTGCTGGTGCCTGGTCTCTAGATCAAGTCTCACCAGAGTTGCTGGTGCCTGGTCTTGAGGTCAAGTTTCACCAGAGTTGCTGGTGCCTGGTCTCTAGATCAAGTCTCACCAGAGTTGCTGGTGCCTGGTCTTGAGGTCAAGTTTCACCAGAGTTGCTGGTGCCTGGTCTTGAGGTCAAGTTTCACCAGAGTTGCTGGTGCCTGGTCTTGAGGTCAAGTTTCACCAGAGTTGCTGGTGCCTGGTCTTGAGGTCAAGTTTCACCAGAGTTGCTGGTGCATGCTCTGTAGAAACAGATTCGATTTAACAACAAGAGAAACAGACTCCATTTAACAACAAGAGAAACAGAATAGAAAGGCCTGAGCATGTCTTACATTGACCTTGACCTCTTCACATCCATCAAATGTAAAGTTTTCCAGGTCCGGCCGAAGCCTGAGCTTATAGTTGTTGGGAACAACCGCACGAGGAAGGCGTTCAAACTTCTTCTTGTCTGACATATTGGTGCTGACTGACACAGATGTTCTTCTGGTGGAAGGTTTCAGATATGAGATGTGGTGGCCACTTGCAGGTTGTAATCCTGTTTAAAAAAAAAAAAATCACATACATTGGTATTTAAATCTTGACAATTAGCCACAAATCTTGGTATTTAAATCTTGACAATTAGCCATAAATCTTGGTATTTAAATCTTGACAATTAGCCATAAATCTTGGTATTTAAATCTTTAAAACTAGCCACAAATCTTGGTATTTAAATCTTGACAACTAGCCACAAATCGTGGTATTTAAATCTTGACAACTAGCCACAAATCTTGGTATTTAAATCTGGACAACTAGCCACAAATCTTGGTATTTAAATCTTGACAATTAGCCACAAATCTTGGTATTTAAATCTGGACAATTAGCCACAAATCTTGGTATTTTAGATCTTGACAATTAGCCACAAATCTTTGTATTTAAATCTTGACAACTAGCCACAAATCTTGGTATTTAAATCTTAACAATTAGCCACAAATCTTGGTATTTGAATCTTGACAATTAGCTACAAATCTTGGTATTTAAATCTTAATAATTAGCCACAAATCTTGGTATTTAAATCTTGACAATTAGCCACAAATCTTGGTATTTAAATCTTGACAATTAGCCACAAATCTTTGTATTTAAATCTTGACAACTAGCCACAAATCGTGGTATTTAAATCTTGTCATATAGCCACAAATCTTGGTATTTAAATCTTGACAACTAGACACAAATCTTGGTATTTAAATCTTGACAACTAGCAACAAATCTTGGTATTTAAATCTTGACAACTAGCCACAAATCTTGGTATTTAAATCTTGACAATTAGCCACAAATCTTGGTATTTAAATCTGGACAATTAGCCACAAATCTTGGTATTTTAGATCTTGACAATTAGCCACAAATCTTTGTATTTAAATCTTGACAACTAGCCACAAATCTTGGTATTTAAATCTTAACAATTAGCCACAAATCTTGGTATTTGAATCTTGACAATTAGCTACAAATCTTGGTATTTAAATCTTAATAATTAGCCACAAATCTTGGTATTTAAATCTTGACAATTAGCCACAAATCTTGGTATTTAAATCTTGACAATTAGCCACAAATCTTTGTATTTAAATCTTGACAACTAGCCACAAATCGTGGTATTTAAATCTTGTCATATAGCCACAAATCTTGGTATTTAAATCTTGACAACTAGACACAAATCTTGGTATTTAAATCTTGACAACTAGCAACAAATCTTGGTATTTAAATCTTGACAACTAGCCACTAATCTTGGTATTTAAATCTTGACAATTAGCCACAAATCTTGGTATTTAAATCTGGACAATTAGCCACAAATCTTTGTATTTAAATCTTGACAATTAGCCACAAATCTTGGTATTTAAATCTTGACAATTAGCCACAAATCTTGGTATTTAAATCTGGACAATTAGCCACAAATCTTGGTATTTAAATCTGGACAATTATTATATACTTAAATATTGCCTAATACGGAAAAACATCCACACATAGTAGCACTGTGTTCGTGTTGAACAGGAACAAATGGCAACCAGTGGCACGTTAATAGTTTCAAATAGAGATACATAATTCAACCATTTCAAATACGGACAAATGGTCTCATATGTTTCAACAACTTACCTGTCTCTCTCTCTCTCTCTCTCTCTGTCTCTCTCTCTCTCTCTCTCTCTCTCTCTCTCTCGCACGCACGCACACACACACACACACAAGGTTCACTAACACAGCTATATAACACACACACAAGGTTCACTAACACAGCTACATAACACACACACAAGGTTCACTAACACAGCTATATAACACACACACAAGGTTCACTAACACAGCTATATAACACACACACAAGGTTCACTAACACAGCTATATAACACAAGGTTCACTAACACACACAAGGTTCACTAACACAGCTATATAATACACACAAGGTTCACTAACACAGCTATATAACACACACACAAGGTTCACTAACACAGCTATATAACACACATACAAGGTTCACTAACACACACAAGGTTCACTAACACAGCTATATAATACACACAAGGTTCACTAATACAGCTATATAACACACATACAAGGTTCACTAACACAGCTATATAACACACACAAGGTTCACTAACACAGCTATATAACACACACACACACAAGGTTCACTAACACAGCTATATAACACACACACAAGGTTCACTAACACAGCTATATAACACACGCACAAGGTTCACTAACACAGCTATAAAACACACACACAAGGTTCACTAACACAGCTATATAACACACACACAAGGTTCACTAACACATCTATATAACACACACACACAAGGTTCACTAACACAGCTATCTAACAAATAGAAGAAAAGCCTCAAATAACCACGACTAATCACAAACTGGAACATATGGTTGCAATAATTCAGCAGTGAACACAACAACACCATTGCCTTCAATAATTACACAGGTATGACTTGTGTCTGTCAGGAAGATGAGCTGACATTGTAAGAACTATTCTAATATACAGACAAAGTTTGCACAAGCAAGGTTATGAATGGCTCTTGAAAATGTGCCAAGAACGACATGAATGTTTACTGTCTTAAAATGTAGTACCTTGGTCCAGACATAAGTGTATGTATGGATAACTTATAATTTGAAGTAACCAGTTCTAAAAGATCTCAAAACAAACAAGCCACTGGTGTTTCTGTAATGTATACAAAATGACTTAATGACTGTAATCAGCACAGAAGCCAGTTGACCTTGTTCACCTGAGGCCAATTTAAAACTGGTCACAAATGTTAATTATATTACCATCTGTGGTAGATTTTAATCTGAGACCAAAAAGTGGCTTCATCCAGCCACTAAACATCTGTGATAGATTGAGACCAAAAAGTGGCTTCATCCAGCCACTAAACATCTGTGGTAGATTGAGACCAAAAAGTGGCTTCATCCAGCCACTAAACATCTGTGGTAGATTGAGACCAAAAAGTGGCTTCATCCAGCCACTAAACATCTGTGGTAGATTGAGACCAAAAAGTGGCTTCATCCAGCCACTAAACATCTGTGGTAGATTGAGACCAAAAAGTGGCTTCATCCAGCCACTAAACATCTGTGGTAGATTGAGACCAAAAAGTGGCTTCATCCAGCCACTAAACATCTGTGGTAGATTGAGACCAAAAAGTGGCTTCATCCAGCCACTAAACCATCCTGTTTGCCAATCCTTTGGCGCACTCACTGGTCTGGTGCCAATCCTTTTTTGTTTGCCAATCCTTTGGCGCCTTCCTTTCTTGTCTCATCTGCAGGAATAACTAGGTCAGTCATCATATCCCAACCCCCTGGCACACCAGTCCCTCTCTGCATAGTCTCATCTCCTGGGGCCTTGTTTTTAAGGCATCTCCTAATGGCTTTACTGACTGTGTTAGTGAGCCTTGTTGTATTGTTAAATATGGTTTGGTCAGGGACTACTTGCAATGATGGGACATTAACAGACATGGTTTGGGCATCGTCATGTGTGTTTTGGTTGAGCAGCTCTGTGACATGCGCCTCCTATCTTGCCTCTAGCACATTGTTAGTAAAGATCGGCCTGTTATCTCTGTCTATTATTGTTGATAAATTCTAATTTCCATCCCTCACTCGCATAACGAGGATCTTACTGAATTTCCATCCCTCACTCTCATAACGAGGATCTTACTGAATTTCCATCCCTCACTCTCATAACGAGGATCTTACTGAATTTCCACCCCTGCTCTATGTCTCACCTGTTCATATTTAAAGCACCCATTTTCACTCTTTGAATTTGTATATTTCTTAAGTAATCACTTCCTTTCCTTGATGACTGCTTGCACCTTCTCATTCCAGCAGATCATCCTGTTCTTTCTTCTACCTCCTGTTCTAGTTTCCCCAATATTTACTGCTAAGACAGCTTGTAAGGAACACTTGAAATCTTGGTATCCTGTTTCTACACCTTCGTCTATGACTACTGACTGATCATGTGCTACTTTCTTGTTCTGTTTAATATTTGTCTGTACTCTACTCTACTCTACTATCTAACCTCGGCAGTCTCTGTACCTCGTGCTTTGAGTGCTACCTTACCAGATTAGTAGACTGAGTGCTACCTTACTAGACCAGTAGACAGAGTGCTACCTTACTAGACCAGTAGACTGAGTGCTACCTTACTAGACCAGTAGACAGAGTGCTACCTTACTAGACCAGTAGACAGTGCTACCTTACTAAACCAGTAGACTGAGTGCTACCTTACTAGACCAGTAGACTGAGTGCTACCTTACTAGACCAGTAGACAGAGTGCTACCTTACTAGACCAGTAGACAGTGCTACCTTACTAAACCAGTAGACTGAGTGCTACCTTACTAGACCAGTAGACTGAGTGCTACCTTACTAGACCAGTAGACTGAGTGCTACCTTACTAGACCAGTAGACAGAGTGCTACCTTACTAGACCAGTAGACAGAGTGCTACCTTACTAGACCAGTAGACAGAGTGCTACCTTACTAGACCAGTAGACAAAGTGCTACCTTACTAGACCAGTAGACAGAGTGCTACCTTACCAGACCAGTAGACAGAGTGCTACCTTACTAGACCAGTAGACAGAGTGCTAACTTACTAGACCAGTTGCCAGAGTGCTACCTTACCAGACCAGTAGACAGAGTGCTACCTTACTAGACCAGTTGCCAGAGTGCTACCTTACCAGACCAGTAGACAGAGTGCTACCTTACTAGACCAGTTGCCAGAGTGCTACCTTACCAGACCAGTAGACAGAGTGCTACCTTACTAGAGCAGTTGCCAGAGTGCTACCTTACCAGACCAGTAGACAGAGTGCTACCTTGCTAGGCTAGTAGACTGAGTGCTACCTTACCAGACCAGTAGACTGAGTGCTACCTTGCTAGGCTAGTAGACTGAGTGCTACCTTGCTAGGCTAGTAGACTGAGTGCTACCTTGCTAGGCTAGTAGACTGAGTGCTACCTTGCTAGGCTAGTAGACTGAGTGCTACCTTACCAGACCAGTAGACTGAGTGCTACCTTGCTAGGCTAGTATCTAGGTTCATAATTCATTAGGGATTACATTGCCTATCTGTGTATAAACAAGTAAGATGCTAATTGGTCTCATTGAATAGACTAGATGACACAACAAGAAAAGCCCTGCCAGAGCTGTAGTCTACCAACCGTTGTAGGAATGTGGTCGAGTCCTGGTCCAGGCTGAAGCAGTTCTCGCAGACCTAGTTATGGCCGTGACTCTGGCAACACAGAATGTCCATAGTTTCTCACCAAACTGCACAATATATGATCTATGGTTACAAACACGTTCTCGGAGGCTTCGCGTTTGGATCAAGCCTGGTTTCGCCAGGGAACAAACAATGTCAGAGCTGCTGCTAGAACTGATGAGGAAGTTGGTCAACTTGAACTTGCCGCTCCCCCGCCACATCTTCCCAGCAGCAGGGCGTGTTTATGTGAGCGGTTGTGGACTAACATGTGTGGGCTGTGACTGATCGCCTCCGTCAGGCAGTACCCACGGAACAAACGATTCTCTAAGCTCCGTCGAGAGTCGTGTGCAGTCAAGCTAGACAAACTGATGTACAGTCAGTGGACGTCTCTGACAACATGCTTGCCAGGTCATCGTTTTCACAAACAGCCAAGCAACGCAGGAAGAAACCAAGAAAATGCCAAACACCACTGTGTCTCTGTTTCTAAGAATCTTAACTTAACTTAACGTCTTTATACTGGTTTAGACGACTCTGCAGAGTCTGTATACAACCAGTTCCATTTACAACACCTTCCTCTAGAAGCTGTACGCATCCAATCTGTTCTTAAATGCATTGACCGTCCCAGCCCCCACTACCTCACTTGGCAATGCATTCTAAGCATTCACAACTCTCTGGCTAAAGAAATACTTCCTAATATCTAAACTGGACCTCTCCTTAGTCAACTTGTAGCTGTGCCCTCTTGTCCTTGTTGGTGGTTGTACTTTAAAAAACTTGTTATAGTCCACTTTATCCATTCCTCTGATCATCTTATACACCTGTATTAAGTCACGAAGAATTCTTCTCTCTTCTAGACACTGAAGGCCAGTTCTTTTTAATCTTTCTTCATAACTGTAATTCTGGAATCCCACTATCAGCTTTGTCGCTCTTTTTTGTATTCTCTCCAGCATGTCTATATCCCCTCTCTGATAAGGACTCCACATCTGTACACAGTACTCCAATCTAGGTCTAACTAATGCTTTATACAGTTTGACTATCACTTCCTTGCTCCTATGTTTAATATTTCTTTTTATCATCCCTAACATTGCATTTGCCTTTTTTACTGCAACCTGAACTTGCTCCCTCACCTTATATGTATGATCTATTATAACCCCTAAGTCCCTTTCTGTATCTATCTTTCTAATATTGTTCTCTCCCATTCTGTAATTATGTTCCATATTGGATCTACCTATGTGGATGACTGTACATTTATCTACATTAAACTCCATTTGCCAGATTACAGACCATTCTCGAATTGTATCTAAATCCGACCTCAATATATCTACTTCTGCTTTAAATGAGACACTACTGCATAGTTTCGTGTCATCGGCAAATTTTGCAATAATGGATCCCATACCTATGTCCAAATCATTTATATATATCAAGAACAAAATTGGTCCCAAAACCGAGCCCTGTGGCACACCACTTTTCACTTCACACCACTCAGAGTACTCCTTATTTATACCCACCCTCTGCCTTCTTCCCGTTAACCAATTTTCAATCCATTTGGCAACTTCCCCACCTATTTCATGTGATTTTAATTTTCGAAATAATCTTTGATGAGGTACTCTATCAAAGGCCTTTGCAAAATCCAGATAAATAACATCCACTGGCTCCCCTTTATCTAACATTTTGGTAACCTCCTCCATGAATTCTAATAGATTTGTTAAGCACGATCTCCCTCTGGTAAACCCATGCTGACTATTTCTAATTAGATTAAATTTGTCTAAATGCATTACAATGTTTTCTTTGATTATTGACTCTAACAATTTACAGACTATGCTCGTTAAGTTCACAGGTCTATAGTTTGCTGGATCTGCCTTTTTGCCCTTTTTGAATAAGGGGATCACTCCCGCATCTTTCCAATCCCGTGGAACAATCCCTTGTGCAAGTGATTGAGAACATAATATAGCCAATGGTTTTGCTAATTGGTCTCTAATTTCAAACAGCAATTTTGGATGAATACCATCTTGACCTGGACATTTATCCACTTTCAACCCCTCCAATTTTTTTTAAACCATTTCCTCTGTAATACAGATTGATCCTAATCCTGCTGTATCCATGTCTCTTTGAAAAATATATACAGGCTCTGGGATCTTGGAGCAGTCCTCTTTTGTGTACACTGTGCCAAAGTAGTGATTGAGTAGATTTGCTGCCTCCCTATTTTCACTTATTTTTTTTCCTGTGCTGTCTATGAGAGGGCCTACTTTGTCCTTTGATCTTTGTTTATTTCTAACATAAGAGAAGAAGCTTTTACTATCAGTCTTGATCCTCTGAGCAAGTTTCTTTTCGAAGTCTATTTTTGCTGTTTTATTTGCTTTCTGAGATATGTTCTGCTTGTCCAAATATTTTAAATATGTTTCTTTTGATTTACCTGCCTCTATATATTTTTTCCATGCTTTATTTTTAGCTCTTCTACATTTAACTACAATTTTAGTGATCCACTTTTTACGCTTGGGGTTTACTTCCCTATATAGAACACATTCCTCTTTTAGCGTTTCGAGAACTGCTTTAAAACTCACCCACTCCTGTTCAACATCTGTTCCTCTGACAATATCTTCCCAGATTATGTGGTTCGCTGCCTCTTTCATCCTCTTAACATATGTCTTAGAGTAGTCATATGTTCGCGTGTTTATGTTCACTTCTTTCCCTGCAATAAGATCCCATCGGATGATTTGATGAATCGACGTCATTGCACTCCGGGCACAACCATAGGTGCTCAGTCTGTCTCATCAAATGGCGTAAGGTATGGATGCTGATGGTCCCTTTGGCTCGCAGGTTGCACACTCTCTTGTGCCGTCATCTGATGCGCCCCACTCCGCTCCAACCTCGTTTAATGTCGAAACACCGCCCCACATACTAAACAAACTAATTAACAAACAAGAACAACACAGACCCCAACATCAAATTAAAACAAAAAACGTATCTGGAATCAGTGAAAACTACCATGTCGGTTGGTTTGTTATCATTGTTAACGCTTGTTGAGCGTGACCTGGATGGTAGTGTTTATTGTTGTGATTTCTGCTTGCTGGTTAGTTTGGTTTCTGCACTGGCTGTATGTGTTCTGTTTGGTTTGGTTTCTGCACTGGCTGTATGTGTTCTGTTTGGTTTGGTTTCTGCACTGTCTGTATGTGTTCTGTTTGGTTTGGTTTCTGCACTGGCTGTATGTGTTCTGTTTGGTTTGGTTTCTGCACTGGCTGTATGTATTCTGTTTGGTTTGGTTTCTGCCCTGGCTGTATGTGTTCTGTTTGGTTTGGTTTCTGCACTGGCTGTATGTGTTCTGTTTGGTTTGGTTTCTGCACTGTCTGTATGTGTTCTGTTTGGTTTGGTTTCTGCACTGGCTGTATGTGTTCTGTTTGGTTTGGTTTCTGCACTGGCTGTATGTATTCTGTTTGGTTTGGTTTCTGCACTGGCTGTATGTGTTCTGTTTGGTTTGGTTTCTGCACTGGCTGTATGTGTTCTGTTTGGTTTGGAATCTGCACTGGCTGTATGTGTTCTGTTTGGTTTGGAATCTGCACTGGCTGTATGTGTTCTGTTTGGTTTGGTTTCTGCACTGAATGTATGTGTTCTGCTTGGTTTCTGCACTGGCTGTATGTGTTCTGTTTGGTTTGGTTTCTGCACTGAATGTATGTGTTCTGTTTGGTTTCTGCACTGGCTGTATGTGTTCTGTTTGGTTTGGTTTCTGCACTGAATGTATGTGTTCTGCTTGGTTTCTGCACTGGCTGCATGTGTTCTGTTTGGTTTGGTTTCTGCACTGAATGTATGTGTTCTGTTTGGTTTCTGCACTGGCTGTATGTGTTCTGTTTGGTTTGGTTTCTGCACTGAATGTATGTGTTCTGCTTGGTTTCTGCACTGACTGTATGTGTTCTGTTTGGTTTGGAATCTGCACTGGCTGTATATGTTCTGTTTCGTTTGGTTTCTGCACTGAATGTATGTGTTCTGTTTGGTTTCTGCACTGACTGTATGTGTTCTGTTTGGTTTGGAATCTGCACTGGCTGTATGTGTTCTGTTTGGTTTGGTTTCTGCACTGAATGTATTTGTTCTGATTGGTTTCTACACTGGCTGTATGTGTTCTGTTTGGTTTGGTTTGTACATTGACTGTATATGTTCTGTTTGGTTTGGTTTCTGCACTGACTGTATGGGGTCTGTTTGGTTTGATTTCTGCACTGTCTGTATGTGTTCTGTTTCGCTTGGTTTCTGCACTGGCTGTATGTGTTCTGTTTGGTTTGGTTTCTGCACTGGCTGTATGTATTCTGTTTCGTTTGGTTTCTGCACTGGCTGTATGTATTCTGCTTGGTTTCTACACTGGCTGTATGTGTTCTGTTTCGCTTGGTTTCTGCACTGGCTGTATGTGTTCTGTTTGGTTTGGTTTCTGCACTGGCTGTATGTATTCTGTTTCGTTTGGTTTCTGCACTGGCTGTATGTATTCTGCTTGGTTTCTACACTGGCTGTATATGTTCTGGTTGGTTTGGTTTCTACATTGACTGTATATGTTCTGTTTGGTTTGGTTTCTGCACTGACTGTATGTGATCTGTTTGGTTTGATTTCTGCACTGGCTGTATGTGTTCTGTTTAGTTTGGTTTCTGCACTGGCTGTATGTGTTCTGTTTGGTTTGGTTTCTGCATTGACTGTCATATCTCAGTCTGGTGTGGTTTCTGCACTGACAGTCATGTCTCAGTCTGGCGTGGTTTCTGCACTTACTGTAATGTCTTAGTCTGGTGTCTGTCATGTCTCAGTCCAGTGTCTGTCATGTCTCAGTCCGGTGTCTGTCATGTCTCAGTACGGTGTCTGTCATGTATCAGTCCGGTGTCTGTCATGTCTCAGTCCGGTGTCTGTCATGTCTCAGTCCGGTGTCTGATATGTCTCAGTCCGGTGTCTGTCATGTCTGAGTCCGGTCTGTCATGTCTCAGTCCGGTGTCTGTTATGTTTCTGTCCGGTGTCTGTTATTCTCAGTCCGGTGTTTGCTGGACCTCGTGTATCTTATTAATCCTCTGTGCGGGCTCGGGTGGCTCTTATCTTAACTTATCTTAACTTAACTTAACTTAACTTAACTTATCTTAACTTATCTTAACTTAACTTAACTTAACTTAACGTCTTTATACTAGTTTAGAAGACCCTGCAGAGTCTGTATACAACCAGTTTCATTTACATTTCCTTGCCCTAAAAGCTAATTGCAATCAATTTATTCTTAAATGCATTAATTGTCCCTGCCTCCACTACATCTGGCGGCAATGCATTCCAAGCATTCACCACTCTCTTGTCTAAAAAAATATTTCCTAATATCTAATCTGGACCTCTCTTTAGTTATTTTGTAGCTATGCCCCTCTTGTTCTTGTAGGTGGCTGAATTAAAAAAAAAAATTGTTATAGTCTAATTTATCCTTTCCTTTGATTATCTTATAAAGTCACCTCGAATTCTTCTCTTTTCAAGGCCCTGTAGGCCGATGTTTCTGTCTCCTCATAACTGTCATTCTGGAATCCCACTATCAGCTTTTATTCTGGTGTTTGCTTCGGTGCTCCACAATGGCAGTGTCTCTGAGACCCATTCTGTGGAGGTGGGCCTTGAGTCTACAATGTCTCGTTCTGAGTCTGAAGATTTTTGTCTGTCCATCTCTGCCAAGTTTGTGTATACTTCCATTTTCTGACTTGCATTTTTTGTGCTGGTCTCTCCATTCTGTCCTCATGGATCGTTTGATGAGTGTCTTTACTTCTTTATAGCTTTGTACTGCCACTTCCAGCTTTTCTGAGTTCATCTGCTTTCTCGTTTCCAGAACTCCCACAGTGGGCCAGAATCCACTGTAGGACTAAATCAGTTTTTTGAGACAGCAATCCATCCTATGTTGTATTTGTTTCACATGAGTCTTTCTTGTTTGGGGCTTGAGATGGTACACTCCTGGAGTCTTTCTTATTTGGGGCTTGAGATGGTACACTCCTGGAGTCTTTCTTATTTGGGGCTTGAGATGGTACACTCCTGGAGTCTTTCTTGTTTGTAGCTTGAGATGGTACACTCCTGGAGTCTTTCTTGTTTGTAGCTTGAGATGGTACACTCCTGGAGTCTTTCTTGTTTGGGGCTTGAGATGGTACACTCCTGGAGTCTTTCTTGTTTGTAGCTTGAGATGGTACACTCCTGGAGTCTTTCTTGTTTGGGGCTTGAGATGGTACACTCCTGGAGTCTTTCTTGTTTGTAGCTTGAGATGGTACACTCCTGGAGTCTTTCTTGTTTGTAGCTTGAGATGGTACACTCCTGGAGTCTTTCTTGTTTGGGGCTTGAGATGGTACATTCCTGGAGTCTTTCTTGTTTGGGGCTTGAGATGGTACACTCCTGGAGTCTTTCTTGTTTGGGGCTTGAGATGGTACACTCCTGGAGTCTTTCTTGTTTGGGGCTTGAGATGGTACACTCCTGGATTCTTTCTTGTTTGTAGCTTGAGATGGTACACTCCTGGAGTCTTTCTTGTTTGAGGCTTGAGATGGTACACTCCTGGAGTCTTTCTTGTTTGGGGCTTGAGATGGTACACTCCTGAAGTCTTTCTTGTTTGGGGCTTGAGATGGTACACTCCTGGAGTCTTTCTTGTTTGTAGCTTGAGATGGTACAATCCTGGAGTCTTTCTTGTTTGGGGCTTGGGATGGTACACTTCTGGAGTCTTTCTTGTTTGTAGCTTGAGATGGTACACTCCTGGAGTCTTTCTTGTTTGGGGCTTGAGATGGTACACTTCTGGAGTCTTTCTTCTTTGTAGATTGAGATGGTACACTCCTGGAGTCTTTCTTGTTTGGGGCTTGAGATGGTACACTCCTGAAGTCTTTCTTGTTTGGGGCTTGAGAAGGTACACTCCTGGAGTCGTTCTTGTTTGAGGCTTGAGATGGTAAACTCCTGGAGTCTTTCTTGTTTGTAGCTTGAGATGGTACACTCCTGGAGTCTTTCTTGTTTGGGGCTTGAGATGGTACACTTCAGGAGTCTTTCTTGTTTGGGGCTTGAGATGGTACACTCCTGGAGTCTTTCTTGTTTATAGCTTGAGATGGTACACTCCTGGAGTCTTTCTTGTTTGTAACTTGAGATGGTATACTCCTGGAGGCTTTTTTGTTTGGGGCTTGAGATGGTACACTCCTGTAGTCTTTCTTGTTTGGGGCTTGAGATGGTACAATCCTGGAGTCTTTCTTGTTTGGGGCTTGAGATGGTACACTCCTGGAGTCTTTCTTTTTTGTAGCTTGAGATGGTACACTTCTGGAGTCTTTCTTGTTTGGGGCTTGAGATGGTACACTTCTAGAGTCTTTCTTGTTTGTAGCTTGAGATGGTACACTCCTGGAGTCTTTCTTGTTTGGGCCTTGAGATGGTACACTCCTGAAGTCTTTCTTGTTTGGGGATTGAGATGGGACACTCCTTGAGTATTTCTTGTTTGGGGCTTGAGATGGTACACTCCTGGAGTCTTTCTTGATTGCGGCTTGAGATGGTACACTCCTGGAGTCTTTATTGTTTGTAGCTTGAGATGGTACACTCCTGGAGTCTTTCTTGTTTGTGGCTTGAGATGGTACACTCCTGGAGTCTTTCTTGTTTGGGGCTTCATATGGTACACTCCTGGAGTCTTTCTTGTTTGGGGCTTGAGATGGTACACTCCTGGAGTCTTTCTTGTTTGTAGCTTGAGATGGTACAATCCTGGAGTCTTTCTATTTTGGGGCTTGTTGGTACACTCCTGAAGTCTTTCTTCTTTGTAGCTTGAGATGGTACACTCCTGGAGTCTTTCTTGTTTGAGGCTTGAGATGGTACACTCCTGGAGTCTTTCTTGTTTGTGGCTTGAGATGGTACACTCCTGGAGTCTTTCTTGTTTGGGGCTTGAGATGGTACACTCCTGGAGTCTTTCTTGTTTGTGGCTTGAGATGGTACACTCCTGGAGTCTTTCTTGTTTAGGGCTTGAGATGGTACACTCCTGGAGTCTTTCTTGTTTGGGGATTGAGATGGTACAATCCTGGAGTCTTTCTATTTGGGGGCTTGAATGGTACACTCCTGAAGACTTTCTTGTTTGTAGCTTGAGATGGTACACTTCTGGAGTCTTTCTTGTTTGGGGCTTGAGATGGTACACTTCTGGAGTCTTTCTTATTGTAGATTGAGATGGTACACTCCTGGAGTCTTTCTTGTTTGGGGCTTGAGATGGTACACTCCTAAAGTCTTTCTTGTTTGGGGCCTGAGAAAGTACACTCCTGGAGTCGTTCTTGTTTGAGGCTTGAGATGGTACACTCCTGGAGTCTTTCTTGTTTGTAGCTTGAGATGATACACTCCTGAAGTCTTTCTTGTTTGGGGATTGAGATGGGACACTCCTTTAGTATTTCTTGTTTGGGGCTTGAGATGGTACACTCCTGGAGTCTTTCTTGTTTGTAGCTTGAGATGGTACACTCCTGGAGTCTTTCTTGTTTGTAGCTTGAGAAGGTACACTTCTGGAGTCTTTCTTGTTTGGGGCTTGAGATGGTACACTCCTAGAGTCTTTCTTGTTTGTAGCTTGAGATGGTACACTCCTGGAGTCTTTCTTTTTTGAGGCTTGAGATGGTACACTCCTGGAGTCTTTCTTGTTTAGGGCTTGAGAAGGTACACTCCTGGAGTCTTTCTTGTTTGGGACTTGGGATGGTATACTCCTGGAGGCTTTTTTGTTTGGGGCATGAGATGGTACACTCCTGTAGTCTTTCTTGTTTGGGGCTTGAGATGGTACAATCCTGGAGTCTTTCTTGTTTGGGGCTTGAGATGGTACACTTCTGGAGTCTTTCTTGTTTGGGGCTTGAGATGGTACACTTCTAGAGTCTTTCTTGTTTGTATCTTGAGATGGTACACTCCTGGAGTCTTTCTTGTTTGGGCCTTGAGATGGTACACTCCTGAAGTCTTTCTTGTTTGGGGATTGAGATGGGACACTCCTTGAGTATTTCTTGTTTGGGGCTTGAGATGGTACACTCCTGGAGTCTTTCTTGTTTGCGGCTTGAGATGGTACACTCCTGGAGTCTTTATTGTTTGTAGCTTGAGATGGTACACTCCTGGAGTCTTTCTTGTTTGTGGCTTGAGATGGTACACTCCTGGAGTCTTTCTTGTTTGGGGCTTGAGATGGTACACTCCTGGAGTCTTTCTTGTTTGTAGCTTGAGATGGTACAATCCTGGAGTCTTTCTATTTTGGGGCTTGTTGGTACACTCCTGAAGTCTTTCTTCTTTGTAGCTTGAGATGGTACACTCCTGGAGTCTTTCTTGTTTGAGGCTTGAGATGGTACACTCCTGGAGTCTTTCTTGTTTGTGGCTTGAGATGGTACACTCCTGGAGTCTTTCTTGTTTGGGGCTTGAGATGGTACACTCCTGGAGTCTTTCTTGTTTGGGGCTTGAGATAGTACACTCCTGGAGTCTTTCTTGTTTGTGGCTTGAGATGGTACACTCCTGGAGTCTTTCTTGTTTAGGGCTTGAGATGGTACATTCCTGGAGTCTTTCTTGTTTGGGGCTTGAGATGGTACAATCCTGGAGTCTTTCTATTTTGGGGCTTGAATGGTACACTCCTGAAGTCTTTCTTGTTTGTAGCTTGAGATGGTACACTTCTGGAGTCTTTCTTGTTTGGGGCTTGAGATGGTACACTTCTGGAGTCTTTCTTGTTTGTAGATTGAGATGGTACACTCCTGGAGTCTTTCTTGTTTGGGGCTTGAGATGGTACACTCCTAAAGTCTTTCTTGTTTGGGGCCTGAGAAAGTACACTCCTGGAGTCGTTCTTGTTTGAGGCTTGAGATGGTACACTCCTGGAGTCTTTCTTGTTTGTAGCTATAGATGGTACACTCCTGAAGTCTTTCTTGTTTGGGGATTGAGATGGGACACTCCTTGAGTATTTCTTGTTTGGGGCTTGAGATGGTACACTCCTGGAGTCTTTCTTGTTTGTAGCTTGAGATGGTACACTCCTGGAGCCTTTCTTGTTTGTAGCTTGAGAAGGTACACTTCTGGAATCTTTCTTGTTTGGGGCTTGAGATGGTACACTCCTAGAGTCTTTCTTGTTTGTAGCTTGAGATGGTACACTCCTGGAGTCTTTCTTTTTTGAGGCTTGAGATGGTACACTCCTGGAGTCTTTCTTGTTTAGGGCTTGAGAAGGTACACTCCTGCAGTCTTTCTTGTTTGGGACTTGGGATGATACACTCCTGGAGTCTTTCTTATTTGTAGCTTGAGATGGTACAGTCCTGGAGTCTTTCTTGTTTGTAGCTTTAGATGGTACACTCCTGGAGTCTTTCTTGTTTGGGGCTTGAGGTGGTACACTTCTAGAGTCTTTCTTGTTTGTAGATTGAGATGGTACACTCCTGGAGTCTTTCTTGTTTGGGGCTTGAGATGGTACACTCCTGGAGTCTTTCTTGTTTGGGGCTTGAGATGGTACACTCCTGTAGTCTTTCTTGTTGGAGCTTGAGATGGTACACTCCTGGAGTCTTTCTTGTTTGTAGCTTGAGATGGTACACTCCTGAAGTCTTTCTTGTTTGGGGATTGAGATGGTACACTCCTGGAGTCTTTCTTGTTTGGGGATTGAGATGGGACACTCCTGGAGTCTTTCTTGTTTGTAGCTTGAGATGGTACATTTCTGGAATCTTTCTTGTTTTTGGGCTTGAGATGGTACACTCCTAGAGTCTTTCTTGTTTGTAGCTTGAGATGGTACACTCCTGGAGTCTTTCTTTTTTGAGGCTTGAGATGGTACACTCCTGGAGTCTTTCTTGTTTGAGGCTTAAGATGGTACACTCCTGGAGTCCTTCTTATTTGTAGCTTGAGATGGTACACTCCTGGAGTCTTTCTTGTTTGGGGCTTGATATGGTACACTCCTGGAGTCTTTCTTGTTTTTAGATTGAGATGGTACACTCCTAGAGTCTTTCTTGTTTGTAGCTTGAGATGGTACACTCCTGGAATCTTTCTTTTTTGGGGCTTGAGATGGCACACTCATGGAGTCTTTCTTGTTTGGGGCTTGAGATGGTACACTCCTGGAGTCTTTTTTGTTTGTAGCTTGAGATGGTACACTCATTGAGTCTTTCTTGTTTGAGGCTTGATTTGGTACACTCCTTGAGTCTTTCTTGTTTGAGCTTTGAGATGGTACACTCCTTGAGTCGTTCTTCTTTGAGCGTTGAGATGGTACACTCCTGGAGTTTTTCTGGTTTGTAGCTTGAGATGGTACTCTCCTGGAGTTTTTCTTTTTTGTAGCTTAGATGGTACACTCCTGGAGTCTTTCTTGTTTGGGGCTTGAGATGGTAAACTCCTGGAGTCTTTCTTGTTTGGGGCTTGAGATGGGACACTCCTGGAGTCTTTCTTCTTTGTAGCTTGAGATGGTACACTTCTGGAATCTTTCTGGTTTTGGGCTTGAGATGGTACACTCCTAGAGTCTTTCTTGTTTGTAGCTTAAGATGGTACACTCCTGGAGTCTTTCTTTTTTGAGGCTTGAGATGGTACACTCCTGGAGTCTTTCTTGTTTGAGGCTTGAGATGGTACACTCCTTGAGTCCTTCTTTTTTGTAGCTTGAGATGGTACACTCCTGGAGTATTTCTTGTTTTTAGATTGAGATGGTACACTCCTAGAGTCTTTCTTGTTTAGGGCTTGAGATAGTACACTCCTGGAGTCTTTCTGGTTTGTAGCTTGAGATGGTACACTCCTGGAGTCTTTCTTGTTTGGGGCTTGAGGTGGTACACTTCTAGAGTCTTTCTTGTTTGTAGATTGAGATGGTACACTCCTGGAGTCTTTCTTGTTTGGGGCTTGAGATAGTACACTCCTGGAGTCTTTCTTGTTTGGGGCTTGAGATGGTACACTCCTGTAGTCTTTTTTGTTGGGGCTTGAGATGGTACAATCCTGGAGTCTTTCTTGTTTGTAGCTTGAGATGGTACACTCCTGAAGTCTTTCTTGTTTGGGGATTGAGATGGGACACTCCTTGAGTATTTCTTGTTTGGGGCTTGAGATGGTACACTCCTGGAGTCTTTCTTGTTTGTAGCTTGAGATGGTACACTCCTGGAGTCTTTCTTTTTTGAGGCTTGAGATGGTACACTCCTGGAGTCTTTCTTGTTTAGGGCTTGAGAAGGTACACTCCTGGAGTCTTTCTTGTTTGGGGCTTGGGATGATACACTCCTGGAGTCTTTCTTGTTTGAGGCTTGAGATGGTACACTCCTGGAGTCTTTCTTTTTTGTAGCTTGAGATGGTACACTCCTGGAGTCTTTCTTGTTTTTAGATTGAGATGGTACACTCCTGGAGTCTTTCTTGTTTGTAGCTTGAGATAGTACACTCCTGAAGTCTTTCTTGTTCGAGTCTTGAGATCGTACACTCCTGGAGTCTTTCTTGTTTGTAGCTTGAGATGGTACACTCCTGGAGTCTTTCTTGTTTGTAGCTTGAGATGGTTCACTTCTGGAATCTTTCTTGTATTTGGGCTTGAGATATGACACTCCTAGAGTCTTTCTTGTTTGTAGCTTGAGATGGTACACTCCTGGAGTCTTTCTTGTTTGGGGCTTGGGATGATACACTCCTGGAGTCTTTCTTTTTTGAGGCTTGAGATGGTACACTCCTGGAGTCTTTCTTGTTTGAGGCTTGAGATGGTACACTCCTGGAGTCCTTCTTATTTGTAGCTTGAGATGGTACACTCCTGGAGTCTTTCTTGTTTGGGGCTTGAGATGGGACACTCCTGGAGTCTTTCTTGTTTGAGGCTTGATTTGGTACACTCCTTGAGTCTTTCTTGTTTGAGCCTTGAGATGGTACACTCCTTGAGTCGTTCTTGTTTGAGGGTTGAGATGGTACACTCCTGGAGTTTTTCTGGTTTGTAGCTTGAGATGGTACTCTCCTGGAGTTGTTTTTTTTTTTTGTAGCTTAGATGGTACTCTCCTGGAGTCTTTCTTGTTTGGGGCTTGAGATGGTACACTCCTGGAGTCTTTTTTGTTTGTAGCTTGAGATGGGACACTCATTGAGTCTTTCTTGTTTGAGGCTTGATTTGGTACACTCCTTGAGTCTTTCTTGTTTTGGGCTTGAGATGGTACAGTCCTTTAGTCTTTTTTGTTTGTAGCTTGAGATGGTACACTCCTAGAGTCTTTCTTGTTTGTAGCTTGAGATGGTACACGTCTGGAATCTTTCTTGTTCGAATCTTGAGATGGTACACTCCTGGAGTCTTTCTTGTTTTTAGATTGAGATGGTACACTCCTAGAGTCTTTCTTGTTTGGGGCTTGAGATAGTACACTCCTGGAGTCCTTCTTGTTCGAGTCTTGAGATCGTACACTCCTGGAGTCTTTCTGGTTTGTAGCTTGAGATGGTACACTCCTTGAGTCTTTCTTTTTTGGGGCTTGAGGTGGTACACATCTAGAGTCTTTTTGTTTGTAGATTGAGATGGTACACTCCTGGAGTCTTTCTTGTTTGGGGCTTGAGATGGTACACTCCTGGAGTCTTTCTTGTTTGGTGCTTGAGATGGTACACTCCTGGAGTCTTTCTTGTTTAGGGCTTGAGAAGGTACACTCCTGGAGTCTTTCTTGTTTGTAGCTTGAGATGGTACACTCCTGAAGTCTTTCTTGTTTGGGGATTGAGATGGGACACTCCTTGAGTATTTCTTGTTTGGGGCTTGAGATGGTACACTCCTGGAGTCTTTCTTGTTTGTAGCTTGAGATGGTACACTCCTGGAGTCTTTCTTGTTTGTAGATTGAGATGGTACACTCCTGGAGTCTTTCTTGTTTGGGGCTTGAGATGGTACACTCCTGGAGTCTTTCTTGTTTGGGGCTTGAGATGGTACACTCCTGTAGTCTTTCTTGTTGGAGCTTGAGATGGTACACTCCTGGAGTCTTTCTTATTTGTAGCTTGAGATGGTACACTCCTGGAGTCTTTCTTGTTTGTAGCTTTAGATGGTACACTCCTGGAGTCTTTCTTGTTTGGGGCTTGAGGTGGTACACTTCTAGAGACTTTCTTGTTTGTAGATTGAGATGGTACACTCCTGGAGTCTTTCTTGTTTGGGGCTTGAGATGGTACACTCCTGGAGTCTTTCTTGTTTGGTGCTTGAGATGGTACACTCCTGTAGTCTTTCTTGTTGGAGCTTGAGATGGTACACTCCCAGAGTCTTTCTTGTTTTTAGCTTGAGATGGTACACTCCTGAAGTCTTTCTTGTTTGGCGCTTGAGATGGTACACTCCTGGAGTCTTTCTTGTTTGGGGATTGAGATGGGAAACTCCTGGAGTCTTTCTTGTTTGTAGCTTGAGATGGTACACTTCTGGAATCTTTCTTATTTTTGGGCTTGAGATGGTACACTCCTAGAGTCTTTCTTGTTTGTAGCTTGAGATGGTACACTCCTGGAGTCTTCCTTTTTTGAGACTTTAGATGGTACACTCCCGGAGTCTTTCTTGTTTGAGGCTTGAGATGGTACACTCCTGGAGTCCTTCTTATTTGTAGCTTGAGATGGTACACTCCTGGAGTCTTTCTTGTTTGGGGCTTGATATTGTACACTCCTGGAGTCTTTCTTGTTTTTAGATTGAGATGGTACACTCCTAGAGTCTTTCTTGTTAGGGGCTTGAGATAGTACACTCCTGGAGTCTTTCTTGTTCGAGTCTTGAGATGGTACACTCCTGGAGTCTTTCTGGTTTGTAGCTTGAGATGGTACACTCCTGGAGTCTTTCTTTTTTAAGGCTTGAGATGGTATACTCCTCAAGTCTTTCTTGTTTGTAGCTTGAGATGGTACATTCCTTGAGTATTTCTTGTTTGGGGCTTGAGATAGTACACTCCTGGAGACTTTCTTTTTTGTGGCTTGAGATGGTACACTCCTGGAGTCTTTCTTCTTTGTAGCTTGAGATGGTACACTCCTGGAGTCTTTCTTGTTTGGGGCTTGAGATGGTACACTTCTGGAGTCGTTCTTCTTTGTAGATTGAGATGGTACAGTCCTGGAGTCTTTCTTGTTTGTAGCTTGAGATGGTACACTCCTGGAATCTTTCTTTTTTGGGGCTTGAGATGGTACAATCCTGGAGTCTTTCTTGTTTGGGGCTTGAGATGGTACACTCATTGAGTCTTTCTTGTTTGAGGCTTGATTTGGTACACTCCTTGAGTCTTTCTTGTTTGAGCCTTGAGATGGTACACTCCTGGAGTCTTTCTTGTTTGGGGCTTGAGATGGTACACTCCTGGAGTTTTTCTTGTTTGGGGCTTGAGATGGTACACTCCTGGAGTCTTTCTTGTTTGTAGCTTGAGATGGTACACTCCTGGAGTTTTTCTGGTTTGTAGCTTGAGATGGTACTCTCCTGGAGTTTTTCTTTTTTGTAGCTTAGATGGTACACTCCTGGAGTCTTTCTTGTTTGCGGCTTGAGATTGTACACTCCTGGAGTCTTTCTTGTTGGAGCTTGAGATGGTACACTCCTGGAGTCTTTCTTGTTTGTAGCTTGAGATGGTACACTCCTGAAGTCTTTCTTGTTTGGGGCTTGAGATGGTACACTTCTGGAGTCTTTCTTGTTTTTAGATTGAGATGGTACACTCCTAGAGTCTTTCTTGTTAGGGGCTTGAGATAGTACACTCCTGGAGTCTTTCTTGTTCGAGTCTTGAGATGGTACACTCCTGGAGTCTTTCTGGTTTGTAGCTTGAGATAGTACACTCCTGGAGTCTTTCTTTTTTGGGGCTTGAGATGGTATACTCCTCAAGTCTTTCTTGTTTGTAGCTTGAGATGGTACATTCCTTGAGTGTTTCTTGTTTGGGGCTTGAGATAGTACACTCCTGGAGACTTTCTTTTTTGTGGCTTGAGATGGTACACTCCTGGAGTCTTTCTTGTTTGTAGCTTGAGATGGTACACTCCTGGAGTCTTTCTTGTTTGGGGCTTGAGATGGTACACTTCTGGAGTCGTTCTTCTTTGTAGATTGAGATGGTACACTCCTGGAGTCTTTCTTGTTTGTAGCTTGAGATGGTACACTCCTGGAATCTTTCTTTTTTGGGGCTTGAGATGGTACACTCCTGGAGTCTTTCTTGTTTGGGGCTTGAGATGGTACACTCATTGAGTCTTTCTTGTTTAAGGCTTGATTTGGTACACTCCTTGAGTCTTTCTTGTTTGAGCCTTGAGATGGTACACTCCTGGAGTCTTTCTTGTTTGGGGCTTGAGATGGTACACTCCTGGAGTCTTTCTTGTTTAGGGCTTGAGATGGTACACTCCTGTATTCTTTCTTGTTTGGGCCTTGAGATGGTACACTCCTGGAGTCTTTCTTGTTTGTAGCTTGAGATGGTACACTCCCGGAGTCTTTCTTGTTTGTAGCTTGAGATTGTACACTCCTGGAGTCTTTCTTGTTTTTTGCTTGAGATGGTACACTCCTGGAGTCTTTCTTGTTTGGGGCTTGAGAGGGTACACTCCTGTAGTCTTTTTTGTTGGGGCTTGAGATGGTACACTTCTGGAGTCTTTCTTGTTTGTAGCTTGAGATGGTACACTCCTGAAGTCTTTCTTGTTTGGGGCTTGAGATGGTACACTACTGGAGTCTTTCTTGTTTGGGGATTGAGATGGGACACTCCTGGAGTATTTCTTGTTTGGGGCTTGAGATGGTACACTCCTGGAGTCTTTCTTGTTTGTAGCTTGAGATGGTACACTCCTGGAGTCTTTCTTGTTTATTGCTTGAGATGGTACACTTCTGAATCTTTCTTGTTTGGGGCTTGAGATGGAACACTCCTAGAGTCTTTCTTGTTTGTAGCTTGAGATGGTACACTCCTGGAGTCTTTCTTGTTTGGGGCTTGAGATGGTACACTCCTGGAGTCTTTCTTATTTGTAGCTTGAGATGGTACACTCCTGGAGTCTTTCTTGTTTGTAGCTTTAGATGGTACACTCCTGGAGTCTTTCTTGTTTGGGGCTTGAGGTGGTACACTTCTAGAGTCGTTCTTGTTTTTAGATTGAGATGGTACACTCCTGGAGTCTTTCTTATTTGGGGCTTGAGATGGTACACTCCTGGAGTCTTTCTTGTTTGGGGCTTGAGATGGTACACTCCTGTAGTCTTTCTTGTTGGAGCTTGAGATGGTACACTCCTGGAGTCTTTCTTGTTTATAGCTTGAGATGGTACACTCCTGAAGTCTTTCTTGTTTGGGGCTTGAGATGGTACACTCCTAGAGTCTTTCTTGTTTGGGGATTGAGATGGGACACTCCTGGAGTCTTTCTTGTTTGTAGCTTGAGATGGTACACTTCTGGAATCTTTCTTGTTTTTGGGCTTGAGATGGTACACTCCTAGAGTCTTTCTTGTTTGTAGCTTGAGATGGTACACTCCTGGAGTCTTTCTTTTTTTGAAACTTGAGATGGTACACTCCTGGAGTCTTTCTTGTTTGAGGCTTGAGATGGTACACTCCTGGAGTCCTTCTTATTTGTAGCTTGAGATGGTACACTCCTGGAATCTTTCTTTTTTGGGGCTTGAGATGGTACACTCCTGGAGTCTTTCTTGTTTGGGGCTTGAGATGGTACACTCATTGAGTCTTTCTTGTTTGAGGCTTGATTTGGTACACTCCTTGAGTCTTTCTTGTTTGAGCCTTGAGATGGTACACTCCTGGAGTCTTTCTTGTTTGGGGCTTGAGATGGTACACTCCTGGAGTCTTTCTTGTTTGGGGATTGAGATGGTACACTCCTGGAGTCTTTCTTGTTTGTAGCTTGAGATGGTACACTCCTGGAGTTTTTCTGGTTTGTAGCTTGAGATGGTACTCTCCTGGAGTTTTTCTTTATTGTAGCTTAGATGGTACACTCCTGGAGTCTTTCTTGTTTGTGGCTTGAGATTGTACACTCCTGGAGTCTTTCTTGTTGGAGCTTGAGATGGTACACTCCTGGAGTCTTTCTTGTTTGTAGCTTGAGATGGTACACTCCTGAAGTCTTTCTTGTTTGGGGCTTGAGATGGTACACTCCTGGAGTCTTTCTTGTTTGGGGATTGAGATGGGACACTCCTGGAGTCTTTCTTGTTTGTAGCTTGAGATGGTACACTCCTGGAGTCTTTCTTGTTTGGGGCTTGAGATGGTACACTACTGGAGTCTTTCTTGTTTGGGGCTTGAGATGGTACACTCCTAGAGTCTTTCTTGTTTGGGGATTGAGATGGGACACTCCTGGAGTCTTTCTTGTTTGTAGCTTGAGATGGTACACTTCTGGAATCTTTCTTGTTTTTGGGCTTGAGATGGTACACTCCTAGATTCTTTCTTGTTTGTAGCTTGAGATGGTACACTCCTGGAGTCTTTCTTTTTTTGAAACTTGAGATGGTACACTCCTGGAGTCTTTCTTGTTTGAGGCTTGAGATGGTACACTCCTGGAGTCCTTCTTATTTGTAGCTTGAGATGGTACACTCCTGGAATCTTTCTTTTTTGGGGCTTGAGATGGTACACTCCTGGAGTCTTTCTTGTTTGGGGCTTGAGATGGTACACTCATTGAGTCTTTCTTGTTTGAGGCTTGATTTGGTACACTCCTTGAGTCTTTCTTGTTTGAGCCTTGAGATGGTACACTCCTGGAGTCTTTCTTGTTTGGGGCTTGAGATGGTACACTCCTGGAGTCTTTCTTGTTTGGGGATTGAGATGGTACACTCCTGGAGTTTTTCTGGTTTGTAGCTTGAGATGGTACACTCCTGGAGTTTTTCTGGTTTGTAGCTTGAGATGGTACTCTCCTGGAGTTTTTCTTTATTGTAGCTTAGATGGTACACTCCTGGAGTCTTTCTTGTTTGTGGCTTGAGATTGTACACTCCTGGAGTCTTTCTTGTTGGAGCTTGAGATGGTACACTCCTGGAGTCTTTCTTGTTTGTAGCTTGAGATGGTACACTCCTGAAGTCTTTCTTGTTTGGGGCTTGAGATGGTACACTCCTGGAGTCTTTCTTGTTTGGGGATTGAGATGGGACACTCCTGGAGTCTTTCTTGTTTGTAGCTTGAGATGGTACACTCCTGGAGTCTTTCTTGTTTGGGGCTTGAGATGGTACACTACTGGAGTCTTTCTTGTTTGGGGATTGAGATGGGACACTCCTGGAGTATTTCTTGTTTGGGGCTTGAGATGGTACACTCCTGGAGTCTTTCTTGTTTGTAGCTTGAGATGGTACACTCCTGGAGTCTTTCTTGTTTATTGCTTGAGATGGTACACTTCTGGAATCTTTCTTGTTTGGGGCTTGAGATGGAACACTCCTAGAGTCTTTCTTGTTTGTAGCTTGAGATGGTACACTCCTGGAGTCTTTCTTGTTTGGGGCTTGAGATGGTACACTCCTGGAGTCTTTCTTATTTGTAGCTTGAGATGGTACACTCCTGGAGTCTTTCTTGTTTGTAGCTTTAGATGGTACACTCCTGGAGTCTTTCTTGTTTGGGGCTTGAGGTGGTACACTTCTAGAGTCTTTCTTGTTTTTAGATTGAGATGGTACACTCCTGGAGTCTTTCTTATTTGGGGCTTGAGATGGTACACTCCTGGAGTCTTTCTTGTTTGGGGCTTGAGATGGTACACTCCTGTAGTCTTTCTTGTTGGAGCTTCAGATGGTACACTCCTGGAGTCTTTCTTGTTTATAGCTTGAGATGGTACACTCCTGAAGTCTTTCTTGTTTGGGGCTTGAGATGGTACACTCCTAGAGTCTTTCTTGTTTGGGGATTGAGATGGGACACTCCTGGAGTCTTTCTTGTTTGTAGCTTGAGATGGTACACTTCTGGAATCTTTCTTGTTTTTGGGCTTGAGATATTACACTCCTAGAGTCTTTCTTGTTTGTAGCTTGAGATGGTACACTCCTGGAGTCTTTCTTTTTTTGAGGCTTGAGATGGTACACTCCTGGAGTCTTTCTTGTTTGAGGCTTGAGATGGTACACTCCTGGAGTCCTTCTTATTTGTAGCTTGAGATGGTACACTCCTGGAGTCTTTCTTGTTTTTAGATTGAGATGGTACTCTCCTAGAGTCTTTCTTGTTTGGGGCTTGAGATAGTACACTCCTGGAGTCTTTCTTGTTCGAGTCTTGAGATGGTACACTCCTGGAGTCTTTCTGGTTTGTAGCTTGAGATGGTACACTCCTGGAGTCGTTCTTGTTTGGGGCTTGAAATGGTATACTCCTGGAGTCTTTCTTATTTGTAGCTTTAGATGGTACACTCCTGGAATCTTTCTTTTTTGGGGTTTGAGATGGTACACTCCTGGAGTCTTTCTTGTTTGGGGCTTGAGATGGTACACTCATTGAGTCTTTCTTGTTTGAGGCTTGATTTGGTACACTCCTTGAGTCTTTCTTGTTTGAGCCTTGAGATGGTACACTCCTGGAGTCTTTCTTGTTTGGGGCTTGAGATGGTACACTCCTGGAGTCTTTCTTGTTTGGGGATTGAGATGGTACACTCCTGGAGTCTTTCTTGTTTGTAGCTTGAGATGGTACACTCCTGGAGTTTTTCTGGTTTGTAGCTTGAGATGGTACTCTCCTGGAGTTTTTCTTTATTGTAGCTTAGATGGTACACTCCTGGAGTCTTTCTTGTTTGCGGCTTGAGATTGTACACTCCTGGAGTCTTTCTTGTTGGAGCTTGAGATGGTACACTCCTGGAGTCTTTCTTGTTTGTAGCTTGAGATGGTACACTCCTGAAGTCTTTCTTGTTTGGGGCTTGAGATGGTACACTCCTGGAGTCTTTCTTGTTTGGGGATTGAGATGGGACACTCCTGGAGTCTTTCTTGTTTGTAGCTTGAGATGGTACACTTCTGGAATCTTTCTTGTTTTTGGGCTTGAGATGGTACACTCCTAGAGTCTTTCTTGTTTGTAGCTTGAGATGGTACACTCCTGGAGTCTTTCTTTTTTGAGGCTTGAGATGGTACACTCCTGGAGTCTTTCTTGTTTGAGGCTTGAGATGGTACACTCCTGGAGTCCTTGTTATTTGTAGCTTGAGATGGTACACTCCTGGAGTCTTTCTTGTTGGAGCTTGAGATGGTACACTCCTGGAGTCTTTCTTGTTTTTAGCTTGAGATGTTACACTCCTGAAGTCTTTCTTGTTAGGGGATTGAGATGGGACACTCCTGGAGTCTTTCTTGTTTGTAGCTTGAGATGGTACACTTCTGGAATCTTTCTTGTTTTTGGGCTTGAGATGGTACACTCCTAGAGTCTTTCTTGTTTGTAGCATGAGATGGTACACTCCTGGAGTCTTTCTTTTTTGAGACTTGATATGGTACACTCCTGGAGTCTTTCTTGTTTTTAGATTGAGATGGTACACTCCTAGAGTCTTTCTTGTTTGGGGCTTGAGATAGTAAGCTCCTGGAGTCTTTCTTGTTCGAGTCTTGAGATGGTACACTCCTGGAGTCTTTCTGGTTTGTAGCTTGAGATGGTACACTCCTGGAGTCTTTCTTGTTTGGGGCTTGAGATGGTATACTCCTGGAGTCTTTCTTGTTTGTAGCTTGAGATGGTACATTCCTTGAGTATTTCTTGTTTGGGGCTTGAGATAGTACACTCCTGGAGACTTTCTTTTTTGTGGCTTGAGATGGTACACTCCTGGAGTCTTTCTTGTTTGTAGCTTGAGATGGTACACTCCTGGAGTCTTTCTTGTTTGGGGCTTGAGATGGTACACTTCTGGAGTATTTCTTCTTTGCAGATTGAGATGGTACATTCCTGGGGTCTTTCTTGTTTGTAGCTTGAGATGGTACACTCCTGGAATCTTTCTTTTTTGGGGCTTGAGATGGTACACTCCTGGAGTCTTTCTTGTTTGGGGCTTGAGATGGTACACTCATGGAGTCTTTTTTGTTTGTAGCTTGAGATGGTACACTCATTGAGTATTTCTTGTTTGAGGCTTGATTTGGTACACTCCTTGAGTCTTTCTTGTTTGAGCCTTGAGATGATACACTCCTTGAGTCTTTCTTGTTTGTAGCTTGAGATGGTACTCTCCTGGAGTTTTTCTTTTTTGTAGCTTAGATGGTACACTCCTGGAGTCTTTCTTGTTTGGGGCTTGAGATGGTACACTCCTGGAGTCTTTCTTGTTTGGGGCTTGAGATGGTACACTCCTGGAGTCTTTCTTGTTAGTAGCTTGAGATGGTACACTCCTGGAGTCTTTCTTGTTTGAGGCTTGATTTGGTACACTCCTTGAGTCTTTCTTGTTTGAGGCTTGAGATGGTACACTCCTGAAGTCTTTCTTGTTTGAGGTTTGAGATGGTACACTCCTGGAGTCTTTCTTGTTTGGGCCTTGAGATGGTACACTCCTGGAGTCTTTCTTGTTTGTAGCTTGAGATGGTACACTCCCGGAGTCTTTCTTGTTTGGGGTTTGAGATTGTACACTCCTGGAGTCTTTCTTTTTTTTGGCTTGAGATGGTACACTCCTGAAGTCTTTCTTGTTTGAGGTTTGAGATGGTACACTCCTGGAGTCTTTCTTGTTTGGCGCTTGAGATGGTACACTCCTGGAGTCTTTCTTGTTTGGGGATTGAGATGGGAAACTCCTGGAGTCTTTCTTGTTTGTAGCTTGAGATGGTACACTTCTGGAATCTTTCTTATTTTTGGGCTTGAGATGGTACACTCCTAGAGTCTTTCTTGTTTGTAGCTTGAGATGGTACACTCCTGGAGTCTTCCTTTTTTGAGACTTTAGATGGTACACTCCTGGAGTCTTTCTTGTTTGAGGCTTGAGATGGTACACTCCTGGAGTCCTTCTTATTTGTAGCTTGAGATGGTACACTCCTGGAGTCTTTCTTGTTTGGGGCTTGATATGGTACACTCCTGGAGTCTTTCTTGTTTTTAGATTGAGATGGTACACTCCTAGAGTCTTTCTTGTTAGGGGCTTGAGATAGTACACTCCTGGAGTCTTTCTTGTTCGAGTCTTGAGATGGTACACTCCTGGAGTCTTTCTGGTTTGTAGCTTGAGATGGTACACTCCTGGAGTCTTTCTTTTTTGGGGCTTGAGATGGTATACTCCTCAAGTCTTTCTTGTTTGTAGCTTGAGATGGTACATTCCTTGAGTATTTCTTGTTTGGGGCTTGAGATAGTACACTCCTGGAGACTTTCTTTTTTGTGGCTTGAGATGGTACACTCCTGGAGTCTTTCTTCTTTGTAGCTTGAGATGGTACACTCCTGGAGTCTTTCTTGTTTGGGGCTTGAGATGGTACACTTCTGGAGTCGTTCTTCTTTGTAGATTGAGATGGTACACTCCTGGAGTCTTTCTTGTTTGTAGCTTGAGATGGTACACTCCTGGAATCTTTCTTTTTTGGGGCTTGAGATGGTACAATCCTGGAGTCTTTCTTGTTTGGGGCTTGAGATGGTACACTCATTGAGTCTTTCTTGTTTGAGGCTTGATTTGGTACACTCCTTGAGTCTTTCTTGTTTGAGCCTTGAGATGGTACACTCCTGGAGTCTTTCTTGTTTGGGGCTTGAGATGGTACACTCCTGGAGTTTTTCTTGTTTGGGGCTTGAGATGGTACACTCCTGGAGTCTTTCTTGTTTGTAGCTTGAGATGGTACACTCCTGGAGTTTTTCTGGTTTGTAGCTTGAGATGGTACTCTCCTGGAGTTTTTCTTTTTTGTAGCTTAGATGGTACACTCCTGGAGTCTTTCTTGTTTGCGGCTTGAGATTGTACACTCCTGGAGTCTTTCTTGTTGGAGCTTGAGATGGTACACTCCTGGAGTCTTTCTTGTTTGTAGCTTGAGATGGTACACTCCTGAAGTCTTTCTTGTTTGGGGCTTGAGATGGTACACTTCTGGAGTCTTTCTTGTTTTTAGATTGAGATGGTACACTCCTAGAGTCTTTCTTGTTAGGGGCTTGAGATAGTACACTACTGGAGTCTTTCTTGTTCGAGTCTTGAGATGGTACACTCCTGGAGTCTTTCTGGTTTGTAGCTTCAGATAGTACACTCCTGGAGTCTTTCTTTTTTGGGGCTTGAGATGGTATACTCCTCAAGTCTTTCTTGTTTGTAGCTTGAGATGGTACATTCCTTGAGTGTTTCTTGTTTGGGGCTTGAGATAGTACACTCCTGGAGACTTTCTTTTTTGTGGCTTGAGATGGTACACTCCTGGAGTCTTTCTTGTTTGTAGCTTGAGATGGTACACTCCTGGAGTCTTTCTTGTTTGGGGCTTGAGATGGTACACTTCTGGAGTCGTTCTTCTTTGTAGATTGAGATGGTACACTCCTGGAGTCTTTCTTGTTTGTAGCTTGAGATGGTACACTCCTGGAATCTTTCTTTTTTGGGGCTTGAGATGGTACACTCCTGGAGTCTTTCTTGTTTGGGGCTTGAGATGGTACACTCATTGAGTCTTTCTTGTTTAAGGCTTGATTTGGTACACTCCTTGAGTCTTTCTTGTTTGAGCCTTGAGATGGTACACTCCTGGAGTCTTTCTTGTTTGGGGCTTGAGATGGTACACTCCTGGAGTCTTTCTTGTTTAGGGCTTGAGATGGTACACTCCTGGATTCTTTCTTGTTTGGGCCTTGAGATGGTACACTCCTGGAGTCTTTCTTGTTTGTAGCTTGAGATGGTACACTCCCGGAGTCTTTCTTGTTTGTAGCTTGAGATTGTACACTCCTGGAGTCTTTCTTGTTTTTTGCTTGAGATGGTACACTCCTGGAGTCTTTCTTGTTTGGGGCTTGAGAGGGTACACTCCTGTAGTCTTTCTTGTTGGGGCTTGAGATGGTACACTTCTGGAGTCTTTCTTGTTTGTAGCTTGAGATGGTACACTCCTGAAGTCTTTCTTGTTTGGGGCTTGAGATGGTACACTACTGGAGTCTTTCTTGTTTGGGGATTGAGATGGGACACTCCTGGAGTATTTCTTGTTTGGGGCTTGAGATGGTACACTCCTGGAGTCTTTCTTGTTTGTAGCTTGAGATGGTACACTCCTGGAGTCTTTCTTGTTTGTAGCTTGAGATGGTACACTTCTGGAATCTTTCTTGTTTGGGGCTTGAGATGGAACACTCCTGGAGTCTTTCTTATTTGTAGCTTGAGATGGTACACTCCTGGAGTCTTTCTTGTTTGTAGCTTTAGATGGTACACTCCTGGAGTCTTTCTTGTTTGGGGCTTGAGGTGGTACACTTCTAGAGTCTTTCTTGTTTTTAGATTGAGATGGTACACTCCTGGAGTCTTTCTTATTTGGGGCTTGAGATGGTACACTCCTGGAGTCTTTCTTGTTTGGGGCTTGAGATGGTACACTCCTGTAGTCTTTCTTGTTGGAGCTTGAGATGGTACACTCCTGGAGTCTTTCTTGTTTATAGCTTGAGATGGTACACTCCTGAAGTCTTTCTTGTTTGGGGCTTGAGATGGTACACTCCTAGAGTCTTTCTTGTTTGGGGATTGAGATGGGACACTCCTGGAGTCTTTCTTGTTTGTAGCTTGAGATGGTACACTTCTGGAATCTTTCTTGTTTTTGGGCTTGAGATGGTACACTCCTAGAGTCTTTCTTGTTTGTAGCTTGAGATGGTACACTCCTGGAGTCTTTCTTTTTTTGAAACTTGAGATGGTACACTCCTGGAGTCTTTCTTGTTTGAGGCTTGAGATGGTACACTCCTGGAGTCCTTCTTATTTGTAGCTTGAGATGGTACACTCCTGGAATCTTTCTTTTTTGGGGCTTGAGATGGTACACTCCTGGAGTCTTTCTTGTTTGGGGCTTGAGATGGTACACTCATTGAGTCTTTCTTGTTTGAGGCTTGATTTGGTACACTCCTTGAGTCTTTCTTGTTTGAGCCTTGAGATGGTACACTCCTGGAGTCTTTCTTGTTTGGGGCTTGAGATGATACACTCCTGGAGTCTTTCTTGTTTGGGGATTGAGATGGTACACTCCTGGAGTCTTTCTTGTTTGTAGCTTGAGATGGTACACTCCTGGAGTTTTTCTGGTTTGCAGCTTGAGATGGTACTCTCCTGGAGTTTTTCTTTATTGTAGCTTAGATGGTACACTCCTGGAGTCTTTCTTGTTTGTGGCTTGAGATTGTACACTCCTGGAGTCTTTCTTGTTGGAGCTTGAGATGGTACACTCCTGGAGTCTTTCTTCTTTGTAGCTTGAGATGGTACACTCCTGAAGTCTTTCTTGTTTGGGGCTTGAGATGGTACACTCCTGGAGTCTTTCTTGTTTGGGGATTGAGATGGGACACTCCTGGAGTCTTTCTTGTTTGTAGCTTGAGATGGTACACTCCTGGAGTCTTTCTTGTTTGGGGCTTGAGATGGTACACTACTGGAGTCTTTCTTGTTTGGGGATTGAGATGGGACACTCCTGGAGTATTTCTTGTTTGGGGCTTGAGATGGTACACTCCTGGAGTCTTTCTTGTTTGTAGCTTGAGATGGTACACTCCTGGAGTCTTTCTTGTTTATTGCTTGAGATGGTACACTTCTGGAATCTTTCTTGTTTGGGGCTTGAGATGGAACACTCCTAGAGTCTTTCTTGTTTGTAGCTTGAGATGGTACACTCCTGGAGTCTTTCTTGTTTGGGGCTTGAGATGGTACACTCCTGGAGTCTTTCTTATTTGTAGCTTGAGATGGTACACTCCTGGAGTCTTTCTTGTTTGTAGCTTTAGATGGTACACTCCTGGAGTCTTTCTTGTTTGGGGCTTGAGGTGGTACACTTCTAGAGTCTTTCTTGTTTTTAGATTGAGATGGTACACTCCTGGAGTCTTTCTTATTTGGGGCTTGAGATGGTACACTCCTGGAGTCTTTCTTGTTTGGGGCTTGAGATGGTACACTCCTGTAGTCTTTCTTGTTGGAGCTTCAGATGGTACACTCCTGGAGTCTTTCTTGTTTATAGCTTGAGATGGTACACTCCTGAAGTCTTTCTTGTTTGGGGCTTGAGATGGTACACTCCTAGAGTCTTTCTTGTTTGGGGATTGAGATGGGACACTCCTGGAGTCTTTCTTGTTTGTAGCTTGAGATGGTACACTTCTGGAATCTTTCTTGTTTTTGGGCTTGAGATATTACACTCCTAGAGTCTTTCTTGTTTGTAGCTTGAGATGGTACACTCCTGGAGTCTTTCTTTTTTTGAGGCTTGAGATGGTACACTCCTGGAGTCTTTCTTGTTTGAGGCTTGAGATGGTACACTCCTGGAGTCCTTCTTATTTGTAGCTTGAGATGGTACACTCCTGGAGTCTTTCTTGTTTTTAGATTGAGATGGTACTCTCCTAGAGTCTTTCTTGTTTGGGGCTTGAGATAGTACACTCCTGGAGTCTTTCTTGTTCGAGTCTTGAGATGGTACACTCCTGGAGTCTTTCTGGTTTGTAGCTTGAGATGGTACACTCCTGGAGTCGTTCTTGTTTGGGGCTTGAAATGGTATACTCCTGGAGTCTTTCTTATTTGTAGCTTTAGATGGTACACTCCTGGAATCTTTCTTTTTTGGGGTTTGAGATGGTACACTCCTGGAGTCTTTCTTGTTTGGGGCTTGAGATGGTACACTCATTGAGTCTTTCTTGTTTGAGGCTTGATTTGGTACACTCCTTGAGTCTTTCTTGTTTGAGCCTTGAGATGGTACACTCCTGGAGTCTTTCTTGTTTGGGGCTTGAGATGGTACACTCCTGGAGTCTTTCTTGTTTGGGGATTGAGATGGTACACTCCTGGAGTCTTTCTTGTTTGTAGCTTGAGATGGTACACTCCTGGAGTTTTTCTGGTTTGTAGCTTGAGATGGTACTCTCCTGGAGTTTTTCTTTATTGTAGCTTAGATGGTACACTCCTGGAGTCTTTCTTGTTTGCGGCTTGAGATTGTACACTCCTGGAGTCTTTCTTGTTGGAGCTTGAGATGGTACACTCCTGGAGTCTTTCTTGTTTGTAGCTTGAGATGGTACACTCCTGAAGTCTTTCTTGTTTGGGGCTTGAGATGGTACACTCCTGGAGTCTTTCTTGTTTGGGGATTGAGATGGGACACTCCTGGAGTCTTTCTTGTTTGTAGCTTGAGATGGTACACTTCTGGAATCTTTCTTGTTTTTGGGCTTGAGATGGTACACTCCTAGAGTCTTTCTTGTTTGTAGCTTGAGATGGTACACTCCTGGAGTCTTTCTTTTTTGAGGCTTGAGATGGTACACTCCTGGAGTCTTTCTTGTTTGAGGCTTGAGATGGTACACTCCTGGAGTCCTTGTTATTTGTAGCTTGAGATGGTACACTCCTGGAGTCTTTCTTGTTGGAGCTTGAGATGGTACACTCCTGGAGTCTTTCTTGTTTTTAGCTTGAGATGGTACACTCCTGAAGTCTTTCTTGTTAGGGGATTGAGATGGGACACTCCTGGAGTCTTTCTTGTTTGTAGCTTGAGATGGTACACTTCTGGAATCTTTCTTGTTTTTGGGCTTGAGATGGTACACTCCTAGAGTCTTTCTTGTTTGTAGCATGAGATGGTACACTCCTGGAGTCTTTCTTTTTTGAGACTTGATATGGTACACTCCTGGAGTCTTTCTTGTTTTTAGATTGAGATGGTACACTCCTAGAGTCTTTCTTGTTTGGGGCTTGAGATAGTAAGCTCCTGGAGTCTTTCTTGTTCGAGTCTTGAGATGGTACACTCCTGGAGTCTTTCTGGTTTGTAGCTTGAGATGGTACACTCCTGGAGTCTTTCTTGTTTGGGGCTTGAGATGGTATACTCCTGGAGTCTTTCTTGTTTGTAGCTTGAGATGGTACATTCCTTGAGTATTTCTTGTTTGGGGCTTGAGATAGTACACTCCTGGAGACTTTCTTTTTTGTGGCTTGAGATGGTACACTCCTGGAGTCTTTCTTGTTTGTAGCTTGAGATGGTACACTCCTGGAGTCTTTCTTGTTTGGGGCTTGAGATGGTACACTTCTGGAGTATTTCTTCTTTGCAGATTGAGATGGTACATTCCTGGGGTCTTTCTTGTTTGTAGCTTGAGATGGTACACTCCGGGTTCTTTCTTTTTTGGGGCTTGAGATGGTACACTCCTGGAGTCTTTCTTGTTTGGGGCTTGAGATGGTACACTCATGGAGTCTTTTTTGTTTGTAGCTTGAGATGGTACACTCATTGAGTATTTCTTGTTTGAGGCTTGATTTGGTACACTCCTTGAGTCTTTCTTGTTTGAGCCTTGAGATGATACACTCCTTGAGTCTTTCTTGTTTGAGGGTTGAGATGGTACACTCCTGGAGTTTTTCTTGTTTGTAGCTTGAGATGGTACTCTCCTGGAGTTTTTCTTTTTTGTAGCTTAGATGGTACACTCCTGGAGTCTTTCTTGTTTGGGGCTTGAGATGGTACACTCCTGGAGTCTTTCTTGTTTGGGGCTTGAGATGGTACACTCCTGGAGTCTTTCTTGTTAGTAGCTTGAGATGGTACACTCCTGGAGTCTTTCTTGTTTGAGGCTTGATTTGGTACACTCCTTGAGTCTTTCTTGTTTGAGGCTTGAGATGGTACACTCCTGAAGTCTTTCTTGTTTGAGGTTTGAGATGGTACACTCCTGGAGTCTTTCTTGTTTGGGCCTTGAGATGGTACACTCCTGGAGTCTTTCTTGTTTGTAGCTTGAGATGGTACACTCCCGGAGTCTTTCTTGTTTGGGGTTTGAGATTGTACACTCCTGGAGTCTTTCTTTTTTTTGGCTTGAGATGGTACACTCCTGAAGTCTTTCTTGTTTGAGGTTTGAGATGGTACACTCCTGGATTCTTTCTTGTTTGGGCCTTGAGATGGTACACTCCCGGAGTCTTTCTTGTTTGGGGTTTGAGATTGTACACTCCTGGAGTCTTTCTTGTTTTTGGCTTGAGATGGTACACTCCTGGAGTCTTTCTTGTTTGGGGCTTGAGATGGTACACTCCTGTAGTCTTTCTTGTTGGGGCTTGAGATGGTACACTTCTGGAGTCTTTCTTGTTTGTAGCTTGAGATGGTACACTCCTGAAGTCTTTCTTGTTTGGGGCTTGAGATGGTACACTACTGGAGTCTTTCTTGTTTGGGGATTGAGATGGGACACTCCTGGATTATTTCTTGTTTGGGGCTTGAGATGGTACACTCCTGGAGTCTTTCTTGTTTGTAGCTTGAGATGGTACACTCCTGGAGTCTTTCTTGTTTGTAGCTTGAGATGGTACACTTCTAGAATCTTTCTTGTTTGGGGCTTGAGATGGTACACTCCTAGAGTCTTTCTTGTTTGTAGCTTGAGATGGTACACTCCTGGAGTCTTTCTTGTTTGGGGCTTGAGATGGTACACTCCTGGAGTCTTTCTTATTTGTAGCTTGAGATGGTACACTCCTGGAGTCTTTCTTGTTTGTAGCTTTAGATGGTACACTCCTGGAGTCTTTCTTGTTTGGGGCTTGAGGTGGTACACTTCTAGAGTCTTTCTTGTTTGTAGATTGAGATGGTACACTCCTGGAGTCTTTCTTGTTTGGGGCTTGAGATGGTACACTCCTGGAGTCTTTCTTGTTTGGGGCTTGAGATGGTACACTCCTGTAGTCTTTCTTGTTGGAGATTGAGATGGTACACTCCTGGAGTCTTTCTTGTTTGTAGCTTGAGATGGTACACTCCTGAAGTCTTTCTTGTTTGGGGCTTGAGATGGTACACTCCTGGAGTCTTTCTTGTTTGGGGATTGAGATGGGACACTCCTGGAGTCTTTCTTGTTTGTAGCTTGAGATGGTACACTTCTGGAATCTTTCTTGTTTTTGGGCTTGAGATGGTACACTCCTAGAGTCTTTCTTGTTTGTAGCTTGAGATGGTACACTCCTGGAGTCTTTCTTTTTTGAGGCTTGAGATGGTACACTCCTGGAGTCTTTCTTGTTTGAGGCTTGAGATGGTACACTCCTGGAGTCCTTCTTATTTGTAGCTTGAGATGGTACACTCTTGGAGTCTTTCTTGTTTTTAGATTGAGATGGTACACTCCTAGAGTCTTTCTTGTTTGGGGCTTGAGATAGTACACTCCTGGAGTCTTTCTTGTTCGAGTCTTGAGATGGTACACTCCTGGAGTCTTTCTGGTTTGTAGCTTGAGATGGTACACTCCTGGAGTCTTTCTTGTTTGGGGCTTGAGATGGTATACTCCTGGAGTCTTTCTTGTTTGTAGCTTGAGATGGTACATTCCTTGAGTATTTCTTGTTTGGGGCTTGAGATAGTACACTCCTGTAGACTTTCTTTTTTGTGGCTTGAGATGGTACACTCCTGGAGTCTCTCTTGTTTGTAGCTTGAGATGGTACACTCCTGGAGTCTTTCTTGTTTGGGGCTTGAGATGGTACACTTCTGGAGTCTTTCCTCTTTGTAGATTGAGATGGTACACTCCTGGAGTCTTTCTTGTTTTTAGCTTGAGATGGTACACTCCTGGAATCTTTCTTTTTTGGGGCTTGAGATGATACACTCCTGGAGTCTTTCTTGTTTGGGGCTTGAGATGGTACACTCCTGGAGTCTTTTTTGTTTGTAGCTTGAAATGGTACACTCATTGAGTCTTTCTTGTTTGAGGCTTGATTTGGTACACTCCTTGAGTCTTTCTTGTTTGAGCCTTGAGATGGTACACTCCTTGAGTCTTTCTTGTTTGAGGGTTGAGATGGTACACTCCTGGAGTTTTTCTGGTTTGTAGCTTGAGATGGTACTCTCCTGGAGTTTTTCTGTTTTGTAGCTTAGATGGTACACTCCTGGAGAGTTTCTTGTTTGGTGCTTGATATGGTACACTCCTGGAGTCTTTCTTGTTTGTAGCTTGAGATGGTATACTCCTGGAGTCTTTCTTGTTTGAGGCTTGATTTGGTACACTCCTTGAGTCTTTCTTGTTTGAGGCTTGAGATGGTATACTCCTGGAGTCTTTCTTGTTTGTAGCTTGAGACGGTACATTCCTTGAGTATTTCTTGTTTGGGGCTTGAGATAGTACACTCCTGTAGACTTTCTTTTTTGTGGCTTGAGATGGTACACTCCTGGAATCTTTCTTTTTTGGGGCTTGAGATGGTACACTCCTGGAGTCTTTCTTGTTTGGGGCTTGAGATGGTACACTCCTGGAGTCTTTTTTGTTTGTAGCTTGAGATGGTACACTCATTGAGTTTTCTTGTTTGAGGCTTGAGATGGTACTCTCCTGGAGTTTTTCTTTTTTGTAGCTTAGATGGTACACTCCTGGAGTCTTTCTTGTTTGGTGCTTGATATGGTACACTCCTGGAGTCTTTCTTGTTTGTAGCTTGAGATGGTACACTCCTGGAGTCTTTCTTGTTTGAGGCTTGATTTGGTACACTCCTTGAGTCTTTCTTGTTTGAGGCTTGAGATGGTACACTCCTGAAGTCTTTCTTGTTTGAGGTTTGAGATGGTACACTCCTGGAGTCTATCTTGTTTGGGGCTTGAGATGGTACACTCCTGGATTTTTTCTTGTTTTGGTCTTGAGATGGTACACTCCTGGAGTCTTTCTTGTTTGTAGCTTGAGATGGTACACTCCCGGAGTCTTTCTTGTTTGGGGTTTGAGATTGTACACTCCTGGAGTCTTTCTTGTTTTTGGCTTGAGATGGTACACTCCTGGAGTCTTTCTTGTTTTGGGATTTGATGGTACACTCCTGGAGTCTTTCTTTTTTGTAGCTTGAGATGGTACACTCTTGGAGTCTTTCTTGTTTGCGGCTTGAGATTGTACACTCCTGAAGATTTTCTTGTTTTGGGCTTGAGATGGTACACTCCTGGAGTCTTTCTTGTTTGGGGCTTGAGATGGTACACTGCTGGAGTCTGTTAGAATTACTGTAGTTATGTTTTGACTGATAAGAATCTGAGTTCCTGCATGAACAGCTCTTCCTTCAGCTCTGAAATTGGTACAAGTCTCTCCTGTTGGTGAGGAGTGATTGTCTATGTCGCCATTGGAGTGTTCGATGTAGATCCCACTGCCTCTATTGTTATCGCTCACCTAGGCAGATCCATATATGTACACGTGTGTCCAGGAGTTGCTAGGGTACTGCCTCTTGAGCTCCTATAGAACGTGTGTCCAAGAGTTGCTAGGGTACTGCCTCTTGAGCTCCTGTTGCCGACTGTTCACTTTTATTCGTTAAAACGAACGCAGCACCTTCATGTTGTGATCCGTGTCACTTAACCCCTAGCCCGCCCCGTGCACTTAACCCCTAGCCCGCCCCGTGCACTTAACCCCTAGCCCGCCCCGTGCACTTAACCCCTAGCCCGCCCCGTGCACTTAACCCCTAGCCCGCCCCGTGCACTTAACCCCTAGCCCGCCCCGTGCACTTAACCCCTAGCCCGCCCCGTGCACTTAACCCCTAGCCCGCCCCGTGCACTTAACCCCTAGCCCGCCCCGTGCACTTAACCCCTAGCCCGCCCCGTCCACTTAACCCCTAGCCCGCCCCGTCCACTTAACCCCTATCCCGCCCCGTCCACTTAATCCCTATCCCGCCCCGTCCACTTAACCCCTAGCCCGCCCCGTCCACTTAACCCCTAGTCCGCCCCGTGCACTTAACCCCTAGTCCGCCCTGTCCACTTAACCCCTAGCCCACCCCGTCCACTTAACCCCTAGCCCGCCCGGTCCACTTAACCCCTAGTCCGCCCCGTCCACTTAACCCCTAGCCCGCCCCGTGCACTTAACCCCTAGCCCGCCCCAGCCCACTTAGTCCCCAGCACACACGCCCACTTAAGACCTAGCCCGCCTCGTCCACTTAACCCCTAGCCCGCCCCCGCCCACCTAACCCCTAGTCCGCCCGGCCTTCTTAACACTTAGCCCGCCCCGTCCACTTAACCCCCAGCAGACACGTCCACTTAATCATTAGCCCGCCCTAGCCCGCCCTAGCCCACTTAACCCCTAGGCCGCCCAGCCCACTTAACCCCTAGGCCGCCCAGCCCACTTAACCCCTCTCACACCCAGCTTACTTGACCCCTCGTCCACCCGGCCCACTTAATCTCTAGCTCACCCGGCCCACTTAACTCCTAGCTCACCCGCCCCACTTAACCCCTATCCCACCCGGCCTATTTAACCCCTAGCCCACCCAGCCCTCGCAACATCTAGCCCACCCGGCCCATTTAACCCCTAGTCCACCTGGCCCTTGTAACCCCTAGCTCACCCGGCCCACTTAACCCCTAGCCCACCCAGCCCTCGCAACCCCTAGCGCCCTGACACCCCGCTCCAACAATGTAGCTCTTCATCCCAAAATGTCCTTCAAACGCTCATTAAAACTTCCCTGAATCACCTCTTACATGAACCACCTCTTCCCTGAACCACCTCTTCCTTTAGCAACCTCTTCCTTTAGCAACCTCTTCCTTTAGCCACCTCTTCCTTGAGCCACCTCTTCACTGAACCACCTCTTCCTTTAGCCACCTCTTCCTTTAGCCACCTCTTCCTTTAGCCACCTCTTCCCTCAGCCACCTCTTACTTGAGCCACCTCTTCATTGAACCACCTCTTCGCTCAGCCACCTCTTCCTTGAGCCACATCTTCCTTCAGCCACCTTTTCCTTTAGCCACCTCTTCCTTTAGCCACCTTTTCCTTTAGCCACCTCTTCCCTGAGCCACCTCTTCCCTGAGCCACCACTTCCCTAAACCACCCCTTCCCTGAACCACCTCTTCCCTGAACCACCTCTTCCTTGAGCCACCTCTTCCCTAAACAACCTCTTCCTTAAGCCACCTCTTCCTTCAGCCACCTTTTCTTTGAGATCACTGTATGGAATATGCAGTCTTGCATTAGGACAAGATGTTCAGACCATATGAACGGTGCTGTCTGCAGCAATGCATGCGTCTGCTCTTGTCTGAACCTCGGTGTCAGAGGCATGGTCCTGCCAGCGAAGGTGTAGCCAAACTGGTTATATGAAGGTGGTTCCGCCTTTTGGCGTGTCTCACATAGACAGTCCAATTGTCGTATAGAAAGCCCAACTCTCACATAGACAACCCAACTCTCACATAGACAGCCCAACTCTCACATAGACAGCCGAACTCTCACATAGCCAGCCCAACTCTCACATAGACAGCCCAACTCTAACATAGACAGCCCAAATCTCACATAGAAAGTCCAACTCTCACATAGACAGTCTAACTTTCACATAGACAGTCCAACTCTGGCATAGACAATCCAACTCTCACATAGACAGCCCAACTCTCACATAGACAGTCCAACTCTCACATAGACAGTCCAACTCGGGCATAGACAATCCAACTCTCACACAGACAGCCCAACTCTCACATAGACAGTCCAACTCGAGCATAGACAGTCCAACTCGAGCATAGACAGTCCAACCCACACATAGAGAGTCCAACTCGGGCATAGGCAGTCCAGCTCAGGCATAGACAGTCCAACTCTCACATAGACAGTCCAATTCTCACATAGACAGTCCAACTCACATAGACAGTCCATCTATCACATAGACAATCCAACTCTCATATAAACAGTCCAACACTCACATAGTCAATCCATCTCTAACATAGACAGTCCAAATCTCACATAGACAGCTCAACTCACATAGACAGTCCAACTCTCACATAGACAGTCCATCTCTCGTATAGACTTCCAACTCTCACATAGACAGTCTAACTCTCACATAGACAGTTCAACTCTCACATAGTCAGTCCAACTCTCACATAGACAGTCTATCTCTCGTATAGACAGCCCAAATCTCACATAGACAGTCCAACTCTCGTATAGACAGTCCAACTCTCACATAGGCAGTCCAACTCTAACATAGACAGTCCATCTCTCGTATAGACAGTCCAACTCTCACATAGACAGTCCAACTCTCACATAGACAGTCCATCTCTCGTATAGACAGCCCAACTCTCCCATAGTCAGTCCAACTCTCACATAGACAGCCCAACTCTCACATAGACAGCCCAACTCTCATATAGACAGCCCAACTCTCGCATAGACAGCCCAACTCTCACATAGACAGCCGAACTCTCACATAGCCAGCCGGACTCTCACATAGACAGCCCAACTCTAACATAGCCAGCCCAACTCTCACATAGACAGTCCAACTCTCGTATAGACAGCCGAACTCTCACATAGCCAGCCCAACTCTCACATAGACAGCCCAACTCTAACATAGCCAGCCCAACTCTCACATAGACAGTCCAACTCTCGTATAGACAGTCCAACTCTCACATAGACCGTCCAACTCTCACATTGACAACCCAACTCTCACATAGACAGCCCAACTCTCACATAGACAGCCCAACTCTCACATAGCCAGCCCAACTCTCACATAGACAGCCCAACTCTAACATAGACAGCCCAAATATAACATAGACAGTCCAACTCTCACATAGACAGTCCAACTCTCACATAGACAGTCCGACTCGGGCATAGACAGTCCAACTCACACATAGAGAGTCCAACTCGGGCATGGGCAGTCCAGCTCGGGCATAGACAGTCCAACTCTCACATAGACAGTCCAATTCTCACATAGACAGTCAAATTCTCACATAGACAGTCCATCTATCACATAGATAATCCAACTCTCACATAGTCAATCCTTCTCTCACATAGACAGTCCAAATCTCACATAGACAGCCCATCTCTCCCATAGACAGTCCAACTCTCACATAGACAGTCCATCTCTCGTAAAGACAGTTCATCTCTCGTATAGACAGTCCAACTCTCATATAGACAGTCCAACTCTCACATAGACAGTTCAACTCTCACATAGTCAGTCCAACTCTCACATAGACAGTCTATCTCTCGTATAGACAGCCCAAATCTCACATAGACAGTCCAACTCTCGTATAGACAGTCCAACTCTCACACAGGCAGTCAACTCTCACATAGACAGTCCAACTCTCACATATACAGTCCATCTCTCGTATAGACAGCCCAACTCTCACATAGTCAGTCCAACTCTTACATAGACAGCCCAACTCTCACATAGTCAGTCCAACTCTGACATAGACAGTCCATCTCTCGTATATACAGTCAAACTCTCACATAGCCAGCCCAACTCTCACATAGACAGCCCAACTCTCACATAGACAGCCCAACTCTCACATAGACAGCCAAACTCTCACATAGACAGCCCAACTCTCACATAGACAGCCCAACTCTCACATAGACAGCCGAACTCTCACATAGCCAGCCCAAATCTCACATAGACAGCCCAACTCTCACATAGACAGCCGAACTCTCACATAGCCAGCCCAAATCTCACATAGACAGCCCAACTCTCACATAGACAGCCGAACTCTCACATAGCCAGCCCAAATCTCACATAGACAGTCCAACTCTCACATAGCCAGCCCAACTCGGGCATAGACAGTCCAACTCACACATAGACAGTCCAACTCGGGCATAGACAGTCCATCTCTCACATAGACAGTCCAACTCGGGCATAGACAGTCCAACTCACACATAGAGAGTCCAACTCGCGCATAGGCAGTCCAACTTTCACATAGACAGTCCATCTATCACATAGACAATCCAACTCTCACATAGACAGTCCAGCACTCACATAGTCAATCCATCTCTCACATAGACAGTCCAAATCTCACAGAGACAGCCCATCTCTCACATAGACAGTCCAACTCTCACATAGACAGTCCATCTCTCGTATAGACAGTCCAACTCTCACATAGTCAGTCCAACTCTCACATAGACAGTCCAACTCTCACATAGACAGTCCATCTCTCGTATAGACAGTCCAACTCTCACATAGTCAGCCCAACTCTCACATAGACAGTCCAACTCTCACATAGACAGTCCATCTCTGACATAGACAGTCCATCTCTCGTATAGACAGTCAAACTCTCACATAGACAGTCCAACTCTCACATAGACAGTCCATCTCTCGTATAGACAGTCCAACTCTCACATAGACAGTCCAACTCTCACATAGACAGCCCAACTCTCACATAGACAGCCCAACTCTAGAATAGACAGCCGAACTCTCACATAGCCAGCCCAACTCTCACATAGACAGCCCAACTCTAACATAGACAGCCCAAATCTCACATAGACAGTCCAACTCTCACATAGACAGTATAACTTTCACATAGACAGTCCAACTCTCACATAGACAGTCCAACTCTCGTATAGACAGTCCAACTCTCACATAGACAGTCCAACTCTCACATTGACAACCCAACTCTCACATAGACAGCCCAACTCTCACATAGACAGCCCAACTCTCACATAGACAGCCGAACTCTCACACAGCCAGCCCAACTCTCACATAGACAGCCCAACTCTCACATCGACAGTCCAACTCTCACATAGACAGTCCAACTCTCACATAGACAGTCCAACTCGGGCATAGACAGTCCATCTCTCGTATAGACAGTCCAACTCTCACATAGACAGTCCAACTCTCACATAGACAGCCCAACTCTCACATAGACAGCCCAACTCTAGAATAGACAGCCGAACTCTCACATAGCCAGCCCAACTCTCACATAGACAGCCCAACTCTAACATAGACAGCCCAAATCTCACATAGACAGTCCAACTCTCACATAGACAGTCTAACTTTCACATAGACAGTCCAACTCTCACATAGATAGTCCAACTCTCGTATAGACAGTCCAACTCTCACATAGACAGTCCAACTCTCACATTGACAACCCAACTCTCACATAGACAGCCCAACTCTCACATAGACAGCCCAACTCTCACATAGACAGCCCAACTCTCACATAGACAGCCGAACTCTCACACAGCCAGCCCAACTCTCACATAGACAGCCCAACTCTCACATCGACAGTCCAACTCTCACATAGACAGTCCAACTCTCACATAGACAGTCCAACTCGGGCATAGACAGTCCAACTCGGGCATAGACAGTCCAACTCACACATAGAGAGTCCAACTCGGGCATAGACAGTCCAACTCGGGCATAGACAGTCCAGCTCAGGCATAGACAGTCCAACTCTCACATAGACAGTCAAACACTCACATATTCAATCCATCTCTCACATAGACAGTCCAAATCTCACAGAGACAGCCCATCTCTCACATAGACAGTCCAACTCTCACATAGACAGCCCATCTCTCGTACAGACAGTCCATCTCTCGTATAGACAGTCCAACTCTCGAATAGACAGTCCAACTCTGACATAGACAGTCCATCTCTCGTATAGACAGTCCAACTCTCACATAGCCAGCCCAACTCTAACATAGACAGCCCAAATCTCACATAGACAGTCTAACTTTCACATAGACAGTCCAACTCTCGTATAGACAGTCCAAACCTCACATAGTCAGTCCATCTCTCGTATAGACAGTCCATCTCTCGTATAGACAGTCCAACTCTCACAAAGTCAGTCCAACTCTTACATAGACAGCCCAACTTTCACATAGTCAGTCCAACTCTGACATAGACAGTCCATCTCTCGTATAGAAATTCCAAATGTCACATACAGTCCATCTCTCGTATAGACAGTCCAACTCTCACATAGCCAGCCCAACTCTCACATAGACAGCCCAACACTAACATAGACAGCCCAAATCTCACAAAGACAGTCCAACTCTCACATAGACAGTCTAACTTTCACATAGACAGTCCAACTCGGGCATAGACAATCCAACTCTCACATAGACAGCCCAACTCTCACATAGACAGTCCAACTCTCACATAGACAGTCCATCTCTGACATAGACAGTCCATCTCTCGTATAGACAGTCAAACTCTCACATAGACAGTCCAACTCTCACATAGACAGTCCATCTCTCGTATAGACAGTCCAACTCTCACATAGACAGTCCAACTCTCACATAGACAGCCCAACTCTCACATAGACAGCCCAACTCTAGAATAGACAGCCGAACTCTCACATAGCCAGCCCAACTCTCACATAGACAGCCCAACTCTAACATAGACAGCCCAAATCTCACATAGACAGTCCAACTCTCACATAGACAGTATAACTTTCACATAGACAGTCCAACTCTCACATAGACAGTCCAACTCTCGTATAGACAGTCCAACTCTCACATAGACAGTCCAACTCTCACATTGACAACCCAACTCTCACATAGACAGCCCAACTCTCACATAGACAGCCCAACTCTCACATAGACAGCCGAACTCTCACACAGCCAGCCCAACTCTCACATAGACAGCCCAACTCTCACATCGACAGTCCAACTCTCACATAGACAGTCCAACTCTCACATAGACAGTCCAACTCGGGCATAGACAGTCCATCTCTCGTATAGACAGTCCAACTCTCACATAGACAGTCCAACTCTCACATAGACAGCCCAACTCTCACATAGACAGCCCAACTCTAGAATAGACAGCCGAACTCTCACATAGCCAGCCCAACTCTCACATAGACAGCCCAACTCTAACATAGACAGCCCAAATCTCACATAGACAGTCCAACTCTCACATAGACAGTCTAACTTTCACATAGACAGTCCAACTCTCACATAGATAGTCCAACTCTCGTATAGACAGTCCAACTCTCACATAGACAGTCCAACTCTCACATTGACAACCCAACTCTCACATAGACAGCCCAACTCTCACATAGACAGCCCAACTCTCACATAGACAGCCCAACTCTCACATAGACAGCCGAACTCTCACACAGCCAGCCCAACTCTCACATAGACAGCCCAACTCTCACATCGACAGTCCAACTCTCACATAGACAGTCCAACTCTCACATAGACAGTCCAACTCGGGCATAGACAGTCCAACTCGGGCATAGACAGTCCAACTCACACATAGAGAGTCCAACTCGGGCATAGACAGTCCAACTCGGGCATAGACAGTCCAGCTCAGGCATAGACAGTCCAACTCTCACATAGACAGTCAAACACTCACATATTCAATCCATCTCTCACATAGACAGTCCAAATCTCACAGAGACAGCCCATCTCTCACATAGACAGTCCAACTCTCACATAGACAGCCCATCTCTCGTACAGACAGTCCATCTCTCGTATAGACAGTCCAACTCTCGAATAGACAGTCCAACTCTGACATAGACAGTCCATCTCTCGTATAGACAGTCCAACTCTCACATAGCCAGCCCAACTCTAACATAGACAGCCCAAATCTCACATAGACAGTCTAACTTTCACATAGACAGTCCAACTCTCGTATAGACAGTCCAAACCTCACATAGTCAGTCCATCTCTCGTATAGACAGTCCATCTCTCGTATAGACAGTCCAACTCTCACAAAGTCAGTCCAACTCTTACATAGACAGCCCAACTTTCACATAGTCAGTCCAACTCTGACATAGACAGTCCATCTCTCGTATAGAAATTCCAAATGTCACATACAGTCCATCTCTCGTATAGACAGTCCAACTCTCACATAGCCAGCCCAACTCTCACATAGACAGCCCAACACTAACATAGACAGCCCAAATCTCACAAAGACAGTCCAACTCTCACATAGACAGTCTAACTTTCACATAGACAGTCCAACTCGGGCATAGACAATCCAACTCTCACATAGACAGCCCAACTCTCACATAGACAGTCCAACTCTCATATAGACAGTCCAACTCTCGTATAGACAGTCCAACTCTCCCATAGTCAGTCCAACTCTCACATAGACAGCCCAACTCTCACATAGACAGCCCAACTCTCATATAGACAGCCCAACTCTCGCATAGACAGCCCAACTCTCACATAGACAGCCGAACTCTCACATAGCCAGCCGGACTCTCACATAGACAGCCCAACTCTAACATAGCCAGCCCAACTCTCACATAGACAGTCCAACTCTCGTATAGACAGCCGAACTCTCACATAGCCAGCCCAACTCTCACATAGACAGCCCAACTCTAACATAGCCAGCCCAACTCTCACATAGACAGTCCAACTCTCGTATAGACAGTCCAACTCTCACATAGACCGTCCAACTCTCACATTGACAACCCAACTCTCACATAGACAGCCCAACTCTCACATAGACAGCCCAACTCTCACATAGCCAGCCCAACTCTCACATAGACAGCCCAACTCTAACATAGACAGCCCAAATATAACATAGACAGTCCAACTCTCACATAGACAGTCCAACTCTCACATAGACAGTCCGACTCGGGCATAGACAGTCCAACTCACACATAGAGAGTCCAACTCGGGCATGGGCAGTCCAGCTCGGGCATAGACAGTCCAACTCTCACATAGACAGTCCAATTCTCACATAGACAGTCAAATTCTCACATAGACAGTCCATCTATCACATAGATAATCCAACTCTCACATAGTCAATCCTTCTCTCACATAGACAGCCCAAATCTCACATAGACAGTCCAACTCTCGTATAGACAGTCCAACTCTCACACAGGCAGTCAACTCTCACATAGACAGTCCAACTCTCACATATACAGTCCATCTCTCGTATAGACAGCCCAACTCTCACATAGTCAGTCCAACTCTTACATAGACAGCCCAACTCTCACATAGTCAGTCCAACTCTGACATAGACAGTCCATCTCTCGTATATACAGTCAAACTCTCACATAGCCAGCCCAACTCTCACATAGACAGCCCAACTCTCACATAGACAGCCCAACTCTCACATAGACAGCCAAACTCTCACATAGACAGCCCAACTCTCACATAGACAGCCCAACTCTCACATAGACAGCCGAACTCTCACATAGCCAGCCCAAATCTCACATAGACAGCCCAACTCTCACATAGACAGCCGAACTCTCACATAGCCAGCCCAAATCTCACATAGACAGCCCAACTCTCACATAGACAGCCGAACTCTCACATAGCCAGCCCAAATCTCACATAGACAGTCCAACTCTCACATAGCCAGCCCAACTCGGGCATAGACAGTCCAACTCACACATAGACAGTCCAACTCGGGCATAGACAGTCCATCTCTCACATAGACAGTCCAACTCGGGCATAGACAGTCCAACTCACACATAGAGAGTCCAACTCGCGCATAGGCAGTCCAACTTTCACATAGACAGTCCATCTATCACATAGACAATCCAACTCTCACATAGACAGTCCAGCACTCACATAGTCAATCCATCTCTCACATAGACAGTCCAAATCTCACAGAGACAGCCCATCTCTCACATAGACAGTCCAACTCTCACATAGACAGTCCATCTCTCGTATAGACAGTCCAACTCTCACATAGTCAGTCCAACTCTCACATAGACAGTCCAACTCTCACATAGACAGTCCATCTCTCGTATAGACAGTCCAACTCTCACATAGTCAGCCCAACTCTCACATAGACAGTCCAACTCTCACATAGACAGTCCATCTCTGACATAGACAGTCCATCTCTCGTATAGACAGTCAAACTCTCACATAGACAGTCCAACTCTCACATAGACAGTCCATCTCTCGTATAGACAGTCCAACTCTCACATAGACAGTCCAACTCTCACATAGACAGCCCAACTCTCACATAGACAGCCCAACTCTAGAATAGACAGCCGAACTCTCACATAGCCAGCCCAACTCTCACATAGACAGCCCAACTCTAACATAGACAGCCCAAATCTCACATAGACAGTCCAACTCTCACATAGACAGTATAACTTTCACATAGACAGTCCAACTCTCACATAGACAGTCCAACTCTCGTATAGACAGTCCAACTCTCACATAGACAGTCCAACTCTCACATTGACAACCCAACTCTCACATAGACAGCCCAACTCTCACATAGACAGCCCAACTCTCACATAGACAGCCGAACTCTCACACAGCCAGCCCAACTCTCACATAGACAGCCCAACTCTCACATCGACAGTCCAACTCTCACATAGACAGTCCAACTCTCACATAGACAGTCCAACTCGGGCATAGACAGTCCATCTCTCGTATAGACAGTCCAACTCTCACATAGACAGTCCAACTCTCACATAGACAGCCCAACTCTCACATAGACAGCCCAACTCTAGAATAGACAGCCGAACTCTCACATAGCCAGCCCAACTCTCACATAGACAGCCCAACTCTAACATAGACAGCCCAAATCTCACATAGACAGTCCAACTCTCACATAGACAGTCTAACTTTCACATAGACAGTCCAACTCTCACATAGATAGTCCAACTCTCGTATAGACAGTCCAACTCTCACATAGACAGTCCAACTCTCACATTGACAACCCAACTCTCACATAGACAGCCCAACTCTCACATAGACAGCCCAACTCTCACATAGACAGCCCAACTCTCACATAGACAGCCGAACTCTCACACAGCCAGCCCAACTCTCACATAGACAGCCCAACTCTCACATCGACAGTCCAACTCTCACATAGACAGTCCAACTCTCACATAGACAGTCCAACTCGGGCATAGACAGTCCAACTCGGGCATAGACAGTCCAACTCACACATAGAGAGTCCAACTCGGGCATAGACAGTCCAACTCGGGCATAGACAGTCCAGCTCAGGCATAGACAGTCCAACTCTCACATAGACAGTCAAACACTCACATATTCAATCCATCTCTCACATAGACAGTCCAAATCTCACAGAGACAGCCCATCTCTCACATAGACAGTCCAACTCTCACATAGACAGCCCATCTCTCGTACAGACAGTCCATCTCTCGTATAGACAGTCCAACTCTCGAATAGACAGTCCAACTCTGACATAGACAGTCCATCTCTCGTATAGACAGTCCAACTCTCACATAGCCAGCCCAACTCTAACATAGACAGCCCAAATCTCACATAGACAGTCTAACTTTCACATAGACAGTCCAACTCTCGTATAGACAGTCCAAACCTCACATAGTCAGTCCATCTCTCGTATAGACAGTCCATCTCTCGTATAGACAGTCCAACTCTCACAAAGTCAGTCCAACTCTTACATAGACAGCCCAACTTTCACATAGTCAGTCCAACTCTGACATAGACAGTCCATCTCTCGTATAGAAATTCCAAATGTCACATACAGTCCATCTCTCGTATAGACAGTCCAACTCTCACATAGCCAGCCCAACTCTCACATAGACAGCCCAACACTAACATAGACAGCCCAAATCTCACAAAGACAGTCCAACTCTCACATAGACAGTCTAACTTTCACATAGACAGTCCAACTCGGGCATAGACAATCCAACTCTCACATAGACAGCCCAACTCTCACATAGACAGTCCAACTCTCACATAGACAGTCCATCTCTGACATAGACAGTCCATCTCTCGTATAGACAGTCAAACTCTCACATAGACAGTCCAACTCTCACATAGACAGTCCATCTCTCGTATAGACAGTCCAACTCTCACATAGACAGTCCAACTCTCACATAGACAGCCCAACTCTCACATAGACAGCCCAACTCTAGAATAGACAGCCGAACTCTCACATAGCCAGCCCAACTCTCACATAGACAGCCCAACTCTAACATAGACAGCCCAAATCTCACATAGACAGTCCAACTCTCACATAGACAGTATAACTTTCACATAGACAGTCCAACTCTCACATAGACAGTCCAACTCTCGTATAGACAGTCCAACTCTCACATAGACAGTCCAACTCTCACATTGACAACCCAACTCTCACATAGACAGCCCAACTCTCACATAGACAGCCCAACTCTCACATAGACAGCCGAACTCTCACACAGCCAGCCCAACTCTCACATAGACAGCCCAACTCTCACATCGACAGTCCAACTCTCACATAGACAGTCCAACTCTCACATAGACAGTCCAACTCTCACATAGACAGTCCAACTCGGGCATAGACAGTCCATCTCTCGTATAGACAGTCCAACTCTCACATAGACAGTCCAACTCTCACATAGACAGCCCAACTCTCACATAGACAGCCCAACTCTAGAATAGACAGCCGAACTCTCACATAGCCAGCCCAACTCTCACATAGACAGCCCAACTCTAACATAGACAGCCCAAATCTCACATAGACAGTCCAACTCTCACATAGACAGTCTAACTTTCACATAGACAGTCCAACTCTCACATAGATAGTCCAACTCTCGTATAGACAGTCCAACTCTCACATAGACAGTCCAACTCTCACATTGACAACCCAACTCTCACATAGACAGCCCAACTCTCACATAGACAGCCCAACTCTCACATAGACAGCCCAACTCTCACATAGACAGCCGAACTCTCACACAGCCAGCCCAACTCTCACATAGACAGCCCAACTCTCACATCGACAGTCCAACTCTCACATAGACAGTCCAACTCTCACATAGACAGTCCAACTCGGGCATAGACAGTCCAACTCGGGCATAGACAGTCCAACTCACACATAGAGAGTCCAACTCGGGCATAGACAGTCCAACTCGGGCATAGACAGTCCAGCTCAGGCATAGACAGTCCAACTCTCACATAGACAGTCAAACACTCACATATTCAATCCATCTCTCACATAGACAGTCCAAATCTCACAGAGACAGCCCATCTCTCACATAGACAGTCCAACTCTCACATAGACAGCCCATCTCTCGTACAGACAGTCCATCTCTCGTATAGACAGTCCAACTCTCGAATAGACAGTCCAACTCTGACATAGACAGTCCATCTCTCGTATAGACAGTCCAACTCTCACATAGCCAGCCCAACTCTAACATAGACAGCCCAAATCTCACATAGACAGTCTAACTTTCACATAGACAGTCCAACTCTCGTATAGACAGTCCAAACCTCACATAGTCAGTCCATCTCTCGTATAGACAGTCCATCTCTCGTATAGACAGTCCAACTCTCACAAAGTCAGTCCAACTCTTACATAGACAGCCCAACTTTCACATAGTCAGTCCAACTCTGACATAGACAGTCCATCTCTCGTATAGAAATTCCAAATGTCACATACAGTCCATCTCTCGTATAGACAGTCCAACTCTCACATAGCCAGCCCAACTCTCACATAGACAGCCCAACACTAACATAGACAGCCCAAATCTCACAAAGACAGTCCAACTCTCACATAGACAGTCTAACTTTCACATAGACAGTCCAACTCGGGCATAGACAATCCAACTCTCACATAGACAGCCCAACTCTCACATAGAGAGTCCAACTCTCACATAGCCAGCCCAACTCTCACATAGACAGTCCAACTCTCGTATAGATAGTCCAACTCTCACATAGACAGTCCAACTCTCACATAGACAGCCTAACTCTCACATAGCCAGCCCAACTCTCACATAGACAGCCCAACTCTAACATAGACAGCCGAAATCTCACATAGACAGTCCAACTCTCACATAGACAGTCTAACATTCACATAGACAGTCCAACTCGGGCATATACAATCCAACTCTCACATAGACAGTCCATCTCTCGTATAGACACCCCAACTCTCACATAGTCAGTCCAACTCTGACATAGACAGTCCATCTCTCGTATAGACAGTCGACTCTCACAAAGTCAGTCCAACTCTTACATAGACAGCCCAACTCTCACATAGTCAGTCCAACTCTGACATAGACAGTCCATCTCTCGTATAGACAGTCCAACTCTAACATAGACAGTCCAACTCTAACATAGACAGCCCAACTCTCACATAGACAGCCCAACTCTCACATACAGTCCATCTCTCGTATAGACAGTCCAACTCTAACATAGACAGTCCAACTCTCACATAGACAGTTCAACTCTCACATAGACAGCCCAACTCTCACATAGACAGCCCAAATCTCACATAGACAGCCCAACTCTCACATAGACAGCCCAAATCTCACATAGACAGCCCAACTCTCACATAGACAGCCCAACTCTCACATAGACAGCCCAACTCTCACATAGACAGCAGAACTCTCACACAGCCAGCCCAACTCTAACATAGACAGCCCAAATCTCACATAGACAGTCCAACTCTCACATAGACAGTCTAACTTTCACATAGACAGTCCAACTCGGGCATAGACAATCCAACTCTCACATAGAAAGCCCAACTCTAACTTAGACAGTCCAACTCTCACATAGACAGTCCAGCTCGGGCATAGACAGTCCAACTCTCACATAGACAGTCCAATTCTCACATAGACAGTCCAACTCTCAGATAGACAGTCCATCTATCACATAGATAATCCAACTCTCACATAGACAGTCCATCGCTCGTATAGACAGTCCAACTCTCACATAGACAGTTCAACTCTCACATAGTCAGTCCAACTCTCACATAGACAGTCTATCTCTCGTATAGACAGCCCAAATCTCACATAGACAGTCCAACTCTCGTATAGACAGTCCAACTCTCACATAGACAGTCCAACTCTCACATAGACAGCCCAAATCTCACATAGACAGTCCAACTCTCGTATAGACAGTCCAACTCTCACATAGGCAGTCTAACTTTCACATAGACAGTCCAACTCGGGCATAGACAATCCAACTCTTACATAGACAGCCCAACTTTCACATAGTCAGTCCAACTCTGACATAGACAGTCCAACTCGGGCATAGACAATCCAACTCTCACATAGACAGCCCAACTCTCACATAGAGAGTCCAACTCTCACATAGCCAGCCCAACTCTCACATAGCCAGCCCAACTCTCACATAGACAGCCCAACTCTAACATAGACAGCCCAAATCTCACATAGACAGTCCAACTCTCACATAGACAGTCTAACATTCACATAGACAGTCCAACTCGGGCATAGACAATCCAACTCTCACATAGACAGTCCAACTCTCACATAGACAGTCCATCTCTCGTATAGACAGTCGACTCTCACAAAGTCAGTCCAACTCTTACATAGACAGCCCAACTCTCACATAGTCAGTCCAACTCTAACATAGACAGCCCAAATCTCACATAGACAGTCCAACTCTCACATAGCCAGCCCAACTCTCACATAGACAGTCCAACTCTCACATAGACAGACCAACTCTAACATAGACAACCCAAATCTCACATAGACAGTCCAACTCTCACATAGACAGTCTAACTTTCACATAGACAGTCCAACTCGGGCATAGACAATCCAACTCTCACATAGACAGCCCAACTCTCACATAGACAGCCAAACTCTCACATAGACAGTCCAACTCGGGCATAGACAATCCAACTCTCACATAGACAGCCCAAATCTCACATAGACAGTCCATCTCTCGTACAAACAGTCCAATTCTCACATAGTCAGTCCAACTCTCACATAGACAGTCCAACTCGGGCATAGACAGTCCATCTCTCGTATAGACAGTCCATCTCTCGTATAGACAGTCCAACTCTCATATAGACAGTCCAACTCTCACATAGACAGTCCAACTCGGGCATAGACAATCCAACTCTCACATAGACAGCCCAAATCTCACATAGACAGTCCATCTCTCGTACAAACAGTCCAATTCTCACATAGTCAGTCCAACTCTCACATAGACAGTCCAACTCTCACATAGACAGTCCATCTCTCGTATAGACAGTCCATCTCTCGTATAGACAGTCCAACTCTCATATAGACAGTCCAACTCTCACATAGACAGTACAACTCTCACATGGACAGTCCAACTCTCACATAGACAGTCCAACTCTCGTATAGACAGTCCAACTCTCACATAGACAGTACAACACTCACATAGACAGTTCAACTCTCACATAGACAGTCCAACTCTCACATAGACAGCCCTTCTTCTTCTTCTTCTTCTGCGTACACAGTCAGACAGTAACCATTATTTTTTCGAAAAAAGCGGCGGTCATCCTGAGACTCTCGCCACTACCATAGAGCTTGTCTTGCAGTTCCACTGGCAATGGCCACATCTGCTCTCTCTGATCCTCGTATGTCGGGCAGTTCTGCAGCAGATGTTCAGTGGTCATTTTACCAGTACCGCACGGGCATTCGTCGGTACACCCTATCTTCAATTTGTTGAATAGGTGGTACCTCAGTCTGTTGTGGCCAGTGCGAAGTCTGAAGACAACGACCTGCTCTCTTCTGTTCAACTGGTAATAGGCATCGTTTTTGGTGTAACCAGTATGTTCGGTTTCCCATTTGGTCATGTATCTGGCTTTGATAAGCCGTTTTGACTCTTCGTACGTCATACTGGTATCTGTTTGTGGTAGTCTTGCACCTTCTTTTGCCAGTCTGTCTGCCTCCTCGTTGCCTTGGATGTTGCAGTGTGACGGAACCCACTGTACCACTACCCTTTTTGGTGCGGACTGCTGGCACAGTTTGCAGAGTGCTGCTCTTAAGTCATTAAGCTCAGTGTTTTTCTGGCTTTTCAGCGCTGTGACTACGGCGAGAGCATCTGTCAGCAGGACTATATGGCTCTCATTTTCACTGTGTGTTACCATTTCTTCCACTGCCGCCCTCAGTGCCTCTGCCTCCGCTCTGAAATTGCTTGTGTACTTACCAGTAGCGAATGACAGTGTTATTTTTCTGCCATTTGGTAGGTTCAGGAATGCTCCTGCCCCTCCGTTCTGTGTAGTGTTTGTTACAGAACCGTCGGTGTATGCATGGGTCCAGTCCATGCTTGGGTAGCTTTTCGTTATGAAGCTTAGGGTAGTGTCTCTCCTTTCTTTTTCAGTCTGGCAGTTTTTGTTTGCAATACCTGGTATATTTTCTACCACCTCTGGAAATATATCCTGCCTCCAAGTAGGTTTTCGTACAGTAGTGATGGGTTTTGGTGTTGTTAGTGCGTTTATGGGATCTTCGTGCATCTTTGCTTTGGCTATTTCTGCAAAGTTTCTCCGCTTTAGTTTCCCATTTCCCAGATTGTTTAGTCTCTGGTACATTGGATGGTCCGTCAGTCTTCGGAGTTTCTCTGACTGCAGCTGGGCTCTGCAGTCTCTTCTATCGGTCATGGATTTGCAGTTTTTCAAGTTCTACAATTGGCGTTGACTTCATGCCACCTGTTATAATTCTCATGGCTTGGTTTTGAAGTTTGTTAACTTTATCGAAGTTCGCCTTCGCTGCTGTTGTCCATGCCGCAATGCCATACTCGAGAACTGGTCTCACTCTTCCAGTGTACAGTTTCTTTAGTATGCCTTCGTCTGCTCCCCAGCTTGTGCCAGCAAGTTTCCTCATGATCGCCATTCTTTCTCTGGCTTTCATTCGGTTTCTCTCAATCTGACTTTTCCATGTCATGCGCCGATCAAATGTGACTCCCAGATAGGTTGGGTTGTCGTTTGGCTGCAGGATTTTGCCATTTAGACTTAATTTGGTACTTTGGGGTTTTAATGAGAGCGAGAATATTGTGCACGTGGTTTTCTCCTCGTTTATTTTGACCAGCCATGAGTTCGCCCACTCTTCCAGCGATGTTAGGGCCGTCTGCATCCGATTTCTTGCTATGGTGAGATTCTTTTCAGAGGTCCACATAGCCAGATCGTCTGCAAACATTGAGCTATGGACTCTTCTTGGTATATTCTCTGTAATATCGTTTATATATACCAGGAAGAGTGTGGGTGACAATACTCCCCCTTGGGGTACTCCCTGCTCGAGTGTCACCTTTTTGCTCATCTGCCCTTGTACTTGGACTCTGGCCGTTCTTTGTTTGAGGTAGTGGTTGATCCACTTGTACATCTTCCCACAGACATCACTTCTTCTTAGCTTGACTCTAAGTCCATCCTTCCAGACTTTGTCAAATGCCTTTTCCAGATCCACCCAAACAGCTACTGTGTGTTTCTGTGCCTGGTAGGCATCTTCTATCTCCTGGGCTATGAGGATGACCTGGTCCTCAGTGGATCTGTGCTGTCTAAAGCCGGCTTGCTGTGGAATTAGTATTCGTTTTTCTTCCAGATGCCACATCAGTCTGGTGTTTATCATCCGTTCCATCAGCTTGCCGACACAGCTCAGTAGGCTTATGGGCCTGTATCCATTTGGATCTGTTTTGTCCTTTCCTGTTTTTGGTACTGGTACCAGTATTGCATCTTTCCATGCCTGTGGTACAATTCCCCTTTTCCAGCTTTGGTTTAGGACCGATAGCAGTTTCTTCTTCGCTGTTTGGCCCAGCCCCATCAGCATTTCGTTTGTTATCCCGTCTTTTCCGGGAGATTTCCTTTTCTTTAGTGTTCTCATAGCCTCTTCCATTTCGCGCATTGTTAGTTTGGCCATCATGTGCTTTTCAGGAGCCGTATTTATGTTTTCGTGTCCCTTAGCTCTTCGCTAATATCTGTATGCTTATCTGCAGGGACCTCGATGTGGTTTGCTCTGGCATAGTGATCGACAAAGGCGTTTGCGGCTTTCTTACCTGTGATCAAGTTCTCGCCTTGCTTGATAGTAATTTGTTTATTTGACGGGGTTTCGTCATTTATGGCTCTGACTAGCTTCCATAGCTTGTTCCCTTCTTTGTCCAGGTTTAGACTTTCCGTTTTATTTTTCCAGCTTTCTCTTGCTGTTTGCTTGAGAGTGTGTTTGTACTTCGCCGCGGCGGCTTTGAGGGCGATGTTTGCCTCCATGGATTTTTCTCGTTCTGCCATGTTCCTAGCATTTGTTACTGCATCTTCCACTTTCTGTAACTCATCATTCCAGTAGGGCTTATAGTTTTTCCTAGCTCCTCTTGGGATGGTTTCAGTGGCGGCTTGCATTATTGCCTTGCTTATGCTCTCTACCATGGGCTTCATTTTGGTGTTTCGTGTGTTGATGGTTTCACACAGCCCATCTGTCAGGATTGCAAATCTGTCCCAGTCGGCTCGTTTGTAATTCCAACGTGGGAGCGGTTTTGTTTCCTGTGGGCCTACTTCCATGTCAATGGTTAGCCTGATCGGCCTGTGGTCGCTACCTGCCAGTTGGTTTAGCACCTGGCGGTCTATTTTATAGTGTATGTCCTGTGTGGAGAAGGCCAAATCTGGAGTCGAGGTGGTATGCCATGTTCTTGAATAGAAGCTAGGGCTATCCTCCGGCCTATTGATTAGGGAGAGATTTGCATCTATCTCCCAATCTTCCACTTCGTCACCTCTGCTGTCTGTGTCAGAGTATCCCCATCTCTCCGAGTGGCTGTTGAAATCTCCAACTACTATGCAGTTGGAGTCTCTGACCTCCATACTCGAGAGCGATAGGTCTCTGTTTGGTGGTCCGTACAGATTGAAAATGCGGTGCTTCGTCTCTTGAGCCATTATGTCAACTCCTACAATTTCTGCTTGTCCGGTGTGATTGACAGGTACCGCGCTACTCGGTATGCTGTTTCTGGTCAGTATCAGGACCCCTCCTTTGTGGCCTTCTCTATCTAGACGGAAGGTCTGGTATCCTCTGATTGAGAATTTATGGTTATTGTTGAGGTGCGTTTCCTGGATACATGCCACGTCAATCTTACCTTCATGCAGGTGGTGTGTTAGGGAAAGTTTTTTGTTGATGACTCCCTCCGCATTCCACTGTAGTATTTTGAGGGTCTTGAGGTTTTGGCCAATAGACGTTGCCCCATAGCCATGTGCCTTGACTCCACGACACATGGGTGGGTGACCACCAGTAGTCAAGGGTGGGCCCCTTCGAGGCGTGAGGCCCGGCACTATCGCTGCCTGGCGGGACTCCGCAGGATGAGCGCCATACGTTTTTCTAATAGGTTGTACTGCCATCATACTGTGATTTACGTTGCACTGTTTTGTTAGGCTTGCGGCCCCGTGCATCCGATTTCAACAGGCGTTTCTGTAGGGATGCCCTCCTTAGCCTTTGGCTGTCCCCAGCCTATCTGCAAGGCAGCAGTTGTTTACGATCAGAGTTTTCTCTCTTATGGAAGTTGTCTTACCAGACTATCGAGTCTTCACTACTCGTGTCTATAGGGTGCAATGATGATATGTGATGATATATGAGATGGACTGGTTTACCCGGAAGAGAGGCAGTCCAGTGTGTCTGTGTCCCAGGATCGTCACGTCCTGCCAGGAACGTAGCATTTGCATGTGAGTGGGGTATCTCTTTTTCCCTTTATTTTCTTGGCTTCTATGCAGGGATGGTACGCCTAGCATTCCCCGCCACCTAGGGTGTTGACACAGTGGGGCAGGTGTGCAATGTCCGCTGGTCTGCATCTCTTCTGCGTCCAGTATGATAGTTATATGGCTGATAACGTACAGAGGTAGATATCGTAGCCGGAGTGCATTCAGCCAGAGGACAAGCCTGGTAATGTCACAGAGATGTTGTTCGCCTGGTGTGCGGACAACTCTCATGGTCAGTGGTTGAGTCTTGACAGTTCACATTGAGGTGGCTGCTCTACTGTTTTCGACACCCCGACCAGGTACTAAGTCTTTGGTTGGTGTTTTCGCACCCCATCGCCGTATAGGGTGAGTATCAAGCAGTTGTCCGCCCGCTTTGATTGGCGGGCGGCAAGGACCTCTTACTGTGGCTCTACCTGATAGGGCTGGGGCGCAAGCCCCAGGTCCCGAGCATGTAGGAGCCTCCCATTGCAGTGGTGCTGAGATTTTGGGTGGGATTGCGGCTTACAAGGGTTCGGCCGTAATCCCCCACATGGTAGCCTCGCGCCCTTGGCTTATCAGCCTGGTACGTGAACCAAAGTGTCTGCGGCTCCTCTCGATTTGAGCTGGCTTTCCGTAGCAACGCCCTGTCATTTGTAGGGTAAAACTGACCTGTCTTCAGATGATCTATTTCCAGCACCCGTTCACTATTTGGTCAGACGAATTTATTGAGGGCTTTTGTTTGTCAATGACCAGGTATTTGAAATCTGCGGTTTCTGCGGAGTTAAACACGATTTCCGTAGCGTTCTTTCATTTGAGTGTTTGAGAGCTGACTTGTCATCCGTGAGTCTAATACCAGCGTACGTTCATTATTTGACCCAAACGGCAGTGCTCTCGATTTGTCAGTTGTTCTACAGTATTGGCGTGTTCAGTCAAATTAAGCCGCAGGTTCCACACCTGGTGGTGCCCTTCCGTCAATTCCCTTAGCGAGACAATCAAGTTTCTTAGGGGGTAGTCCCAGATTTTCGAGGGTCTAATTCCAGCACATGTTCTCTATTAGACCCCACGAAGGTGTACTTTTTGATAGTCATTCTGCAGTATTGGCGTGTTTAGTTAACTTAGGTCTCAGGCTCCACTCCTGATAGTGCTCTTCCGTCAATTCCTTTATCAAACACTGGATGCAGACAAAACCGGGCCACAGGGGGCATAACCCCAGGTTTCTGGGGGTCTAAGTCCAGCACCAGTTCAATATTAGACCCCAGAAGAGTGGTCTCGGCATGTCAATCATTTCAGTGTTGGCCGTGTTGAGTCAAATTAAGCCGCAGGCTCCACTCCTGGTGGTGCCCTTCCGTCAATTCCTTTAAGTTTCAGCTTTGCAACCATACTTCCCCCGGAACCCAAACACTTTGGTTTCCCGGAAGCTGCCCGCAGAGTCATCGAAGCAACTCCCGCGGATCGCTAGTCGGCATCGTTTATGGTCAGAACTACGACGGTATCTGATCGTCTTCGCGCCTCTGACTTTCGTTCTTGATTAATGAAAACATTCTTGACAAATGCTTTCGCAGTAGCTCGTCTTGCGGCGATCCAAGAATTTCACCTCTGACGCCGCAATACGAATGCCCCCGTTTGTCCCTGTTAATCATTACCTCCAGTTCCGAAAACCAACAAAATAGAACCGAGGTCCTATTCCATTATTCCATGCACCATTATTCAGGCAGCCGAGGCCTGCTTTGAACACTCTAATTTTTCAAAGTAAACGCGCCGGCCACCCAGGACGCTCAGCGAAGAGCACCCGTGGGAGAGAGCCGGCAGACGGTAGGGCAGGAGACAACGGGCAGTGAACCGGCGCGAGCCGGACCGCCCGCCTGCGCCTGAGATCCAACTACGAGCTTTTTAACTGCAACAACTTTAATATACGCTATTGGAGCTGGAATTACCGCGGCTGCTGGCACCAGACTTGCCCTCCAATAGATCCTCGTTAAAGGGTTTAAAGTGTACTCATTCCAATTACGGGGCCTCGAAAGAGTCCCGTATTGTTATTTTTCGTCACTACCTCCCCGTGCCGGGAGTGGGTAAGTTGCGCGCCTGCTGCCTTCATAGACAGTCCAACCCTCACACATACAGTCCAACTCTCACATAGACAGTCCATCTCTCGTATAGACAGTCCATCTCTCACATAGACAGTCCATCTCTCGTATAGACAGTCCAACTCCCACATAGACAGTCCATCTCTCGTATAGACAGCCCAACTCTCACATAGAGAGTCCAACTCTCACATAGACAGTCCATCTCTCGTATAGACAGTCCAACTCTCACATAGACAGTCCAACTCTCACATAGACAGTCCATCTCTCGTATAGACAGTCCATCTCTCGTATAGACAGTCTAACTCTCACATAGACAGTCCATCTCTCGTATAGACAGTCTAACTCTCACATAGACAGTCCATCTCTCGTATAGACAGTCCAACTCTCACATAGCCAGCCCAACTCTCACATAGACAGTCCAACTCTCGTATAGACAGTCCAACTCTCTCATAGACAGTCCAACTCTGACATAGTCAGTCCAACCCTCACATAGACAGTCCAACTCTCACATAGACAGTCCAACTCTCACATAGACAGTCCAACTCTCTCATAGACAGTCCAACTCTGACATAGTCAGTCCAACCCTCACATAGACAGTCCATCTCTCGTATAGACAGTCCAACTCTCACATAGACAGTCCAACTCTCGTATAGACAGTCCAACTCTCTCATAGACAGTCCAACTCTGACATAGTCAGTCCAACTCTCTCATAGACAGTCCAACTCTCACATAGACAGTCCAACTCTCACATAGACATTCCAACTCTCACATAGACATTCTAACTCTCACATAGACAGTCTAACTCTCACATAGACAGTCCAACTCTCACATAGACAGTCTAGTTATCCCATACTGTCACGTGGATTCTACTGAAGGCTGCACTGAACTTGAACATGTTGGCATCTTGTAGGATCTGCTCATTCACTGTGATTTCTGGCCGTGTGTATCTTTTAGCGGGAGCAGGTTGGTGCACAATTTCCGTTTTTTAAAACTGTTATGACCAGTTGGAAATTGTCAGCCGCAGCAGAGAACCGGGCCATATCCTCCTGCATTTCCTCTCTGAGTTGCTATAGACAGCGCAGTCGTGGATCATGTCGCCTGCTACTCTACTATTTGTCCCCTTTCTGTGAGGATTGAGTGGCCCTGCCATCCTGGAGACATGGACTATAGACATGGGAGAGAAGAAGTATTCAGGAGCTTCTGAGATGTAATGATGTCTCAGGCTGGAACAGATGAATTGGGTAGAGAGACGTCCAATCACATGGCGCTCGAGACAGTGAGCCAAACCAAATCCTATCTCAATAATAAAAAGGCGCAGTTTGTCTTAGTTTGGCATAGTATGAGATACATTCAAACTTCTTTGGCGTTCAATGAAAACATCAATTACACAGGTTTATAGGGTCGAGAACGCAAAATCCTAGACCGAACTCAGATATACAAAATAGGACAGACCAAAGTCTTCAAAACAGTCCGAGTACTGAACAGCTAATGACCATAACGCCAAACTATTCCTACAACAAGCAACTACAATAACCACATATAAAGTAATTTTCTGACGTGATTCAAAATAATAGCATGGGAATTTGGCTTTTAAAAAGCCATGTTGGCAACCCAGAGCTCTGAAAGTAGCTCTCTGTACGAATGCCGGTCGGCATAAACAACCAGTCTGTGCGTTAGTGATACGTATGTTGTTGTTGTCGTTGTTTTTGTGGTTGTTGTGATTGTTGTTCTGGTTGTTGTTGTTTTAGTTGTTGTTGTGGTTGTTGTTGTGGTTGTTGTTGTGGTTGTTGTGATTGTTGTTGTGTTTGTCGTTGTGTTTGTTGTTGTTGTTATGATTGTCGTTGTGGTTGTTGTTGTTGTCATTGTTGTTGTGTTATTGTTGTTGTGATTGTCGTTGTGGTTGTTGTTGTTGTGATTGCCCACATTGAGTAAGTCTACTCTTTTGTGCGCCCTGAAAAGGACGTTTAGGTGTGGGTTGATGTAGCTTTCCTCACATACCGATTGCGTTGGTGAAGGTGGATCGAGGTCCACCAAACGGTTGTGCTATGCCTGACTTCATCTGCGTGTCGCTCACTACTACGGGGGGTCACATCGATCCCCCAACTCGTTCGTCAGACTGTCCGTTTCTTTAGAGGACTGCGTGGAGGTCGAGGTGGCGTGTTAATAATGTGTGTGTTGTTGTTGTGGTTGGGGTTTTGGTTGTTGTCGCTTTGGTTGTGATTGTTGTTGTGGTTGATATTGCTGTTGTGGTTGTGATTGCTGTTGTGGTTGTTGTTGGGGTTGGGATTGATGTTGTGATTGCTGTTTTGATTGTTGTTGTGGTTGTTGATCTGGTTGTTGCTGGGGTTGTTGTTGGGATTGTTGCTGTAATTGTTGTTGTGATTGTGTTGTGGTTGTTGTTGTTGTTGTGATTGTGTTGTGCTTGTTGTTGTTGCTCTGATTGCCCACATTGAGTAAGTCTACTCTTTTGTGCGCCTTGAAAAGGACGTTTAGGTGTGGGTTGCTGTAGCTTTCCTCACATCCCGATTGTGCTGGTGAAGGCGGATCGGGGTCCTCCAGGCGGTAGTGCTATGCCTGACTTCATCTGCGTGTTGCTCACTACTACGGGGGGGGGGGGGGGGGGGTCACGTCGATCCCATAACTCGTTCGTCAGACTGTCCGTTTCTATAGAGGGCTGCGTGGAGGTCGAGGTGGCGTGCTACAAATGTGTGTGAGTGCAGGTGAACCCAGTATCGTGGACTCCAAACTCATGCAGTGAACCCAAACACGGGAACTGCAAACCTGTGTAGTGAATCAAGACCCTTCCTATCGCGTGCAGTGAACCCAGACGCGTCTAAGCTCTGATGTTGCTCTCACCAACAGCTGTGACCGGATATTGCTCTGACCAACAGGTGTGACCGGATGTTGCTCTGACCAACAGCTGTGACCGGATATTGCTCTGACCAACAGCTGTGACCGGATGTTGCTCTGACCAACAGCTGTGACCGGATATTGCTCTGACCAACAGGTGTGACCGGATGTTGCTCTGACCAACAGCTGTGACCGGATATTGCTCTGACCAACAGCTGTGACAGGATGTTACTCTGACCAACAGCTGTGACAGGATGTTACTCTGACCAACAGATGTGACCGGATGTTGCTCTGACCAACAGCTGTGACCGGATATTGCTCTGACCAACAGGTGTGACCGGATGTTGCTCTGACCAACAGCTGTGACCGGATATTGCTCTGACCAACAGCTGTGACCGGATGTTGCTCTGACCAACAGCTGTGACCGGATATTGCTCTGACCAACAGGTGTGACCGGATGTTGCTCTGACCAACAGCTGTGACCGGATATTGCTCTGACCAACAGCTGTGACAGGATGTTACTCTGACCAACAGCTGTGACAGGATGTTACTCTGACCAACAGATGTGACCGGATGTTGCTCTAGTTAACAGCTGTGACCGGATTTTGCTCTGACCAACAGCTGTGACCAGATGTTGCTCTCACCAACAGCTGTCACCGGATGTTGCTCTCACCAACAGCTGTGACCAGATGTTGCTCTCACCAACAGCTGTCACCGGATGTTGCTCTCACCAACAGCTGTGACCAGATGTTGCTCTCACCAACAGCTGTGACCAGATGTTGCTCTCACCAACAGCTGTGACCAGATGTTGCTCTCACCAACAGCTGTCACCGGATGTTGCTCTCACCAACAGCTGTGACCAGATGTTGCTCTCACCAACAGCTGTGACCGGATGCTGCTCTCACCAACAGCTGTGACCAGATGTTGCTCTCACCAACAGCTGTGACCGGATGTTGCTCTCACCAACAGCTGTGACCAGATGTTGCTCTCACCAACAGCTGTGACCGGATGCTGCTCTCACCAACAGCTGTGACCGGATGCTGCTCTCACCAACAGCTGTGACCGGATGTTGCTCTCACCAACAGCTGTCACCGGATGTTGCTTTCACCAACAGCTGTCACCGGATGTTGCTCTCACCAAAAGCTGTGACCAGATGTTGCTCTCACCAACAGCTGTGACCGGACACAGAAACTCACAATTGCCCACCATTTTGGAACCGTAACAAAACCCGGAGAGTTACATGTGACGTCACAATTTCAGATAACAGTCTGTTGAAGTTATACACATTCAGGGGCCCAGTGATAATAGCTATGGTTTCCATTCTACCACACTCCTTCACACTCTATCTTACTCTAGCAAACTCTATCACAGTCCTATACACTCTACCTTACTCTAGCAAACTATCACAATCCTATACACTCTACCTTACTCGAGCAAACTCTACCATTCTCCTATACACTCTACCTTACTCCAGCAAACTCTACCAACCTCCTATACACTCTACGTTACTCGAGCAAACTCTACCATTCTCCTATACACTCTACATTACTCCAGCAAACTCTACCAACCTCCTATACACTCTACGTTACTCCAGCAAACTCTACCATTCTCCTATAAACTCTAGGAAAGGTCCAGATTTGCCCTCAGTAGGTCGACTTGAGCATGACGTCATAACAGTGTCTTTCCGGTGATATGTGACTGCTCTATCCCTACACCAATCAAAAGCTCCACTCCAAAACAAAGTCTACAGAATCTGTACATGCCAATAAGATGCACATAATTCCCACACCATCCACAGAACTCCCACACCATCCACAGAACTCCCACACCATCCACAGAGCTCCCACACCATCCACAGAACTCCCACCATCGACAGAACTCCCACACCATCCACAGAACTCCCACCATCGACAGAACTCCCACACCATCCACAGAACTCCCACCATCGACAGAACTCCCACACCATCCACAGAACTCCCACCATCGACAGAACTCCCACACCATCCACAGAACTCTCATACCATCCACAGAACTCTCATATAATCCACAGAACTCCCACCATCCACAGAACTCCCACACCATCCACAATACTTTCACACAGTGTGCAATACTCACTCACACACCAGCCTCTCTCTCCCTTTACTTCCCTCCTCCATGTAATCAATCTGTTATATTGAAGGGCCTGTGTCCTCTTCCACTCCCTGTAACCTGACCACGTGACACAATACAAAGGTTGCCTCCAGCTCAGCGCGGCTCCCCCATGAATGGGAGGGATCTGGGAGGTGTGGCGAGCTCCGGGGTCAAGGGGTCGAGGTCAGACTGACCTAGGACTTGCTACTGTTCGCCTAAGATAGGCTTTGTTACAGGCAGCGGTCTCTAGGCTCGTGGTCGGTCTAGGCTCGGCCTAGACACACTCGACCAGTTCTGGAAGTCAGACCAGGTGTGAGATCATGACGTCAGCTCCTGTGGATGTAGGCTGACCTTGAATTGCTGTACCTGAGAGGCTAGCCCTACCTCCCACCTCAACCAAACTGACCCTACCTCCCACCTCAACCAGCCTGGCCCTACCTCCCACCTCAACCAAACTGACCCTACCTCCCACCTCAACCAGCCTGGCCCTACCTCCCACCTCAACCAAACTGACCCTACCTCCCACCTCAACCAAACTGACCCTACCTCCCACCTCAACCAAACTGACCCTACCTCCCACCTCAACCAAACTGACCCTACCTCCCACCTCAACCAGCCTGGCCCTACCTCCCACCTCAACCAGCCTGGCCCTACCTCCCACCTCAACCAGCCTGGCCCTACCTCCCACCTCAACCAGCCTGACCCTACCTCCCACCTCAACCAAACTGACCCTACCTCCCACCTCAACCAAACTGACCCTACCTCCCACCTCAACCAGCCTGGCCCTACCTCCCACCTCAACCAGCCTGGCCCTACCTCCCACCTCAACCAAACTGACCCTACCTCCCACCTCAACCAGCCTGGCCCTACCTCCCACCTCAACCATCCTGGCCCACCTCAACCATCCTGGCCCACCTCCCCCCTCAACCATCCTGGCACACCTCCCACTTCAACCAGCCTGGCCCACCTCAACCATCCTGGCCCCTCCAACTTCAACCAGCCTGGCCCACCTCCCACCTCAACCATCCTGGCCCCTCCCACCTCAACCATCCTGGCCCACCTCCAACCTGACATAGAACAATCTGTTCTCTTGGATATACAACAATTTGTGTTCCCGGGTAAACCCGTCCAGACACACACACCCAACACCAGGTTAGCACGGACAGAGGTAGGGAGTCAATGTTCCCCGTCTGACAGAGTATGGCCAGCCGTAGTGGACGTATAAGATGGCTGGCTAGTTGACCCTTTACTGGGACTTCTGGAATGTCATTCTTAAGTTGGACTGTGGCAGGCGGGAAGACCGGGCTAGGATTTCCGCGGTCTGTCGTCCGGGGTCAGGTCTGGGCCGTTGTCGGCCGTTGGCTCATGGGCTCTGGGTCAGGCTGACCTGCGGCCCAACCTACAAGGACAAGCTGTTAGCCTTGACCAGTGGCGTCTTGGATAAAAGGGGGAGGGGGGATTTGGGTGGCAGAGGTGCGGTGCGAGTTGAGTGGCAAGGTAACTGAGTAGGAGGGGACGGGAAAGGGGGGGGGGGAAGCGTTAGGTATTATCTGGAGCGGAGTGGGGCAATGAGTGTCTGTGTGGCTGTGTGTGTGTGTGTGGCTGTGTGTGTGTGTACTGCTGGACTGAAGTGTGTTCACTTCCTTGACCGTGGTCTGTCGGTCAGTGTCGACGTGTCCAACACAATCGGGATTTATATTTCTGTTGGAACATATGGGCCGGTCTGTATCTTGTTTGGTCGGGTAGACGGTAGCCGGCCGTGTCGGCATTTCAACGGTCAGTTCATTGACCAACAAGGTGGGTTTCTAGACTGTCTTTGTCTTGTCACAAAATGTGTTTTACTGTCACAGGAGCAATATCTTAGGCAGCTGTCGTGTAGCTAGATCAGCTGTGGTGTAGCTAGACCAGCTGTGGTATAGCTAGACCAGCCAGCTGTGGTGTAGCTAGACCAGGCAGCTGTGGTGTAGTTAGACCAGCTGTGGTGTAGCTAGACCAGCTGTGGTGTAGCTAGACCGGGCAGCTGTGGTATAGCTAGACCGGGTAGCTGTGGTGAAGCTAGACCGGGCAGCTGTGATGTAGCTAGACCAGCTGTGGTGTAGCTAGAACAGCTGTGGTGTAGCTAGACCTGGTAGCTGTGATGTAGCTAGACCGGGCAGCTGTGGTGTAGCTAGACCAGCCAGTTGGGGTGTAGTTAGACCGGGCAGCTGTGGCGTAGCTAGACCGGACAGCTGTGGTGTAGCTAGACCAGCCAGCTGTGGTGTAGCTAGACCAGGCAGCTGTGGTGTAGCTTGAACAGCTGTGGTGTAGCTAGACCAGGCAGCTGTGGTGTAGCTAGACCGGGCAGCTGTGGTGTAGCTAGACCGGGCAGCTGTGGTGTAGCTAGATCGGGCAGCTGTGGTGGACCTAGACCAGCTGTGGTGTAGCTAGATCGGGCAGCTGTGGTGGACCTAGACCAGCTGTGGTGGACCTAGACCAGCTGTGGTTTAGCTAGACCGGGCAGATGTTTTGTAGCTAAACCGGGCAGCTTTTGTGTAGCTAGATCAGCTGTGGTGTACAAGAAAATATGTATTTAGTAAGTATGGAAGGAAAGGCAGCAGGAATGGGAGCTGCCAACTCCACATGAAGCAAGCTGTGACTCTACCCCTAAGTACCACTTCATCCCCGACGGCAATATCTGCAATTAGACTGAAAACAAGCCTTCTTAATTTTGGACACTGCTAGTTATCCCGTCACACCTACATTTGCTGCTTTCTAACAATATGCCTTCCTCAGACTTGTCCAACTTTGATTTCCCCCCGCCCCCGCCCATGCATGTTGGTTCTACTACACGTTCATCGTGTGGTTGTGGGCTGTTGTGTAGGGCTGTTGTGTAGGGCTGTTGTGTAGGGCTGTTGTGTAGGGCTGTTGTGTAGGGCTGTCCCACCATCACGTTACCATAACACAGTACAACACACCACAACCAAACAACGCACCAACCAAACAACACACCACAACCAAACAACGCACCAACCAAACAACACACCACAACCAAACAACACACCAACCAAACAACACACCACGACCAAACAACACACCACAACCAAACAACGCACCAACCAAACAACACACCACGACCAAACAACACACCACAACCAAACAACGCACCAACCAAACAACACACCACAACCAAACAACACACCACGACCAAACAACACACCACAACCAAACAACGCACCAACCAAACAACACACCACGACCAAACAACACACCACAACCAAACAACGCACCAACCAAACAACACACCACGACCAAACAACACACCACAACCAAACAACGCACCAACCAAACAACACACCACAACCAAACAACACACCACGACCAAACAACACACCACAACCAAACAACGCACCAACCAAACAACACACCACGACCAAACAACACACCACAACCAAACAACGCACCAACCAAACAACACACCACAACCAAACAACACACCACGACCAAACAACACACCACAACCAAACAGCACACCGCGACAAAACAACACAACCAAACAACACATCCCAACCAAACAACACACCTCAACCAAACAAAACACCCCAACCAAACAACACACCCCATCCAAACAACACAACCAAACAACGCAGATTATAAACATACGATATACAGGCCTACCTGTGCCTAATTTTTCTAGTACAAATACTCTACATAAACATTTATACATATTTTGGCTCCCTCTTTTCTCTATCCATCTACTTCATTGGTCTTAAACAAGACTTCGGGCCGCATGCGAACGGGTTTGGTTTCTCGCAGGCCTGACCACAGCGTCTGCCCTGCTGGCCCCCGTACCATCACATCATTTCCTCGCATGTTTTGGCGCCAGAACTGTGCCTTTCTCGCATTCAAAGGTTGAGTCATGTCGGCACTTAGAGGAGGAACTCTCACACATCAGAGACACACACTGTGTTCATGAACGAGTGGCTGAGTCTAGCGGTTGACCGGTATTTCAATTAAACAATCGAAAACAGACAGTGGACAAACTTCAACACGAACGTTTCAAATCTTGAATGCAAATGTTGGAAGCCTAGTGAATAAAAGAGAACACTTGGAAATATATGAAAAAACGTATGAGGCCAGTGGTGAACTTGACATAGAGGGGTCCAGTAGTTGGAGAGAAGGTTAAGGGGGGGGGGGGGGGGTGACTGGGGGAGGCATCTTAACAGGGGGTGAAAGAACGTTGGTTGGAGTATGCTTCCAGTGCCCATAGAGTACCAAAGAAGACGATACAAATCTGTATCAAGCTATAGCATTGTCCAGTGAAGAGAAATTATTATTAATGGGGGATTTTCACTTTCCAGAAATTAATTGGCGGATGGAGGAAGCACATGTCAAATACCATCCTTTTGTTCAAGGCATAACTGACCGTTTTAGGTTTCAACATGTGGAGGACTGTAAAAGTAAAGTAAAGTATCCCATAGCATTACTGCCGTAGGGGGTGAGGTGTTAGCGATCTCACATTTCAAAGGCTCGGCTATATGAGGGCGGTAGCCATCTCCTCTCTCTCGCCGCTTTTACTTCCCGGACTGAACCGGTACCCATTTAAGGCTGGGTCGACCCGGGAGCCATTGCGGTCTGAAAAAAACATTACCGCCTCAACTGGGGAATGAACCCAGGACCACTCAGAAGCAGAAACATGTGTAGGGCTGTACCAGAGGCAGAAACATGTGGAGGACTGTACCAGAAGCAGAAACATGTGTAGGGCTGTACCAGAGGCAGAAACATGTGGAGGACTGTACCAGAAGCAGAAACATGTGTAGTGCTGTACCAGAGGCAGAAACATGTGGAGGACTGTACCAGAAGCAGAAACATGTGTAGGGCTGTACCAGAGGCAGAAACATGTGGAGGACTGTACCAGAGGCAGAAACATGTGGAGGACTGTACCAGAAGCAGAAACATGTGTAGGGCTGTACCAGAGGCAGAAACATGTGGAGGGCTGTACCAGAGGCAGAAACATGTGGAGGGCTGTACCAGAGGCAGAAACATGTGGAGGGCTGTACCAGAGGCAGAAACACACTTGACCTAGTGTTTTTCTACAGAAAGAAATATGATTGCACGTGCTACCGTTGGTGAACTATTTGACTCGAGCGACCATCAGATTGTCCGTTGGGATCTTGTAGCTGTGAGAGATGACTTAAAGTGTCCACTAACATATTACTACTCTAGAACAGATGTACAGAAGATGATAGAATCGGCGAGCCACGTAATCTGGACAGATACTTTCACTGGCGGAAATATTGAAGAGGAATGGGCCATGTTGAGAAATATATTCTGGAGCACGTGACAGAGGAATTTGTTCCATGTAGGAAGTTGAACTCCCAAGCAAACAAAATTGATAACTCGATCCGTGGTTAGGAGAGCTAAGAATAAAGATTGGAATAGATATATAGAGGCCGGAATATCAAATGTAAAATACTGAACATATTTTGGCATAAAGGACAAATCTTATAAAGCGAATAGGGCAACAAAAACTGACTTGTATAAAAACATGCTCAGAAGATGAAGACTGATAGCAAGAGTTGTTATTTCTTATGTTCGACATCAACAGGGAATACAAGACACGATAGGCCCACTCCAAGATTGTACGGGAAATAAGCTGCAAATCTACGTAATCGTTACTTCAGCTCAGTTTTCACTAAAGAATTCTGCTCCAAAATGCCAGAGCCCTTAGATATCTTCCAAACGGACATGGGCAATCTACATTACTGAGGAAATGGTTTCTAAATAAATGAATAGGTTGAAAGTGTATACATGTCCTGGTCATGACGGTCATCATCATGTAGCATGTCCTTTGAAGAACGTCGCTCCCATCACAGTCTGTCTGGAAGAAACTCGTTCCCTTGCCAAAACACCAGCTTCCGCCACTGTCATACTCAGGCATTCCTGGATATCTTGGTGCCATCGTCTTCTTGGTCTACCCCTTCGGCTTTTGCCTGGCACCATACCTTCCATCACCGTCCTCTCAAGACCGTTGTGTCTCTTGATGTGACCAAAGTATTTGCATTTTCTAGCCAAAATGGAATTGATAAACCGGTTCTCCTCTAAGCTCAACTCTTTCCGAATGTCTACATTTGTTCTTTTCTCTGTCCAGGGTTTTCTGCGGATCTTTCTGTAACATTTTGACTCGAAGGATTCGATTCTTTGTCTAGAAGTTTTGGTAATCGTCCATGCTTCACAGCCAAACGCTGCCACAGGAAAAACACAGGCTCTCAAGACTTTTACTTTTATCGTTTTGTTGGTGCCCTGCCATAATTTCTTCAGGCTGTTCAGTCTCTGCATTGCCATAGCTAGTCTTCTTCTGATTTCTTTCGAGCAGTCACCATTTTTGTCGATTCTGGAGCCCAGATATTCAAAATGTGTAACCTGATCTGTTTCCTCACCACCCACTGTAAATTTATGCTGACATTGTGTTTTATCGGTGGTCATTATCTTTGTTTTGTTTATGTTTATGAACAGGTTTTGTTCTTTACTATGTCTATTAACGGCCGAAAGTAGCTGCTCTATCCCTTCTGCACTTCTTGATAGCATCACTGTGTCATCTGCATATCGTAACTCTGGAATCTCGTACCCCCCAATCGTAAATGGGTCGAAACTTTCAATGTTCTCATCTTCTCGTACATTTCTCATTATACATTCCGCATATATGTTGTACAGATAAGGTGAGAGGATACATCCCTGTCGGACTCCCTTTTGTACTGCAAACCAATCTTATGTTTGCCCAGATACTCGGACAGTGGCTTGTTGATCTTGGTATAATGTTTCAATGAGATGGACAATATGCAAAGGAAACCCAATTTCCTTCATGATTCTCCCCAGATTGTGATGTTTTACTGTGTCGAAGGCCTTAGTGTAATCAATGAAACACGTGTACAGGTCTACATTAAACTCTCTACATTTTTCATAGATACTCCTTAAGTTGAATATGTGGTCCCGGGTCCCTCTGTCTTTCCTAAAACTTGCCTGGACTACGTGAATTTCAGATTCAAACCTTTTCTCTATCCTTCTTAATAGGATTCGCAAGAGTATCTTGCTAGCATGGCTGATCAGTGCGATAGTTCGGTAGTTCGTGCACAGCTTCAGGTTGCCTTTTTTGGGGAGGGGAATATAAATTGATTTCGTCCATGCTTCTGGCCACTCTGCACTGTGCCATATCTGTTTACACAGCTTGTGATAGACTCGAGCACATGCCTCTCCTCCTGCTTGTATTAGCTCTGCTGGGATATCATCGCATCCTGGGGACTTTCCCTTTTTCAGGCTTTTAATTGCAGAGCGTACTTCTTCCAATGTTGGTTCAGGTTCTTTCTGCTCCTTTGGTAGGATTGTAACTGAGCACTTTGTGCTGTCTCCATACATGGTTCTGCAGTACTCTCTCCATCTATTCAGTATGACGGCATTCATCCAAAATTACGAGTTGAACTTAGAATTTTAGCGAAACCATTGGCGATATTTGATTCTCAAACTCTTGACAAGGGCATTGTTAAAAAAAATGGAAAGGGACAGGTATGATGCTCTTGTTTAAAAATGGCAAGAAATCAGATCAAGCCAATTACAGACCAGTGAGTTATTTATCCAAGACAACAAAGTACTGCACTTGGACAAGTTTCATTTAATCTGGAATAGTCAGAATGGGGTTACTAAGGGGAGATCGTGCTTTAAGCAATCTAGTAGAATCCATGGAGGAGATAACTAAAATGATATATCGTGCTTAACCAATCTAGTAGAATCCATGGAGGAGATAACTAAAATGATAGATAATGGAGAGCCGGTGGATGTTATCTATCTGGATTCTGCAAAGGTCTTTGTTAGAGTACCTCATCAACGATTGTTTCGGAAGTTGAAATCACATGGGATAGGTGATGAAGTTGCCAGTAGGATAGAATATTGGTTGATGGGCAGAAGGCAGAGAGTGGGCATAAATAGGGAGTACTCTGACTGGCGTCATGTAATAAGTGGTGTGCCCCAGGGATCATATTTGAACCGATTTTATCTGAATAAATCTCGCGGATGGTATGACATGGTGCGGCAAATGCCTCTTCTCCGACAAATGAGGATCGATTGAGATCGGATTTAGCTACGATTCATAAATGGTCTGAGAGCTGGCAGATGGAGTTTAATGTACAAAAAATGGACAGTCCTCCACAAGGGAAGATCCAAACAGTATTATAATTACATGATGGGAGAGAACAATAGAAAAGAAAAGGGACCTAGGGGTTATAATAGATCATACAGGTAAGGTGAGAGAGCAAGTCCAGGTTATAGTAGATCGTACAGGTAAGGTGAAAGAGCAAGTCCAGGTTATAGTAGATCGTACAGGTAAGGTGAGTGAGCAAGTCCAGGTTATAGTAGATCGTACAGGTAAGGTGAGTGAGCAAGTCCAGGTTATAGTAGATCGTACAGGTAAGGTGAGTGAGCAAGTCCAGGTTATAGTAGATCGTACAGGTAAGGTGAAAGAGCAAGTCCAGGTTATAGTAGATCATACAGGTAGCAGTGAAAAAGAATAATGCAATGCTGGGTATGATTAAAATATACATTACACAGGAGAACAAGAAACATTACACAGGAGAACATAACACATTACACAGGAGAACAAGAAACATTACACAGGAGAACATAACACATTACACAGGAGAACAAGAAACATTACACAGGAGAACATAACACATTACACAGGAGAACAAGAAACATTACACAGGAGAACATAACACATTACACAGGAGAACAAGGAACATTACACAGGAGAACATAACACATTACACAGGAGAACAAGAAACATTACACAGGAGAACCTAACACATTACACAGGAGAACAAGAAACATTACACAGGAGAACATAACAAATTACACAGGAGAACATAACATATTACACAGGAGAACATAACACATTACACAGGCGAACAAGACACATTACACAGGAGAACATAACACATTACACAGGAGAACAAGAAACATTACACAGGAGAACATAACACATTACACAGGAGAACAAGAAACATTACACAGGAGAACATAACACATTACACAGGAGAACAAGAAACATTACACAGGAGAACCTAACACATTACACAGGAGAACAAGAAACATTACACAGGAGAACATAACACATTACACAGGAGAACATAACATATTACACAGGAGAACATAACACATTACACAGGAGAACAAGACACATTACACAGGAGAACATAACACATTACACAGGAGAACATAACACATTACACAGGAAAACAAGACACATTACACAGGAGAACATAACACATTACACAGGAGAACCAGACACATTACACAGGAGAACACGACATTACACAGGAGAACATAACACATTACACAGTAGAACAAGACACATTACACAGGAGAACAAGACACATTACACAGGAGAACATAACACATTACACAGGAGAACATAACACATTACACAGGAGAACATAACACATTACACAGGAGAACATAACACATTACACTGGAGAACATAACACATTACACAGGAGAACATAACACATTACACAGGAGAACCTAACACATTACACAGGAGAACATAACACATTACACAGGAGAACATAACACATTACACAGGAGAACATAACACATTACACTGGAGAACATAACACATTACACAGGAGAACATAACACATTACACAGGAGAACCTAACACATTACACAGGAGAACATAACACATTACACAGGAGAACAAGACACATTACACAGGAGAACAAGACACATTACACAGGAGAACATAACATATTACACAGGAGAACAAGACACATTACACAAGAGAACATAACACATGACACAGGAGAACAAGACACATTACACAGGAGAACAGGACATTACACAGGAGAACATAACATATTACACAGTAGAACAAGACACATTACACAGGAGAACAAGACACATTACACAGGAGAACATAACACATTACACAGGAGAACATAACACATTACACAGGAGAACATAACACATTACACTGGAGAACATAACACATTACACAGGAGAACATAACACATTACACAGGAGAACCTAACACATTACACAGGAGAACATAACACATTACATAGGAGAACAAGACACATTACACAGGAGAACAAGACACATTACACAGGAGAACATAACATATTACACAGGAGAACATAACATATTACACAGTAGAACAAGACACATTACACAGGAGAACACGACATTACACAGGAGAACATAACACATTACACAGTAGAACAAGACACATGACACAGGAGAACAAGACACATTACACAGGAGAACAGGACATTACACAGGAGAACATAACATATTACACAGTAGAACAAGACACATTACACAGGAGAACACGACATTACACAGGCGAACATAACACATTACACAGTAGAACAAGACACATTACACAGGAGAACAAGACACATTACACATGAGAACATAACACATTACACAGGAGAACATAACACATTACACAGGAGAACATAACACATTACACTGGAGAACATAACACATTACACAGGAGAACATAACACATTACACAGGAGAACCTAACACATTACACAGGAGAACATAACACATTACATAGGAGAACAAGACACATTACACAGGAGAACAAGACACATTACACAGGAGAACATAACATATTACACAGGAGAACAAGACACATTACACAAGAGAACATAACACATGACACAGGAGAACAAGACACATTACACAGGAGAACAGGACATTACACAGAAGAACATAACATATTACACAGTAGAACAAGACACATTACACAGGAGAACACGACATTACACAGGAGAACATAACACATTACACAGTAGAACAAGACACATTACACAGGAGAACAAGACACATTACACATGAGAACATAACACATTACACTGGAGAACATAACACATTACACAGGAGAACATAACACATTACACAGGAGAACATAACACATTACACAGGAGAACATAACACATTACACAGGAGAACAAGACACATTACACAGGAGAACAAGACACATTACACAGGAGAACATAACATATTACACAGGAGAACAAGACACATTACACAAGAGAACATAACACAGGACACAGGAGAACAAGACACATTACACAGGAGAACAGGACATTACACAGGAGAACATAACATATTACACAGTAGAACAAGACACATTACACAGGAGAACAAGACACATTACACAGGAGAACATAACACATTACACAGGAGAACATAACACATTACACAGGAGAACATAACACATTACACTGGAGAACATAACACATTACACAGGAGAACATAACACATTACACAGGAGAACCTAACACATTACACAGGAGAACATAACACATTACACAGGAGAACCTAACACATTACACAGGAGAACATAACACATTACACAGGAGAACAAGACACATTACACAGGAGAACAAGACACATTACACAGGAGAACATAACATATTACACAGGAGAACAAGACACATTACACAAGAGAACATAACACATGACACAGGAGAACAAGACACATTACACAGGAGAACAGGACATTACACAGGAGAACATAACATATTACACAGTAGAACAAGACACATTACACAGGAGAACAAGACACATTACACAGGAGAACATAACACATTACACAGGAGAACATAACACATTACACAGGAGAACATAACACATTACACTGGAGAACATAACACATTACACAGGAGAACATAACACATTACACAGGAGAACCTAACACATTACACAGGAGAACATAACACATTACATAGGAGAACAAGACACATTACACAGGAGAACAAGACACATTACACAGGAGAACATAACATATTACACAGGAGAACATAACATATTACACAGTAGAACAAGACACATTACACAGGAGAACACGACATTACACAGGAGAACATAACACATTACACAGTAGAACAAGACACATGACACAGGAGAACAAGACACATTACACAGGAGAACAGGACATTACACAGGAGAACATAACATATTACACAGTAGAACAAGACACATTACACAGGAGAACAAGAAACATTACACAGGAGAACAGGACATTACACAGGAGAACATAACATATTACACAGTAGAACAAGACACATTACACACGACATTACACAGGCGAACATAACACATTACACAGTAGAACAAGACACATTACACAGGAGAACAAGACACATTACACATGAGAACATAACACATTACACAGGAGAACATAACACATTACACAGGAGAACATAACACATTACACTGGAGAACATAACACATTACACAGGAGAACATAACACATTACACAGGAGAACCTAACACATTACACAGGAGAACATAACACATTACATAGGAGAACAAGACACATTACACAGGAGAACAAGACACATTACACAGGAGAACATAACATATTACACAGGAGAACAAGACACATTACACAAGAGAACATAACACATGACACAGGAGAACAAGACACATTACACAGGAGAACAGGACATTACACAGGAGAACATAACATATTACACAGTAGAACAAGACACATTACACAGGAGAACACGACATTACACAGGAGAACATAACACATTACACAGTAGAACAAGACACATTACACAGGAGAACAAGACACATTACACATGAGAACATAACACATTACACTGGAGAACATAACACATTACACAGGAGAACATAACACATTACACAGGAGAACATAACACATTACACAGGAGAACATAACACATTACACAGGAGAACAAGACACATTACACAGGAGAACACGACATTACACAGGAGAACATAACACATTACACAGTAGAACAAGACACATTACACAGGAGAACAAGACACATTACACAGGAGAACATAACACATTACACAGGAGAACATAACACATTACACAGGAGAACATAACACATTACACAGGAGAACATAACACATTACACTGGAGAACATAACACATTACACAGGAGAACATAACACATTACACAGGAGAACCTAACACATTACACAGGAGAACATAACACATTACACAGGAGAACATAACACATTACACAGGAGAACATAACACATTACACAGGAGAACATAACACATTACACAGGAGAACCTAACACATTACACAGGAGAACATAACACATTACACAGGAGAACAAGACACATTACACAGGAGAACAAGACACATTACACAGGAGAACATAACATATTACACAGGAGAACAAGACACATTACACAAGAGAACATAACACATGACACAGGAGAACAAGACACATTACACAGGAGAACAGGACATTACACAGGAGAACATAACATATTACACAGTAGAACAAGACACATTACACAGGAGAACAAGACACATTACACAGGAGAACATAACACATTACACAGGAGAACATAACACATTACACAGGAGAACATAACACATTACACTGGAGAACATAACACATTACACAGGAGAACATAACACATTACACAGGAGAACCTAACACATTACACAGGAGAACATAACACATTACATAGGAGAACAAGACACATTACACAGGAGAACAAGACACATTACACAGGAGAACATAACATATTACACAGGAGAACATAACATATTACACAGTAGAACAAGACACATTACACAGGAGAACACGACATTACACAGGAGAACATAACACATTACACAGTAGAACAAGACACATGACACAGGAGAACAAGACACATTACACAGGAGAACATAACACATTACACAGGAGAACATAACACATTACACAGGAGAACAAGACACATTACACAGGAGAACAAGACACATTACACAGGAGAACATAACATATTACACAGGAGAACAAGACACATTACACAAGAGAACATAACACATGACACAGGAGAACAAGACACATTACACAGGAGAACAGGACATTACACAGGAGAACATAACATATTACACAGTAGAACAAGACACATTACACAGGAGAACAAGACACATTACACAGGAGAACATAACACATTACACAGGAGAACATAACACATTACACAGGAGAACATAACACATTACACTGGAGAACATAACACATTACACAGGAGAACATAACACATTACACAGGAGAACCTAACACATTACACAGGAGAACATAACACATTACATAGGAGAACAAGACACATTACACAGGAGAACAAGACACATTACACAGGAGAACATAACATATTACACAGGAGAACATAACATATTACACAGTAGAACAAGACACATTACACAGGAGAACACGACATTACACAGGAGAACATAACACATTACACAGTAGAACAAGACACATGACACAGGAGAACAAGACACATTACACAGGAGAACAGGACATTACACAGGAGAACATAACATATTACACAGTAGAACAAGACACATTACACAGGAGAACACGACATTACACAGGCGAACATAACACATTACACAGTAGAACAAGACACATTACACAGGAGAACAAGACACATTACACATGAGAACATAACACATTACACAGGAGAACATAACACATTACACAGGAGAACATAACACATTACACTGGAGAACATAACACATTACACAGGAGAACATAACACATTACACAGGAGAACCTAACACATTACACAGGAGAACATAACACATTACATAGGAGAACAAGACACATTACACAGGAGAACAAGACACATTACACAGGAGAACATAACATATTACACAGGAGAACAAGACACATTACACAAGAGAACATAACACATGACACAGGAGAACAAGACACATTACACAGGAGAACAGGACATTACACAGGAGAACATAACATATTACACAGTAGAACAAGACACATTACACAGGAGAACACGACATTACACAGGAGAACATAACACATTACACAGTAGAACAAGACACATTACACAGGAGAACAAGACACATTACACATGAGAACATAACACATTACACTGGAGAACATAACACATTACACAGGAGAACATAACACATTACACAGGAGAACATAACACATTACACAGGAGAACATAACACATTACACAGGAGAACAAGACACATTACACAGGAGAACAAGACACATTACACAGGAGAACATAACATATTACACAGGAGAACAAGACACATTACACAAGAGAACATAACACAGGACACAGGAGAACAAGACACATTACACAGGAGAACAGGACATTACACAGGAGAACATAACATATTACACAGTAGAACAAGACACATTACACAGGAGAACAAGACACATTACACAGGAGAACATAACACATTACACAGGAGAACATAACACATTACACAGGAGAACATAACACATTACACTGGAGAACATAACACATTACACAGGAGAACATAACACATTACACAGGAGAACCTAACACATTACACAGGAGAACATAACACATTACACAGGAGAACCTAACACATTACACAGGAGAACATAACACATTACACAGGAGAACAAGACACATTACACAGGAGAACAAGACACATTACACAGGAGAACATAACATATTACACAGGAGAACAAGACACATTACACAAGAGAACATAACACATGACACAGGAGAACAAGACACATTACACAGGAGAACAGGACATTACACAGGAGAACATAACATATTACACAGTAGAACAAGACACATTACACAGGAGAACAAGACACATTACACAGGAGAACATAACACATTACACAGGAGAACATAACACATTACACAGGAGAACATAACACATTACACTGGAGAACATAACACATTACACAGGAGAACATAACACATTACACAGGAGAACCTAACACATTACACAGGAGAACATAACACATTACATAGGAGAACAAGACACATTACACAGGAGAACAAGACACATTACACAGGAGAACATAACATATTACACAGGAGAACATAACATATTACACAGTAGAACAAGACACATTACACAGGAGAACACGACATTACACAGGAGAACATAACACATTACACAGTAGAACAAGACACATGACACAGGAGAACAAGACACATTACACAGGAGAACAGGACATTACACAGGAGAACATAACATATTACACAGTAGAACAAGACACATTACACAGGAGAACAAGACACATTACACAGGAGAACAGGACATTACACAGGAGAACATAACATATTACACAGTAGAACAAGACACATTACACACGACATTACACAGGCGAACATAACACATTACACAGTAGAACAAGACACATTACACAGGAGAACAAGACACATTACACATGAGAACATAACACATTACACAGGAGAACATAACACATTACACAGGAGAACATAACACATTACACTGGAGAACATAACACATTACACAGGAGAACATAACACATTACACAGGAGAACCTAACACATTACACAGGAGAACATAACACATTACATAGGAGAACAAGACACATTACACAGGAGAACAAGACACATTACACAGGAGAACATAACATATTACACAGGAGAACAAGACACATTACACAAGAGAACATAACACATGACACAGGAGAACAAGACACATTACACAGGAGAACAGGACATTACACAGGAGAACATAACATATTACACAGTAGAACAAGACACATTACACAGGAGAACACGACATTACACAGGAGAACATAACACATTACACAGTAGAACAAGACACATTACACAGGAGAACAAGACACATTACACATGAGAACATAACACATTACACTGGAGAACATAACACATTACATAGGAGAACATAACACATTACACAGGAGAACATAACACATTACACAGGAGAACATAACACATTACACAGGAGAACAAGACACATTACACAGGAGAACACGACATTACACAGGAGAACATAACACATTACACAGTAGAACAAGACACATTACACAGGAGAACAAGACACATTACACAGGAGAACATAACACATTACACAGGAGAACATAACACATTACACAGGAGAACATAACACATTACACAGGAGAACATAACACATTACACTGGAGAACATAACACATTACACAGGAGAACATAACACATTACACAGGAGAACCTAACACATTACACAGGAGAACATAACACATTACACAGGAGAACATAACACATTACACAGGAGAACATAACACATTACACTGGAGAACATAACACATTACACAGGAGAACATAACACATTACACAGGAGAACCTAACACATTACACAGGAGAACATAACACATTACACAGGAGAACAAGACACATTACACAGGAGAACAAGACACATTACACAGGAGAACATAACATATTACACAGGAGAACAAGACACATTACACAAGAGAACATAACACATGACACAGGAGAACAAGACACATTACACAGGAGAACAGGACATTACACAGGAGAACATAACATATTACACAGTAGAACAAGACACATTACACAGGAGAACAAGACACATTACACAGGAGAACATAACACATTACACAGGAGAACATAACACATTACACAGGAGAACATAACACATTACACTGGAGAACATAACACATTACACAGGAGAACATAACACATTACACAGGAGAACCTAACACATTACACAGGAGAACATAACACATTACATAGGAGAACAAGACACATTACACAGGAGAACAAGACACATTACACAGGAGAACATAACATATTACACAGGAGAACATAACATATTACACAGTAGAACAAGACACATTACACAGGAGAACACGACATTACACAGGAGAACATAACACATTACACAGTAGAACAAGACACATGACACAGGAGAACAAGACACATTACACAGGAGAACAGGACATTACACAGGAGAACATAACATATTACACAGTAGAACAAGACACATTACACAGGAGAACACGACATTACACAGGCGAACATAACACATTACACAGTAGAACAAGACACATTACACAGGAGAACAAGACACATTACACATGAGAACATAACACATTACACAGGAGAACATAACACATTACACAGGAGAACATAACACATTACACTGGAGAACATAACACATTACACAGGAGAACATAACACATTACACAGGAGAACCTAACACATTACACAGGAGAACATAACACATTACATAGGAGAACAAGACAATTACACAGGAGAACAAGACACATTACACAGGAGAACATAACATATTACACAGGAGAACAAGACACATTACACAAGAGAACATAACACATGACACAGGAGAACAAGACACATTACACAGGAGAATAGGACATTACACAGGAGAACATAACATATTACACAGTAGAACAAGACACATTACACAGGAGAACACGACATTACACAGGAGAACATAACACATTACACAGTAGAACAAGACACATTACACAGGAGAACAAGACACATTACACATGAGAACATAACACATTACACTGGAGAACATAACACATTACACAGGAGAACATAACACATTACACAGGAGAACATAACACATTACACAGGAGAACATAACACATTACACAGGAGAACAAGACACATTACACAGGAGAACAAGACACATTACACAGGAGAACATAACATATTACACAGGAGAACAAGACACATTACACAAGAGAACATAACACAGGACACAGGAGAACAAGACACATTACACAGGAGAACAGGACATTACACAGGAGAACATAACATATTACACAGTAGAACAAGACACATTACACAGGAGAACAAGACACATTACACAGGAGAACATAACACATTACACAGGAGAACATAACACATTACACAGGAGAACATAACACATTACACTGGAGAACATAACACATTACACAGGAGAACATAACACATTACACAGGAGAACCTAACACATTACACAGGAGAACATAACACATTACACAGGAGAACCTAACACATTACACAGGAGAACATAACACATTACACAGGAGAACAAGACACATTACACAGGAGAACAAGACACATTACACAGGAGAACATAACATATTACACAGGAGAACAAGACACATTACACAAGAGAACATAACACATGACACAGGAGAACAAGACACATTACACAGGAGAACAGGACATTACACAGGAGAACATAACATATTACACAGTAGAACAAGACACATTACACAGGAGAACAAGACACATTACACAGGAGAACATAACACATTACACAGGAGAACATAACACATTACACAGGAGAACATAACACATTACACTGGAGAACATAACACATTACACAGGAGAACATAACACATTACACAGGAGAACCTAACACATTACACAGGAGAACATAACACATTACATAGGAGAACAAGACACATTACACAGGAGAACAAGACACATTACACAGGAGAACATAACATATTACACAGGAGAACATAACATATTACACAGTAGAACAAGACACATTACACAGGAGAACACGACATTACACAGGAGAACATAACACATTACACAGTAGAACAAGACACATGACACAGGAGAACAAGACACATTACACAGGAGAACAGGACATTACACAGGAGAACATAACATATTACACAGTAGAACAAGACACATTACACAGGAGAACACGACATTACACAGGCGAACATAACACATTACACAGTAGAACAAGACACATTACACAGGAGAACAAGACACATTACACATGAGAACATAACACATTACACAGGAGAACATAACACATTACACAGGAGAACATAACACATTACACTGGAGAACATAACACATTACACAGGAGAACATAACACATTACACAGGAGAACCTAACACATTACACAGGAGAACATAACACATTACATAGGAGAACAAGACACATTACACAGGAGAACAAGACACATTACACAGGAGAACATAACATATTACACAGGAGAACAAGACACATTACACAAGAGAACATAACACATGACACAGGAGAACAAGACACATTACACAGGAGAACAGGACATTACACAGGAGAACATAACATATTACACAGTAGAACAAGACACATTACACAGGAGAACACGACATTACACAGGAGAACATAACACATTACACAGTAGAACAAGACACATTACACAGGAGAACAAGACACATTACACATGAGAACATAACACATTACACTGGAGAACATAACACATTACACAGGAGAACATAACACATTACACATGAGAACATAACACATTACACAGGAGAACATAACACATTACACAGGAGAACAAGACACATTACACAGGAGAACAAGACACATTACACAGGAGAACATAACATATTACACAGGAGAACAAGACACATTACACAAGAGAACATAACACAGGACACAGGAGAACAAGACACATTACACAGGAGAACAGGACATTACACAGGAGAACATAACATATTACACAGTAGAACAAGACACATTACACAGGAGAACAAGACACATTACACAGGAGAACATAACACATTACACAGGAGAACATAACACATTACACAGGAGAACATAACACATTACACTGGAGAACATAACACATTACACAGGAGAACATAACACATTACACAGGAGAACCTAACACATTACACAGGAGAACATAACACATTACACAGGAGAACAAGACACATTACACAGGAGAACAAGACACATTACACAGGAGAACATAACATATTACACAGGAGAACAAGACACATTACACAAGAGAACATAACACATGACACAGGAGAACAAGACACATTACACAGGAGAACAGGACATTACACAGGAGAACATAACATATTACACAGTAGAACAAGACACATTACACAGGAGAACAAGACACATTACACAGGAGAACATAACACATTACACAGGAGAACATAACACATTACACAGGAGAACATAACACATTACACTGGAGAACATAACACATTACACAGGAGAACATAACACATTACACAGGAGAACCTAACACATTACACAGGAGAACATAACACATTACATAGGAGAACAAGACACATTACACAGGAGAACAAGACACATTACACAGGAGAACATAACATATTACACAGGAGAACAAGACACATTACACAAGAGAACATAACACATTACACAGGAGAACAAGACACATTACACAGGAGAACAAGACACATTACACAGGAGAACAAGACACATTACACAGGAGAACAAGACACATTACACAGGAGAACAAGACGCATTACACAGGAGAACATAACACATTACACAGGAGAACAAGACACATTACACAGGAGAACATAACACATTACACAGGAGAACGAATAGGACACACTGTTTCATTGGATACATTGTTATCAAACAGCCTAGTAACATTGTTATCAAGCAGCCCACCAACATTGTTATCAAACAGCCCACCAACATTTTTATCAAACAGCCCACCAACATTGTTATCAAACAGTCTAGCAACATTGTTATCAAACAGCCCACCAACATTGTTATCAAACAGCCTAGCAACATTGTAATCAAACAGCCCAGCAACATTGTTATTTAACAGCCTAGCAACATTGTTATTAAACAGCCTAGCAACATTGTTATCAAACAGCCCACCAACATTGTTATCATACAGCCTAGCAACATTGCTATCAAACAGCCCACCAATATTGTTATCAAAGAAGAAATAATGGGTGACGGATAGAGGGGAAGAGGGGCGGGGGTAGGGTGTGCGAACAACACTTGTTATTGTGGTGCCTGTATCACCCGGCGGAGCGTAGGGCAGCAACTATAATTGACATATAGGTAGTCTGCACAAAACCATTGTGCGTGCTCTGTAGTGGTGGTTTCTGCAATTTGTGTTACACGATGCAGTCGACAGCCCTATGCATAACTCTCTATAGTAATCTTCCTGCACGTACGGAGGCTCATTGTCCCTAATATTTTCTTCACAGTAAGAAGCCCCCGGACTAGGGCGTGTCTGCCAGACAAAGAGGACACTAATGCGAAATCAACTCAATGGGGAACATTTAAAAAGAAGTTCACAATTTCAGATATCACACTTTTATTACGAAACAACACGTTGTCGTCAACATTAAACATCGTGAGGTTGCTAGCTATTTCAGCAGACGTCATTTGACTGTGGCATTTTGATACGCGTTCTTCCTGCTAAAGATACAGCTACATCTCCAAGTTTGGCATACCCTTACCAGACGTGTCATACCATTACCAGACGTGTCATACCATTACCAGACGTGTCATACCATTACCAGACATGTCATACCCTTACAAGACGTGTCATACTCTTACCAGACGTGTCATACCCCTACCAGACGTGACATACCCTTACCAGACGTGTCATAGCCTTGCAGTTGTGTGAGCAGTGGGGTCTTTATTGAATCCATGGATTTGTGTCTTTCCCTCCCATCTGCCGAGAGCTGCAAGTTAAGGGCTCGGTCGCACCCACATATCATTACTTGGGTACCCACATGCCATTACTTGGGCACCCACATGTCATTACTTGGGTACCCACATGTCATTACTAGGGCACCCACATGTCATTACTTTGGAATCCACATGTCATTACTTGGGCACCCACGTGAGTTCTCATGAGAGATGCGCTTATGGAATAATGAACAGAATGGCCAACGCAGCAGTCAATCTTGCAGAGTTTGAGAGAATCTTGTACAACAAAAAGCTTATCGCTAGAAGAGAGTTCTTGGATGCTACCTAGAACCAGTATCGGCATACTGCAGCGAATCATGGATAATCGGCAAGCAAGTAGGGGACCATGCTCATTCTCAACTGCTACCTGGTACTTTTCCCTATATTTAACTGCTTGAGTGCTGACCTGTCTGTCCCTATATCTTGCAATTGAGAGCTGAGCTGTCTGTCCCTATATCTAGATATTTGAGGGCTGACCTGTCTGTCCATATACCTAGCTGTTTGAGTGCTGACCTTTCCCTATATCTGGCTGTTTGAATACTGACCTTTCCCTATTTCTGGCTGTTTAAGTACTGACTTTTTCCTTTAACTGGCTGTTTGAGTGCTGACCTTTCCCTATATCTGGCTGTTTAAATACTGACCTTTCCCTATTTCTGGCTCTTTGAGTACTGACTTTTTCCTTTAACTGGCTGTTTGAGTACTGACTTTTTCCTTTAACTGGCTGTTTGAGTGCTGACCTGTCTTTCCCTATATCTGGATGTTTGATTAATGACCTTTTCCTATATCTGGCTGTTTGATTGCTGATCTGTCTGTCCCTATATCTGGCAGTTTGACTGCTTACCTTTCTGTCCCTATATCTGGCTGTTTGTGCCTATCTGTCTGTCTCTATATCTAGCTGATTGAGTGCTTACCTGTCTGTCCCTTTATCTGGATGTTTGAGTTCTAACCTGTCTGTTTCTATATCTGGCTGTTTGAGTTCTAACCTTTCCCTATATCTGGTTGTTTGAGTACTGACCTTTCCTTATATCTAACTGTTTGAGTACTGACCTTTCCCCATATCTGGCTTTTTGAGTACAGACCTTTCCTTATATCTGGCTGTTTGAGTGCTGACCTTTCCCTATATCTGGCTGAGTCTGACCTTTTCCGAAATCTGGCTGTGTGAGTACTGAGCTTTCCCTATATCTAGCATTTTGAGTGCTGACTTTTCCCTATATCTGGCTGTTTGAGTGCTAACATTTCCCTATATCTGGATGTTTGAGTGCTGACCTGTCTGTCCCTATATCTGGATGTTTGAGTGCTGACCTGCCTGTCCCTATATCTGGCTGTTTGAGAACTGACCTGTCCTTATATCTAGCTGTTTGAGGACTTATATTTCCCTATATCTAGCTGTTTGAGTAACGGCCTTTCCTTATATCTGGCTGTTTGAATGCTGACCTGTTTGTTCCTATATGTGGCTATTTTAGTGCCGACCTGTCTGTCCCTATATCTGACTGTTTGAGTGCTGTCCTGTCCGTCCATATATCTGGCAGTTTTAGTGCTGAAATGTCTGTCCCTATATCTGGCTGTTTGAATACTGACTTTTCCCTATATCTGGCTGTTTGAGTACTGACCTTTCCCTATATCTAACTATTTGAGTACTGACATTTCCCTATATCTAGCTGTTTGAGTGCTGACCTGTCTTTAACCTAAATCGGGCTGTTTGAGTACTGTCCTTTCCCTATATCTGGTTGTTTGAGTGCTGACCTGTTTTTCCCTATATCTGGTTATTTGAGTACCGACCTGTCTGTCTCTATACCTAGCTATTTCAGTGCTGACCTGTCTTTCCCTATACGTAGCTGTTTGAGTGCTGACTTGTCTGTCCCTATATCTGTTTGTTTTAGTACTGACCTTTCCCTATATCTGGCTGTTTGAATTCTGACCTTTCCCTATATCTGGATGTTTCAGTGCTGAATTATCTTTCCCTATATCTGGCTGTTTGAGTACTGACCTTTCCCTATATCTTGCTGTTTGAGTACCGAGCTATCCCTATATCTGGCTGTTTTAGTACTGACCTTTCCCTATATCTGGCTGTTAGAGTACTTACCTTCCCTATATCTGGCTGTTTACTGACCTTTCCCTATATCTAACTGTTCGAATACTGATCATTCCCTATATCTAACTATTTGAGTACTAATCTTCCCCTATATCTGGCTGTTTGAGTGCTGATCTGTCTTTCCCTATATCTGACTGTTTGAGTACTGATCTTTCCCTATTACTGGCTGTTTGAGTACTGACTTTTCCCCAAATCTGACTTTTTGACTGCCGAATTGTTTTTCCTTAAATCTGGCTGTTTGAGAACTGACCTTTCTTTATATCTAATTGTTTGAGTACTGACCTTTCCCTATATCTGGCTGTTTGAGTACTGACCTTTGCCTATATCTGGCTGTTTGAGTACTGACCTTTACCTATATATGATTTTTTTAGCGCTGACCTGTCTGTCCCTATATCTGGCTGTTTGAGTCTGGCCTTTCTGTCCCTATATCTGGTATTTTGATTGCTGGCATTTCTGTCCCTATATCTGGCCGTTCGAGTGCTGACCTGTCTTTCCCTATATCTGGCTGTTCGAGTGCTGACCTGTCTTTCCCTATATCTGGATGTTTGATTAATGACCTTTTCCTATATCTGGCTGTTTGATTGCTGATCTGTCTGTCCCTATATCTGGCAGTTTGACTGCTTACCTTTCTGTCCCTATATCTGGCTGTTTGTGCCTATCTGTCTGTCTCTATATCTAGCTGATTGAGTGCTTACCTGTCTGTCCCTTTATCTGGATGTTTGAGTTCTAACCTGTCTGTCTCTATATCTGGCTGTTTGAGTTCTAACCTTTCCCTATATCTGGTTGTTTGAGTACTGACCTTTCCTTATATCTAACTGTTAGAGTACTGACCTTTTCCTATATCTGGCTGTTTGAGTACTGACCTGTCCCTATATCTGGTTGTTTGAGTACTGACCTTTCCTTATATCTAACTGTTTGAGTACTGACCTTTCCCCATATCTGGCTTTTTGAGTACAGACCTTTCCTTATATCTGGCTGTTTGAGTGCTGACCTTTCCCTATATCTGGCTGAGTCTGACCTTTTCCGAAATCTGGCTGTGTGAGTACTGAGCTTTCCCTATATCTAGCATTTTGAGTGCTGACTTTTCCCTATATCTGGCTGTTTGAGTGCTGACCTGTCTGTCCCTATATCTGGATGTTTGAGTGCTGACCTGTCTGTCCCTATATCTGGCTGTTTGAGAACTGACCTGTCCTTATATCTAGCTGTTTGAGGACTTATCTTTCCCTATATCTAGCTGTTTGAGTAACGGCCTTTCCTTATATCTGGCTGTTTGAATGCTGACCTGTTTGTTCCTATATGTGGCTATTTTAGTGCCGACCTGTCTGTCCCTATATCTGACTGTTTGAGTGCTGTCCTGTCCGTCCATATATCTGGCAGTTTTAGTGCTGAAATGTCTGTCCCTATATCTGGCTGTTTGAATACTGACCTTTCCCTATATCTGGCTGTTTGAGTACGGACCTTTCCCTATATCTGGCCGTTCGAGTGCTGACCTGTCTTTCCCTATATCTGGATGTTTGATTAATGACCTTTTCCTATATCTTGCTGTTTGAGTCCTCGTCTTTCCCTATACCTGGCTGTTTTAGTGCTGACCTCTCTTTACCTATATCTGGCTGTTTACTGACCTTTCCCTATATTTAGCTGTTTGAGTACTAATCGTTCCCTATATCTGGCTGTTTGAGTATTGACCTTTCACTTTTTATGGCTGTTTCAGTACCAACCTTTCCCTATATATGCCTGTTTCAGTACCAACCTTTCCCTATATATGGCTGTTTCAGTACCAACCTTTCCCTATATATGGCTGTTTGAGAACTGACCTTTTCCTATATCTAACTGTTTGTGTACTGAGCTGTCATTATATCTGGCTGTTTAAGTATTGACTTTTTCCAAAATATGGCTGTTTGACTGCCGAATTGTTGTTCCCTATATCTGGCTGTTTGAGTACTGACCTTTTCCTATATATATCTGTTTGAGTACTGACCTTTCCCTATATATGTCTGTTTGAGTACTGACCTTTCCATATATCTGGCTGTTTGAGTATTGACATTTCACTATATATGGCTGTTTAAGTACCAACCTTTCCTTATATTTGGCTGTTTGAGTACCGACCTATCGCTATATCTAACAGTTTGCGTACTGACCTTTCCCTTTTTTGGTTGTTTGAGTGCTGATCTGTCTTTAACCTAAATCTGGCTGTTTGAGTACTGACCTTTCCCTATATCTGGCTGTTTCATTGCTGATCTAGCTGTCCCTATATCTGGCAGATTGACTGCTTACCTTTCTGTCCCTATATCTGGCTGTTTGAGTGCTAACCTTTCCCTATATCTGGCTGAGTCTGACCTTTTCCGAAATCTGGCTGTTTGAGTACTGAGGTATCACTATATCTGGCATTTTGAGTGCTGACTTTTCCCTATATCTGGCTGTTTGAGTACTATCATTTCCCTATATCTGGCTGATTGAGTACTGATCTTTCCCTATATCTAGCTGTTTGAGTTCCGACCTCTCTGTCCCCATATCTGGCTGTTTGAGTACTGGCCTTTCTGTCTCTTTATCTGGCTATTTAATTGCTGGCCTATTTGTCCCTATATCTGGCTGTTTTAGTGCTGACCTATCTTTCTCTATATCTGGCTGTTTGAGTACTGTCCTTTGCTGTATCTGGCTGTTTGAGTACTGACCTTTCCTTATATCTAGCTGTTTGAGTACTGTTCTTTCCCTATATCTAGCTGTTTGAGTAACGGCCTTTCTTTATACCTGGCTGTTTAAGTGCCGACCTGTCTGTCCCTATATCTGACTGTTTGAGTGCTGTCCTGTCCGTCCATATATCTGGCAGTTTTAGTGCTGAACTGTCTGTCCCTTTATCTGGCTGTTTGAATACTGACCTTTCCCTATATCTGGCTGATTGAGTACTGACCTTTCCCTATATTTAACTATTTGAGTACTGACATTTCCCTATATCTGGCTGTTTGAGTGCTGACCTGTCTTTAACCCAAATCGGGCTGTTTCTTCTTCTTCTTCTTCATCGTACGCTGTTTACAGCGATATATACGTTGCACTGTTTTATTTTGTTAAGCCTGTGGCTCAGTGCATCCGATTTCAACAGTCGTTTCTGTAGGGTTGCTCTCCTTAGCCTTTGGCTGTCCCCAGCCTAACTGCAAGGCAGCAGTTGTTTTTGGTCAGAGTTGTCTCTCTTAGGAAGTTGTCTTGCAGGACTATCGAATCTTCCCTACTCGTGTCTATAGGGTTTGGCAATGATATGATGGACTATGTACTAGTTTGTACTATCCCGGAAGAGAGGTAGTCCAGTGTGACTTTGTCCCAGGATCGTCACGTCCTGCCAGAAACGTAGCATATGCATGTGAGTGAGGTATCTTTTTGCTCCCTTTATTTTTTGGGCTCATCTGCAGTGATGGTACGCCTAGCATTCCCCGCCACCCGGGAGGTTGTACTGACCTTTTCCTATATCTAACTGTTTGTGTACTGACCTGTCCCTATATCTGGCTGTTTGAGTATTGAGTCCGCTGGACTGCATCTCTTCTGCGTCCATTGGGATGACTGATAGCAGACAGAGGCAAAGAGCGAGGAAGGAATGCATTTTACCAGGTGCATTTCTGCGGCTCGACCGGGCCGGGCTGAGACGCAAGCCCCAGCCATGTCGTAGCCTCCCATCACAGCGGTGCTGAGATTTCGGGCGGGATTCTGGCATAGAGGCGTTCGGCCGTAGTCCCTCAGATGGTAGCTTATCACCCAAGCACGTGGACCAGATGTCAGCGACCTGTGATTCCTCTCGAAATAGTGCATTTGACCAGGGGACAAGCCTGGTCATTGCACGGAGATGTTGTTCGCCTGGTGTGCGGACATATCTCATGGCCAAGGGTTGAGTCTCAGCAGTTCGCAGTGAGGTAGCTGATCTACTGCTTAGGGCACCCCGACCGAGAACTAAGTCTTCTACAAATGGTTTCATACCTCATCGCCATATGGGGTGAATATCGAGCAGCTTCCCGCCCGCTTTCATCGGCGGACGGCAGAGACCTCATTCTGCGGCTCGACCGGGCGGGGCTGGAGCGGGAGCCCCAGGTCCCCACCATGTCGAAGCCTCCCTTTGCAATCGTGCTGAGCTTTTGGGCGGGATTTTGGCTTAGAGGCGTTCGGCCGTAATCCCTCGCCTTGTAGCCTCGCGCCGTTGGCTTATCAGCCTAGTACGTGAAATCGGATTGTTTGAGTACTGTCCTTTCCCTATATCTGGCTGTTTGATTGCTGATCTTTCTGTCCCTATATCTGGCTGTTTGATTGCTGATCTTTCTGTCCCTATTAGAGGCAGTTTGACTGCTTACCTTTCTGTCCCTATATCTGGCTGTTTGAGTGCTGGCCTGTCTGTCTCTATGTCTGGCTGTTTGAGTACTGACCTTTCCCTATATCTGGCTGATTGAGTACTGACCTTTCCCTGTATCTAACTGCTTGAGTATTGACCTTTCTCTATATCTAGCTGTTTGAGTATTGAATTTCCCTATATCTGGCTGTGTGAGTTCTGACCTGTCTGTCTCTATATCTAGCTGATTGAGTGCTTACCTGTCTGTCCCTATATCTGGCTGTTTGAGTTCTAACCTATCTGTCCCTATATCTAGCTGTTTAAATACTGACCTTTCTCTATATCTCGATGCCAGAGTACTGACCTTTCCCTATATCTTGCTGTTAGAGTGCTGACTTTTCCCTATATCTGGCTGTTTGAGTACTAACATTTCCCTATATCTGGTTATTTGAGTGCTGACCTGTTTTTCCCAATATCTGGCTATTTGAGTACCGACCTGTCTGTCTCTATACCTAGCTGTTTCAGTGCTGACCTGTCTTTCTCTATACGTAGCTGTTTGAGTGCTGACCTGTCTGTCCCTATATCTGGCTGTTTGAGTACTGACCTTTCCCTATATCTGGCTGTTTGAGTGCTAACCTGTCTTTCCCTATATCTGGCTGTTTGAGTACTGAACTTTCCCTATTTCTGACTGTTTGAGTACCGAGCTTTCCCTATATTTGGCTATTTTAGTACTGACCTTTCCCTATATCTGGCTGTTTGAGTACTTACCTTCCCTATATCTGGCTGTTTACTGACCTTTCCCTATATCTAACTGTTCGAATACTGATCATTCCCTATATCTAACTATTTGAGTACTAATCTTCCCCTATATCTGGCTTTTTGACTGCCGAATTGTTTTTCCTTAAATCTGGCTGTTTGAGAACTGACCTTTCTTTATATCTAATTGTTTGAGTACTGACCTTTCCCTATATCTGGCTGTTTGAGTACTGACCTTTCCCTATATTTGGCTGTTTGAGTACTGACCTTTCCCTATAACTGACTGTTTAAGTGCTGACCTTTCTTTCCCTATATCTGGCTGTTTTAGTACTGACCTTTACCTATATATGAATTTTTTAGCGCTGACCTGTCTGTCCCTATATCTGGCTGTTTGAGTGCTGACCTGCCTATCCTTATATCTGGCTATTTGAGTCTGGCCTTTCTGTCCCTATATCTGGCCGTTCGAGTGCTGACCTGTCTTTCCCTATATCTGGCTTTTTGAGTGCTTTCCTGTTTTTCCCTATATCTGGATGTTTGAGTAATGACCTTTCCCTATATCTTGCTGCTTGAGTCCTCGTCTTTCCCTATACCTGGCTGTTTTAGTGCTGACCTCTCTTTACCTATATCTGGCTGTTTACTGACCTTTCCCTATATTTAGCTGTTTGAGTACTAATCTTTCCCTATATCTAGCTGTTTGAGTATTGACCTTTCACTACATATGGCTGTTTCAGTACCAACCTGTCCCTATATATGGCTGTTTCAGTACCAACCTTTCCCTATATTTGGCTGTTTGAGTACTGACCTTTTCCTATATCTAACTGTTTGTGTACTGACCTATCCCTATATCTGGCTGTTTAAGTATTGACTTTTCCCTAAATATGGCTGTTTGACTGCCGAATTGTTTTTCCCTATATCTGGCTGTTTGAGTACTGACCTTTCCCTGTATATATCTGTTTGAGTACTGACCTTTCCCTATATATGTCTGTTTGAGTACTGACCTTTCTATATATCTGGCTGTTTGAATATTGACATTTCACTATATATGGCTGTTTAAGTACCAACCTTTCCTTATTATTGGCTGTTTGAGTACCGACCTATCCCTATATTTAACAGTTTGCGTACTGACCTTTCCCTTATCTGGCTGTTTGAGTGCTGATCTGTCTTTAACCTAAATCTGGCTGTTTGAGTACTGAACTTTCCCTATATGTGACTGTTTGCGTGCTGAACTGTCTTTCCCTATATCTGGCTGTTTGAGTACTGACCTTTCCCTATATCTAGCTGTTTGAGTCTGGCCTTCTGTCCCTATATCTGGCTGTTTGAGTACTGACCTGTCTTTCTTTAAATCTGGTTGTTTGTGTGCTGTTCTGTCATTCCATATATCTGGCTGTTTGAGTACTGACCTTTCCATATATCTGGCTGTTTGAGTACTGACCTGTCTTTCTTTAAATCTGGTTGTTTGTGTGCTGTTCTGTCATTCCATATATCTGGCTGTTTGAGTACTGACCTTTCCATATATCTGGCTGTTTGAGTGCTGATCTGTCTGTCTCTATAGCTGAGTGTTTGATGACTGACCTTTCCATATATCTGGCTGTTTGAGTGCTGGCCTGTCTGTCTCTATGTCTGGCTGTTTGAGTACTGACCTTTCCCTATATCTGGCTGATTGAGTACTGACCTTTCCCTGTATCTAACTGCTTGAGTATTGACCTTTCTCTATATCTAGCTGTTTGAGTATTGAATTTCCCTATATCTGGCTGTGTGAGTTCTGACCTGTCTGTCTCTATATCTAGCTGATTGAGTGCTTACCTGTCTGTCCCTATATCTGGCTGTTTGAGTTCTAACCTATCTGTCCCTATATCTAGCTGTTTAAATACTGACCTTTCTCTATATCTCGATGCCAGAGTACTGACCTTTCCCTATATCTTGCTGTTAGAGTGCTGACTTTTCCCTATATCTGGCTGTTTGAGTACTAACATTTCCCTATATCTGGTTATTTGAGTGCTGACCTGTTTTTCCCAATATCTGGCTATTTGAGTACCGACCTGTCTGTCTCTATACCTAGCTGTTTCAGTGCTGACCTGTCTTTCTCTATACGTAGCTGTTTGAGTGCTGACCTGTCTGTCCCTATATCTGGCTGTTTGAGTACTGACCTTTCCCTATATCTGGCTGTTTGAGTGCTAACCTGTCTTTCCCTATATCTGGCTGTTTGAGTACTGAACTTTCCCTATTTCTGACTGTTTGAGTACCGAGCTTTCCCTATATTTGGCTATTTTAGTACTGACCTTTCCCTATATCTGGCTGTTTGAGTACTTACCTTCCCTATATCTGGCTGTTTACTGACCTTTCCCTATATCTAACTGTTCGAATACTGATCATTCCCTATATCTAACTATTTGAGTACTAATCTTCCCCTATATCTGGCTTTTTGACTGCCGAATTGTTTTTCCTTAAATCTGGCTGTTTGAGAACTGACCTTTCTTTATATCTAATTGTTTGAGTACTGACCTTTCCCTATATCTGGCTGTTTGAGTACTGACCTTTCCCTATATTTGGCTGTTTGAGTACTGACCTTTCCCTATAACTGACTGTTTAAGTGCTGACCTTTCTTTCCCTATATCTGGCTGTTTTAGTACTGACCTTTACCTATATATGAATTTTTTAGCGCTGACCTGTCTGTCCCTATATCTGGCTGTTTGAGTGCTGACCTGCCTATCCTTATATCTGGCTATTTGAGTCTGGCCTTTCTGTCCCTATATCTGGCCGTTCGAGTGCTGACCTGTCTTTCCCTATATCTGGCTTTTTGAGTGCTTTCCTGTTTTTCCCTATATCTGGATGTTTGAGTAATGACCTTTCCCTATATCTTGCTGCTTGAGTCCTCGTCTTTCCCTATACCTGGCTGTTTTAGTGCTGACCTCTCTTTACCTATATCTGGCTGTTTACTGACCTTTCCCTATATTTAGCTGTTTGAGTACTAATCTTTCCCTATATCTAGCTGTTTGAGTATTGACCTTTCACTACATATGGCTGTTTCAGTACCAACCTGTCCCTATATATGGCTGTTTCAGTACCAACCTTTCCCTATATTTGGCTGTTTGAGTACTGACCTTTTCCTATATCTAACTGTTTGTGTACTGACCTATCCCTATATCTGGCTGTTTAAGTATTGACTTTTCCCTAAATATGGCTGTTTGACTGCCGAATTGTTTTTCCCTATATCTGGGTGTTTGAGTACTGACCTTTCCCTGTATATATCTGTTTGAGTACTGACCTTTCCCTATATATGTCTGTTTGAGTACTGACCTTTCTATATATCTGGCTGTTTGAATATTGACATTTCACTATATGGCTGATTAAGTACCAACCTTTCCTTATTATTGGCTGTTTGAGTACCGACCTATCCCTATATTTAACAGTTTGCGTACTGACCTTTCCCTTATCTGGCTGTTTGAGTGCTGATCTGTCTTTAACCTAAATCTGGCTGTTTGAGTACTGAACTTTCCCTATATGTGACTGTTTGCGTGCTGAACTGTCTTTCCCTATATCTGGCTGTTTGAGTACTGACCTTTCCCTATATCTAGCTGTTTGAGTCTGGCCTTTCTGTCCCTATATCTGGCTGTTTGAGTACTGACCTGTCTTTCTTTAAATCTGGTTGTTTGTGTGCTTTTCTGTCATTCCATATATCTGGCTGTTTGAGTACTGACCTTTCCATATATCTGGCTGTTTGAGTACTGACCTGTCTTTCTTTAAATCTGGTTGTTTGTGTGCTGTTCTGTCATTCCATATATCTGGCTGTTTGAGTACTGACCTTTCCATATATCTGGCTGTTTGAGTGCTGATCTGTCTGTCTCTATAGCTGAGTGTTTGATGACTGACCTTTCCATATATCTGGCTGTTTGAGTGCTGATCTGTCTGTCTCTATAGCTGAGTGTTTGATGACTGACCTTTCCATATATCTGGCTGTTTCAGTGCTGATCTGTCTGTCTCTATAGCTGAGTATTTGATAACTGACCTTTCCAGATATCTGGCTGTTTGAGTGCTGATCTGTCTGTCTCTATAGCTGAGTGTTTGAGTACTGACCTTTCCCTATATCTAGTTGTTTGTGTGCTGACCTGTCAGTTCATATATCTGGCTGTTTAAGTGCTGACCTTTCCCTATATTTTTCTGTTTGAGTACTGACCTTTCTCTATATCTGGCTGTTTGAGTACTGACCTTTCCCTAGATCTGGCTGTTTGAGTACTGATCATTCGTATATCTAACTATTTGAGTACTAATCTTCCCCTATATCTGGCTGTTTGAGTGCTGATCTGTCTTTTCTTATATCTGACTGTTTGAGTACTGACCTTTCCCTATGTCTGGCTGGTTGAGTACTGACTTTCCCCTAAATCTGGCTGTTTTGACTGCCGAATTGTTTTTCCTTATATCTGGCTGTTTGAGTACTGACCTTTCCCTATATCTGGCTGTTTGAGTACTGACCTTTCCTTATTTCTAACTGTTTGAGTACTGACCTTTCCCCACATCTGGCTGTTTGAGTATTGACCTTTCCCTATATATGGCTGTTTGAGTACCGACCTTTCCCTATATCTGGCTGTTTGAGTATAGACCTTTCCTCATATCTGGCTGTTTGAGTTATGACCTCTCCCTATATCTGGCTGTTTGAGTATTGACCTTTCCCTATATATGGCTGTTTGAGTACCGACCTTTCCCTATATCTGGCTGTTTGAGTATAGACCTTTCCATTTATCTTGCTGTTTGAGTACTGACCTTTACCTATATCTTGCTGTTTGAGTACTGACCTTTCCCTAAATATGAATTTTTGGGCGCTGACCTGTCTGTCCCTATATCTGGCTGTTTGATTGCTGGCCTTTCTGTTCCTATATGTGGTTGTTTGAGTGACGACATGTCTGTCCATATATCTGGCTTTTTTTAGTGCTGACCTGTCCGTCCATTAATCTAGCAGTTTGAGTTCTGACATGTCTATCCCTATTTCTGGCTGTTTGATTACTGACCTTTCCCTATATCTGGCTGTTTGAGTGCTGACTTGGATTTCCCTATATCTGGCTGTTTGAGTGCTGTCCTTTCCCTATATCTAGCTGTTTGAGTCTGGCCTTTCTGTCCCTATATCTGGCTGTTTGGGTACTGACCTGTCTTTCTTTAAATCTGGTTGTTTGTGTGCTGTTCTGTCAGTTCCTATATCTGGCTGTTTGTGTACCGACCTGTCTGTCCCTATATCTGGCTGTTTGAGTACTGACATGTCTGTCCCTATATCTCGCTGTTTAAGTGCTGACCTTTCCCTATATTTTGCTGTTTGAGTACTGACCTTTCTCTATATCTGGCTGTTTGAGTACTGACCTTTCCCTATATCTGGCTGTTTGAGTGCTGACTTGGATTTCCCTATATCTGGCTGTTTGAGTGCTGACCTTTCCCTATATCTAGCTGTTTGAGTCTGGCCTTTCTGTCCCTATATCTGGCTGTTTGGGTACTGACCTGTCTTTCTTTAAATCTGGTTGTTTGTGTGCTGTTCTGTCAGTTCCTATATCTGGCTGTTTGTGTGCCGACCTGTCTGTCCCTATATCTGGCTGTTTGAGTACTGACATGTCTGTCCCTATATCTCGCTGTTTAAGTGCTGACCTTTCCCTATATTTTGCTGTTTGAGTACTGACCTTTCTCTATATCTGGCTGTTTGAGTACTGACCTTTCCCTATATCTGGCTGTTTGAGTACTGACCTTTCCTTATTTCTAACTGTTTGAGTACTAATCTTCCCCTATATCTGGCTGTTTGAGTGCTGATCTGTCTTTTCTTATATCTGACTGTTTGAGTACTGACCTTTCCCTATGTCTGGCTGGTTGAGTACTGACTTTCCCCTAAATCTGGCTGTTTTGACTGCCGAATTGTTTTTCCTTATATCTGGCTGTTTGAGTACTGACCTTTCCCTATATCTGGCTGTTTGAGTACTGACCTTTCCTTATTTCTAACTGTTTGAGTACTGACCTTTCCCCACATCTGGCTGTTTGAGTATTGACCTTTCCCTATATATGGCTGTTTGAGTACCGACCTTTCCCTATATCTGGCTGTTTGAGTATAGACCTTTCCTCATATCTGGCTGTTTGAGTTATGACCTCTCCCTATATCTGGCTGTTTGAGTATTGACCTTTCCCTATATATGGCTGTTTGAGTACCGACCTTTCCCTATATCTGGCTGTTTGAGTATAGACCTTTCCATTTATCTTGCTGTTTGAGTACTGACCTTTACCTATATCTTGCTGTTTGAGTACTGACCTTTCCCTAAATATGAATTTTTGGGCGCTGACCTGTCTGTCCCTATATCTGGCTGTTTGATTGCTGGCCTTTCTGTTCCTATATGTGGTTGTTTGAGTGACGACATGTCTGTCCATATATCTGGCTTTTTTTAGTGCTGACCTGTCCGTCCATTAATCTAGCAGTTTGAGTTCTGACATGTCTATCCCTATTTCTGGCTGTTTGATTACTGACCTTTCCCTATATCTGGCTGTTTGAGTGCTGACTTGGATTTCCCTATATCTGGCTGTTTGAGTGCTGTCCTTTCCCTATATCTAGCTGTTTGAGTCTGGCCTTTCTGTCCCTATATCTGGCTGTTTGGGTACTGACCTGTCTTTCTTTAAATCTGGTTGTTTGTGTGCTGTTCTGTCAGTTCCTATATCTGGCTGTTTGTGTGCCGACCTGTCTGTCCCTATATCTGGCTGTTTGAGTACTGACATGTCTGTCCCTATATCTCGCTGTTTAAGTGCTGACCTTTCCCTATATTTTGCTGTTTGAGTACTGACCTTTCTCTATATCTGGCTGTTTGAGTACTGACCTTTCCCTATATCTGGCTGTTTGAGTACTGACCTTTCCTTATTTCTAACTGTTTGAGTACTAATCTTCCCCTATATCTGGCTGTTTGAGTGCTGATCTGTCTTTTCTTATATCTGACTGTTTGAGTACTGACCTTTCCCTATGTCTGGCTGGTTGAGTACTGACTTTCCCCTAAATCTGGCTGTTTTGACTGCCGAATTGTTTTTCCTTATATCTGGCTGTTTGAGTACTGACCTTTCCCTATATCTGGCTGTTTGAGTACTGACCTTTCCTTATTTCTAACTGTTTGAGTACTGACCTTTCCCCACATCTGGCTGTTTGAGTATTGACCTTTCCCTATATATGGCTGTTTGAGTACCGACCTTTCCCTATATCTGGCTGTTTGAGTATAGACCTTTCCTCATATCTGGCTGTTTGAGTTATCACCTCTCCCTATATCTGGCTGTTTGAGTATTGACCTTTCCCTATATATGGCTGTTTGAGTACCGACCTTTCCCTATATCTGGCTGTTTGAGTATAGACCTTTCCATTTATCTTGCTGTTTGAGTACTGACCTTTACCTATATCTTGCTGTTTGAGTACTGACCTTTCCCTAAATATGAATTTTTGGGCGCTGACCTGTCTGTCCCTATATCTGGCTGTTTGATTGCTGGCCTTTCTGTTCCTATATGTGGTTGTTTGAGTGACGACATGTCTGTCCATATATCTGGCTTTTTTTAGTGCTGACCTGTCCGTCCATTAATCTAGCAGTTTGAGTTCTGACATGTCTATCCCTATTTCTGGCTGTTTGATTACTGACCTTTCCCGATATCTGGCTGTTTGAGTGCTGACTTGGATTTCCCTATATCTGGCTGTTTGAGTGCTGACCTTTCCCTATATCTAGCTGTTTGAGTCTGGCCTTTCTGTCCCTATATCTGGCTGTTTGGGTACTGACCTGTCTTTCTTTAAATCTGGTTGTTTGTGTGCTGTTCTGTCAGTTCCTATATCTGGCTGTTTGTGTGCCGACCTGTCTGTCCCTATATCTGGCTGTTTGAGTACTGACATGTCTGTCCCTATATCTCGCTGTTTAAGTGCTGACCTTTCCCTATATTTTGCTGTTTGAGTACTGACCTTTCTCTATATCTGGCTGTTTGAGTACTGACCTTTCCCTATATCTGGCTGTTTGAGTACTGACCTTTCCTTATTTCTAACTGTTTGAGTACTAATCTTCCCCTATATCTGGCTGTTTGTGTGCTGATCTGTCTTTTCTTATATCTGACTGTTTGAGTACTGACCTTTCCCTATGTCTGGCTGGTTGAGTACTGACTTTCCCCTAAATCTGGCTGTTTTGACTGCCGAATTGTTTTTCCTTATATCTGGCTGTTTGAGTACTGACCTTTCCCTATATCTGGCTGTTTGAGTACTGACCTTTCCTTATTTCTAACTGTTTGAGTACTGACCTTTCCCCACATCTGGCTGTTTGAGTATTGACCTTTCCCTATATATGGCTGTTTGAGTACCGACCTTTCCCTATATCTGGCTGTTTGAGTATAGACCTTTCCTCATATCTGGCTGTTTGAGTTATGACCTCTCCCTATATCTGGCTGTTTGAGTATTGACCTTTCCCTATATATGGCTGTTTGAGTACCGACCTTTCCCTATATCTGGCTGTTTGAGTATAGACCTTTCCATTTATCTGGCTGTTTGAGTACTGACCTTTACCTATATCTTGCTGTTTGAGTACTGACCTTTCCCTAAATATGAATTTTTGGGCGCTGAACTGTCTGTCCCTATATCTGGCTGTTTGATTGCTGGCCTTTCTGTTCCTATATGTGGTTGTTTGAGTGACGACATGTCTGTCCATATATCTGGCTTTTTTTAGTGCTGACCTGTCCGTCCATTAATCTAGCAGTTTGAGTTCTGACATGTCTATCCCTATTTCTGGCTGTTTGATTACTGACCTTTCCCTATATCTGGCTGTTTGAGTGCTGACTTGGATTTCCCTATATCTGGCTGTTTGAGTACTGACCTGTCTTTCTTTAAATCTGGTTGTTTGTGTGCTGTTCTGTCATTCCCTATATCTGGCTGTTTGAGTATTTACCTTTCCATATATCTGGCTGTTTGAGTGCTGATCTGTCTGTCTCTATCGCTGAGTGTTTGAGGACTGACCTTTCCTTATATCTAGCTGTTTGTGTGCTGTTCTGTTAGTTCCTATATCTGGCTGTTTGTGTGCCGACATGTCTGTCCCTATATCTCGCTGTTTAAGTGCTGACCTTTCCCTATATTTTGCTGTTTGAGTACTGATCATTCCCTATATCTAATTATTTGAGTACTAATCTTCCCCTATATCTTGCTGTTTGAGTGCTGATCTTTCTTTTCTTATATCTGACTGTTTGAGTACTGACCTTTCCCTATGTCTGGCTGGTTGAGTACTGACTTTCCCCTATATCTGGCTGTTTGAGTACTGACCTTTCCTTATTTCTAACTGTTTGAGTACTGACCTTTCCCCACATCTGGCTGTTTGAGTATTGACCTTTCCCTATATATGGCTGTTTGAGTACCGACCTTTCCCTATATCTGGCTGTTTGAGTATAGACCTTTCCTCATATCTGGCTGTTTGAGTGATGACCTCTCCCTATATCTGGCTGTTTGAGTATTGACCTTTCCCTATATATGGCTGTTTGAGTACTGACCTTTCCTTATTTTTAACTGTTTGAGTACTGACCTTTCCCCACATCTGGCTGTTTGAGTATTGACCTTTCCCTATATATGGCTGTTTGAGTACCGACCTTTCCCTATATCTGGCTGTTTGAGTATAGACCTTTCCATTTATCTGGCTGTTTGAGTACTGACCTTTATATCTTGCTGTTTGAGTACTGACCTTTCCCTAAATATGAATTTTTGGGCGCTGACCTGTCTGTCCCTATATCTGGCTGTTTGATTGCTGGCCTTTCTGTTCCTATATGTGGTTGTTTGAGTGACGACATGTCTGTCCATATATCTGGCTTTTTTTAGTGCTGACCTGTCCGTCCATTAATCTAGCAGTTTGAGTTCTGACATGTCTATCCCTATTTCTGGCTGTTTGATAACTGACCTTTCCCTATATCTGGCTGTTTGAGTGCTGACTTGGATTTCTCTATATCTGGCTGTTTGAGTACTGACCTTTCCCTATATCTGGCTGATTGAGTACTGACCTTTCTCTATATTTGGTTGTTTGAGTATTGACCTTTCTCTATATCTCGCTGTTTGAGTACTGAATTTCCCTATATCTGGCGGTGTGAGTGGCGACCTGTCTGTCCCTATATCTAGCTGTTTGAATACTGACCTTTCCCTACATCTGGCTGTTTAAGTACTGACCTTTATCTATATCTGGCTGTTTGAGTGCTGACCATTCTCTATATTTGGCTGTTTGAGTGCTGACCTTTCTCTATATCTGGCTGTTTGAGTACTGATCTTTCTCTATATCTGGCTGTTTGAGTGCTGACCTTTTCCTATATATGGCTGTTTGAGTACTGACCTTTCCCTATATTTGGCTGTTTGAGTACTAACCTTTCCTTATATCTGGCTGTTTGAGTACTGACCTTTCTCTATATCTGGCTTTTTGAGTGCTTACCTGGCTGTCCCGATATCTGGCTGTTGGAGTACTGACCTGTCTGTCCCTATATCTAGGTTTTTGAATGCCGACCTGTCTTTTTTTCTTCGCTCTCTATCTCTCTCTCTCTTTCTTTCTCTCTCTTTCTCTCTCTGATATTTGGTTTTATATGCACTGTTATACCAACAGCTGTGGTCTGGGTTTATGTCTACTCCTGTGTATGTTTTGACGTTCTGGACAATATTTATATCTCTGTTTCTGATCATAAAAAGTCAGTCTGTTTCCTTGTCTTATCAACTGGCCTTTTCCGTGAATATAGGTTTCCAATATGCTATTTAAAAGTGCTACAAATACTAAGTTTGTTTTCTTCGCAGAATTGTATCAGTCTTTCTTCTCTTTCATTCTTTGTTCCATTTCATATTTTCCCACGATTGTTTTACAGTCCCCTTAATCCTTAGCATTCATGACGTCCATAACAATTTGTATATCTGTTGATGGCACTCAGTTAAGATGGTACTGAGTTAAGATGGCACTGAGTTAAGATGGCACTACGTTATTTTGGTCATACAACAAGACATACCTTCATGATGAAGCCCATACTGGAGGGTAGGGTGGAAGGCAGACGTTCAAGACGCAGATACAGTTTTACGTGGGTGGACAACATCAGGCGATGGACTGGAAAAAGACTCTGATTGTACCATTACGGCAAGAGATAGAGTACGCTGGAGATAAATTGCAGCCGACCTTCGAGGCGGAGATGACACCTGAACTCAACAGGGATCATTGGAGACAACAAATATCTGGTTTGACAGAATAATGCTGAAAGTTCTATGAACTATAAAGAAATCTAATAACATGGTTCTTGTGGAAGGACAGACAGCCAGAAAGCTTCTGGTAGGACAGACACCACCCGGCGTATGGCAGGACAGACACCCAGACAGCGTATGGCAAGACAGACACCCAGACAGCGTATGGCAGGACAGACACCCAGACAGCGTATGGCAGGACAGACACCCAGACAGCTTCTGGTAGGACAGACACCACCCGGCGTATGGCAGGACAGACACCCAGAAAGCGTATGGCAAGACAGACACCCAGACAGCTTCTGGTAGGACAGACACCCAGACAGCGTATGGCAGGACAGACACCCAGACAGCGTATGGCAGGACAGACACCCAGACAGCGTATGGCAGGACAGACACCCAGGCAGCGTATGGCAGGACAGACACCCAGACAGCTTATGAACGGACAGACACTCAGGCAGCTTATGGCAGGACAGACACCCAGACAGCGTATGGCAGGACAGACACCCAGACAGCTTATGAACGGACAGACACCCAGACAGCAAATGGCAGGACAGAGGGATGCAGAGAGGAACAGATGGAGGCAGACAGGGACAGAGGGAGGCAGAGAGGGACAGAGGGAGGCAGAGATGGACAGAGGGAGGCAGAGAGGAACAGAGGGAGGCAGACAGGGACAGAGGGAGGCAGAGAGGGACAGAGGGAGGCAGAAAAATGCAGAGAGGGACAGAGGGAGGCAAGGAGATAACATATTTCAGTATGCTTAGTTGGTGGTCTCATTAATGGGCGGTCTGAGTTAGTGGTCTCATTAATGTGCGGTCTGAGTTAGTGGTCATTGGTGGGCTGTAGGGGGCTGGTCATTGGTGGGCCTTAGGGGGCTGGTCATTGGTGGGTTGTAGGGGGCTGGTCATTGGTGGGCTGTAGGGGGCTGGTCATTGGTGGGTTGTAGGGGGCTGGTCATTGGTGGGCTGTAGGGGGCTGCTCATTGGTGGGCCTTAGAGGGCTGGTCGTTGGTGGGCTGTAGGGGGCTGGTCATTGGTGGGCTGTAGGGGGCTGGTAATTGGTGGGCCTTAGGGGGCTGGTCATTGGTGGGCTGTAGGGGGCTGGTCATTGGTAGGCTGTAGGGGCTGGTCATTGGTGGGCCTTAGGGGGCTGGTCATTGGTGGGCTGTATGGGGGTGGTCGTTGGTGGGCTGTAGGGAGCTGGTAATTGGTGGGCTGTAGGGCGCTGGTCATTGGTGGGCTGTAGGGCGCTGGTCGTTGGGGGGCTGTAGGGGGCTGGTCATTAGTGGGCTGTAGGGGGCTGGTCATTGGTGGGCTGGAGGGGGCTGGTCATTGGTGGGCCTTAGGGGGCTGGTCATTGGTGGACTGTAGGGGGCTGGTCATTGGTGGGCTGTAGGGGACCGGTCATTTGTGGGCCTTATGGGGCTGGTCATTGGTGGGCCTTAGGGGGCTGGTCATTGGTGGGCTGTAGGGGACTGTCATTGGTGGGCTGGAGGGGGCTGGTCGTTGGTGGGCTGTAAGGGGTTAGTCATTGGTGGGCTGGAGGGGGCTGTCATAGGTGGGGCTGGAGGGGGCTGGTCGTTGGTGGGCTGTAGGGGGCTGGTCATTGGTGAGCTGGTTTTTGGGGGCGTACTGGTTACTGGGAGACAAGGTCGTTTTAAATGGCTTAATTCCTGGGACAGCGTGGCCTAGTGGTTAAGTGGCACTGCTCACAACCAGAAGGTGCTGGGTTCTTCTTCTTCTTCTTCTGCGTACACAGTCAGACAGTAACCATTATTTTTTCGAAAAAAAGCGGCGGTCATCCTGAGACTCTCGCCACTACCATAGAGCTTGTCTTGCAGTTCCACTGGCAATGGCCACATCTGCTCTCTCTGATCCTCGTATGTCGGGCAGTTCTGCAGCAGATGTTCAGTGGTCATTTTACCAGTACCGCACGGGCATTCGTCGGTACACCCTATCTTCAATTTGTTGAATAGGTGGTACCTCAGTCTGTTGTGGCCAGTGCGAAGTCTGAAGACAACGACCTGCTCTCTTCGGTTCAACTGGTAATAGGCATCGTTTTTGGTGTAACCAGTATGTTCGGTTTCCCATTTGGTCATGTATCTGGCTTTGATAAGCCGTTTTGACTCTTCGTACGTCATACTGGTATCTGTTTGTGGTAGCCTTGCACCTTCTTTTGCCAGTCTGTCTGCCTCCTCGTTGCCTTGGATGTTGCAGTGTGACGGAACCCACTGTACCACTACCCTTTTTGGTGCGGACTGCTGGCACAGTTTGCAGAGTGCTGCTATTAAGTCATTAAGCTCAGTGTTTTTCTGGCTTTTTAGCGCTGTGACTACGGCCAGAGCATCTGTAAGCAGGACTGTATGGCTTTCATTTTCTTTAGGTGTCACCATTTCTTCCACTGCCGCCCTCAGTGCCTCTGCCTCCGCTCTGAAATTGCTTGTGTACTTCCCAGTAGCGAATGACAGTGTTATTAGTCTGCCATTTGGTAGGTTCAGGAATGCTCCTGCCCCTCCGTTCTGTGTAGTGTTTGTTACAGAACCGTCGGTGTATGCATGGGTCCAGTCCATGCTTGGGTAGTTTTTCGATATAAAGCTTAGGGTAGTATCTCTCCTTTCTTTTTCAGTCTGGCAGTATTTGTTTGCAATACCTGGTATATTTTCTACCACCTCTGGAAATATATCCTGCCTCCAAGTAGGTTTTCGTACAGTAGTGATGGGTTTTGGTGTTGTTAGTGCGTTTATGGGATCTTCATGCATCTTTGCTTTGGCTATTTCTGCAAAGTTTCTCCGCTTTAGTTTCCCATTTCCCAAATTGTTTAGTCTCTGGTACATTGGATGGTCCGTCAATCTTCGGAGTTTCTCTGACTGCAGCTGGGCTCTGCAGTCTCTTCTATCGGTCATGGATTGCAGTTTTGTAATCTTTTCAAGTTCTACAATTGGCGTTGACTTCATGCCACCTGTTAAAATTCTCATGGCTTGGTTTTGAAGTTTGTTAACTTTATCGAAGTTCGCCTTCGCTGCTGTTGTCCATGCCGCGATGCCATACTCGAGAACTGGTCTCACTCTTTCAGTGTACAGTTTCTTTAGTATGCCTTCGTCTGCTCCCCAGCTTGTGCCAGCAAGTTTCCTCATGATCGCCATTCTTTCTCTGGCTTTCATTCGGTTTCTCTCAATCTGACTTTTCCATGTCATGCGCCGATCAAATGTGACTCCCAGATAGGTTGGGTTGTCGTTTGGCTGCAGGATTTTGCCATTTAGACTTAATTTGGTACTTTGGGGTTTTAATGAGAGCGAGAATATTGTGCACGTGGTTTTCTCCTCGTTTATTTTGACCAGCCATGAGTTTGCCCACTCTTCCAGCGATGTTAGGGCCGTCTGCATCCGATTTCTTGCTATGGTGAGATTCTTTTCAGAGGTCCACATAGCCAGATCGTCTGCAAACATTGAGCTATGGACTCTTCTTGGTATATTCTCTGTAATATCGTTTATATATACCAGGAAGAGTGTGGGTGACAATACTCCCCCTTGGGGTACTCCCTGCTCGAGTGTCACTTTTTTGCTCATCTGCCCTTGTACTTGGACTCTGGCCGTTCTTTGTTTGAGGTAGTGGTTGATCCACTTGTACATCTTCCCACAGACATCACTTCTTCTTAGCTTGACTCTAAGTCCATCCTTCCAGACTTTGTCAAATGCCTTTTCCAGATCCACCCAAACAGCTACTGTGTGTTTCTGTGCCTGGTAGGCATCTTCTATCTCCTGGGCTATGAGGATGACCTGGTCCTCAGTGGATCTGTGCTGTCTAAAGCCGGCTTGCTGTGGAATTAGTATTCGTTTTTCTTCCAGATGCCACATCAGTCTGGTGTTTATCATCCGTTCCATCAGCTTGCCGAATGCACTGTGCCGACAGGCGCAAAATAAACACCACAGTGCAACGCACTCCGCCTTGGGGATTAGAGAAATAAGGCGAACGCAAAAAAAAAAAAAATGGCTTAATTCTCTACAGGAAACGAAATGTGACACGACATAACTCATGTTATGATTCAGTGACAGAAGAATGAGGAGAGGATGGGGAAGGGAGGAGAGGGTGCAAGGAGGAGAGGAGAGGGTAGCAGGGAGGAGATGGAAGGGGAGCAGGGAGGAGAGGAGAGGAAAGGGGAGCAGGGAGGAGAGGGGAGAGGAGAGGAAAGGGGAGGGGTGCAGGGAGGAGGGGAGAGGAGAGGAAAGGGGAGGGGAGTAGGGGAGAGGAGAGGAAAGGGGAGGGGAGCAGGGAGGAGAGGGGAGTGGAGCAGGGAGGAGAGGGGAGAGGGGAGGGGAGCAGGGAGGAGAGGAGAGGGGAGGAAAGGGGAGCAGGGAGGAAAGGGGAGCAGGGAGGAGAGGAGAGGGCAGGGGGGGGCAAAGAAAATAAACAACAACTACCGGATGAACACAGAACCCAGATTTAACAAGGGCGTCGATGGCACGACTAGCGCGGGCGTCTTTCAGCCCTGCTCAATCACAACCACGGAGCAGGGAATCAGCTGAACGGCTGCAAACGACTCGGGAATAAATAACCACAGCCACCTACAGCCCACCAACAACCAGCCACCTACAGCCTACCAACAACCAGCCACCTACAGCCCACCAACAACCAGCCACCTACAGCCCACCAACAACCAGCCACCTACAGCCCACCAACAACCAGCCACCTACAGCCCACCAACAACCAGCCACCTACAGCCTACCAACAACCACCCACCTACAGCCCAGCCACGACCAGCCATCTACAGCCCACCAACAACCAGCCACCTACAGCCCAGCCACGACCAGCCACCTACAGCCAACCAACAACCGGCCCTCTACAGCCTACAAACAACCAGCCACCTACAGCCCAGCAACAACCAGCCACCTACAGCCCACCAACAACCAGCCACCTACAGCCCAGTAACAACCGGCCACCTACATCCCAGCAACAACCGGCCACCTACAGCCCACCAACAACCAGCCACCTACAGCCCACCAACAACCGGCCACCTACAGCCCACCAACAACCAGCCACCTACAGCCTACCAACAACCAGCCACCTACAGCCCACCAACAACCAGCCACCTACAGCCCACCAACAACCAGCCACCTACAGCCCACCAACAACCAGCCACCTACAGCCCACCAACAACCAGCCACCTACAGCCTACCAACAACCACCCACCTACAGCCCAGCCACGACCAGCCATCTACAGCCCACCAACAACCAGCCACCTACAGCCCAGCCACGACCAGCCACCTACAGCCAACCAACAACCGGCCCTCTACAGCCTACAAACAACCAGCCACCTACAGCCCAGCAACAACCAGCCACCTACAGCCCACCAACAACCAGCCACCTACAGCCCAGTAACAACCGGCCACCTACAGCCCAGCAACAACCGGCCACCTACAGCCCACCAACAACCAGCCACCTACAGCCCACCAACAACCGGCCACCTACAGCCCACCAACAACCAGCCACCTACAGCCCAGCCACGACCAGCCACCTAAAGCCCACCAACAACCGGTCCTCTACAGCCCACCAACAACCAGCCACCTACAGCCTAGCCACGACCAGCCACCTACAGCCCACCAACAACCAGCCACCTACAGCCCACCAACAACCGGCCCTCTACAGCCCACCAAAAACCAGCCACCTACAGCCCAGCCACAACCAGCCACCTACAGCCCACCAACAACCAGCCACCTACAGCCCACCAACAACCAGCCACCTACAGCCCAGCCACGACCAGCCACCTACAGCCCACCAACAACCGGCCCTCTACAGCCAACCAACAACCGGCCACCTACAGCCCAGCCACGACCAACCACCTGCAGCCCACCAACAACCAGCCACCTACAGCCCAGCCATGACCAGCCACCTACAGCCCACCAACAACCGGCCCTCTACAGCCCACCTACAACCAGCCACCTACAGCCTAGCCACGACCAGCCACATACAGCCCACCAACAACCAGCCACCTACAGCCCAGCCACGACCAGCCACCTACAGCCCACCAACAACCGGCCCTCTACAGCCCAACAACAACCAGCCACCTACAGCCCAGCCACGACCAGCCACCTACAGCCCAACCACGACCAGCCACCTACAGCCCACCAACAACCAGCCACATACAGCCCAGCCACCTACAGCCCACCAACAACCGGCCCTCTACAGCCCACCAACAATCGGCCCTCTACGGCCCACCAACAACCAGCCACCTACAACTGAGACAGATATACTTGAATGTTTTTTCTTCGTGAAGCCAACTTAGTATATATAAGAGTTCATTAGGTAAAGTTGTAGAATGTCTGTCATGAGGTAAGGTTGTAGAATGTCTGTCATGAGGTAAGGTTGTAGAATGTATGTCATGAGGTAAGTTTGTAGTATGTCTGTCATGAGGTAAGGTTGTAGAATGTATGTCATGAGGTAAGGTTGTAGAATTTCTCTGACCTTCAATTGTATCCGTGTCTATTCCAGAATCTGCAAACAGTCAAGTTATGCCTGTCTGCGTCACCTGCGCCTGAACCAGTGTCTGCAGCATGAACCCCAACATGGGGACTCAACCAACAGCTGGCAGCAGCGACAACAGTGACATTACCACTACAGCAACATCGTTATTATCTCTAGCCGGCAACCAAGGTAAGATTTCTTACTCGTCATTATTAGCTGATACTGAAGGTTTCAACATGATAGTGGAAACCGGAAATAATGGACAAATTCTAGACTCTATGTGGAATAATGTACATATTCTAGACTGTATGTGAAATAATGTACATATTCTAGACTGTATGTGAAATAATGTACATATTCTAGACTGTATGTGAAATAATGTACATATTCTAGACTGTATGTGAAATAATGGACATATTCTAGACTGTATGTGGAATAATGGACATATTCTAGACTGTATGTGAAATAATGGACATATTCTAGACTGTATGTGGAATAATGGACATATTCTAAACTGCATGTGAAATAATGGACATATTCTAGACTGTATGTGGAATAATGGACATATTCTAGACTGCATGTGAAATAATGTACATATTCTAGACTGTACGTGAAATAATGGACATATTCTAGACTGAACTTCTCTCTCTTCAGACGTGACAATATTATCTTTCCTTCTATCTCTAGACGTGACAGTGTTATCTTACCTTCTCTCACTTTCCAGACGTGACAGTATTTTTCCTTCTATCTCCAGATGTGACAGTGTTACCTTTCTTTCTCTCTCCAGATGTGACAGTGTTACCTTTCTTTCTCTCTCCAGATGTAACAGTGTTACCTTTCTTTCTCTCTCCAGATGTGACAGTGTTATCAAATCAGCCCTACTATCCTAACTTCTCCCAAACTGCTATGAGATACGGTCATGTTAACCTGTATGAGAAAGTGGGACAGGCTCAGCCAATGGTCAAAGATGCAGGTCAGTGACACTGACACACATAGACCTAAACTGATACACATGACACACACTGATAAACATGACCAATACTAACACACATGGACCCCACACTGACACACATTTACTCACACTGACACACATGGACCCATACTGACACACATGGACACACATGGACCCACACTGATTCAAATGGACTCACACTGACACACATGAACCCACACTGATACACATGGACCCACATGCGCTGAGTTACTTTTGATAGATAATCTGATGAGACAAACTGGTCAGATAGATAAACCTATAAGACTGACAAACTGACCAGACTGACAAACTGAACAGACTGACAAACTGACCAGACTGACAAACTGACCAGACTGACAAACTAAACAGACTGACAAACTGAGCAGACTGAAAAACTGACCAGACAGACAAACTGAACAGACAAACTGAACAGACAAACTGGCCAGATAGACAGACTGGCCAGACAGACAAACTGACCAAACAGACAGACTGACCAGATAGACCGACAGACTGACCAGACAAACAAATTTTACCAGACAAACTGACCAGACAGACACACTGACCAGACAGACAGACCAGACAGACAAACTGAACAAACAAACTGACCAGACAGACAAATTGACCAAACTGGCCAGACAGACAGACTGACCAGACAGACAAATTGACCAGACCAACTGACCAGACAGACATACTGATCAGACGACAAATTGACAAGACAGACTGACTAGACAAACTGACTAGACAAACTGACTAGACAGACAAACTGACTAGACAGACAAATTCACCAGACAGACAAACTGACCAGACAGACAGACTGACCAGGCAAACAGACTGATCAGACAGACTGACGAGACAGACAGACTGACTAGACAGACAAACTGAACGGACAAAACTAGCCAGACAGACAATCATTAGTAAATGTTTACTGACCACCGCCCTCTTTCCTCCTCAGGTGGCACAATGTATGACCCTCCTGTCGGTCTCTATGGTAACATGTGCTCCTCTGTCAGACTTCTGACTCGCGATGACAGCCCGTCACCCCCTCCACCGCCCAGGGTGTACAAACCCTGTGTTGTCTGCAGTGACAAAAGTTCTGGCTATCACTATGGCGTGAGCTCATGCGAAGGATGTAAGGTATGTTTCTGTCTACATGTAAGGTATGTTTCTGTCTACATGTAAGGTATGTTTCTGTCTACATGTAAGGTATGTTTCTGTCTACATGTAAGGTATGTTTCTGTCTACATTAAAGGTATGTTTCTGTCTACATATAAGGTATGTTTCTGTCTACATGTAATGTATGTTTCTGTCTGTGTGTAAGGTATGTTTATGTCTATGTGTAAGGTATGTTTATGTCTGTGTGTAAGGTATGTTTCTGTCTTTGTGTAAGGTATGTTTCTGTCTATGTGTAAGGTATGTTTCTGTCTACATGTAAGGTATGTTTCTGTCTACATTTAAGGTCTGGGTTTGTCTCCGTGTAAGGTCTGTGTTTGTCCATATATCTGTGTCTGTCTGCAGGTCTGTGTCTGTCTGCAGGTCTGTCTGTACACATGTCTGTGTCTGTCTGCAGGTCTGTGTCTGTCTGCAGGTCTTTTTCTATCTGCAGGTCTTTCTGTCCACATGTCTGTGTCCATGCTTGCCTAGATGAGTGAGTACTACTACCTATCAATGTTTTGTAATGTCAGAATAAAGGCCGCTAGTCAGTACAGTACTAGCACGACTCAGTATTGTGTAAAATATATATCTTTATTCTCTTCCTCCCTCACTCTTTTTCTTTCTCCTTCTGCCTTAATCTTCCTCCCACTATTTTCTTATTTCTCCTGTTTGCTTCTTCTCTCTCTTCCCTCTCCTTATTCCGTCTTTCTTTCCATCTTCTCTTTCTTTTCATTCAATCCCTCTTCCTCTCTCTCTTTCTCACTTTCCCTCTCTCTCTCTCACCTGTCCCTCTACTGTCTCTCTCTCTTCTGTCTCTCTCCTGTCCCTCTCTCTCAGCCCATTTGATACGTTGTGGATAGCTTATTCCAAGGTCACAAAATGTTTGTCAAATGTTCTGCCAGTGAGGTTTGGTTTAGTTTTTGCAGGTGAATGTTATGATTTGATTGACTTGTGTGAGGTTTGGTTTAGTTGTTGCAGGTGAATGTTATGATTTGATTGACTTGTGTGAAGTTTGGTTTAGTTTTTGCAGGTGAATGTTATGATTTGATTGACTTGTGTGAAGTTTGGTTTAGTTGTTGCAGGTGAATGTTATGATTTGATTGACTTGTGTGAAGTTTGGTTTAGTTTTTGCAGGTGAATGTTATGATTTGATTGACTTGTGTGAAGTTTGGTTTAGTTGTTGCAGGTGAATGTTATGATTTGATTGACTTGTGTGAAGTTTGGTTTAGTTTTTGCAGGTGAATGTTATGATTTGATTGACTTGTGTGAGGTTTGGTTTAGTTGTTGCAGGTGAATGTTATGATTTGATTGACTTGTGTGAAGTTTGGTTTAGTTGTTGCAGGTGAATGTTATGATTTGATTGACTTGTGTGAAGTTTGGTTTAGTTTTTGCAGGTGAATGTTATGATTTGATTGACTTGTGTGAAGTTTGGTTTAGTTGTTGCAGGTGAATGTTATGATTTGATTGACTTGTGTGAAGTTTGGTTTAGTTTTTGCAGGTGAATGTTATGATTTGATTGACTTGTGTGAGGTTTGGTTTAGTTGTTGCAGGTGAATGTTATGATTTGATTGACTTGTGTGAAGTTGTGTCAAATGTTGTTATAATATCAGTAAAGTGGGATGGCGTGCGCTAGTGGTTAAGGGACACGGCTCACAATCCGAAGGTGCTAGGTTCGATCCCCATCACAGAACCGACCGTTACCCCGGAGAAGCAAACCCTTAGAAAATGCAGGAGGAAGCAGACACTTACATAAAATGCATGCTGAAGTCGGATGCACTAGGTCGACAAGGGCAAAATAAAAACCGCAGTGCAACGCACACCGCCTTGGGGAACGCAACCCCCCCCCCCCCCCTCCCTCCCCCAAATTAGCAATGATTTAGGATTTCGTGAAAATACGGCAACTAAATTTGGGAGATGAAGTACACATCAACAATGATTCAGTTGACGTTATCTTGCAAAATTTGTTTGAAAAATTACATTTTTGCTTTTGAAAAAATGCAACAGAAAGTAATAAAACCTAGCAAAATTGACCCAGTTCAAAAAAACTTCCAGACAGTCAATTTTTTAAAACTTCCATTTCTAGCTCTCTCTCTTTCCCATCTCTGATTCCCTTTCTGCCCTGTATCTCTCTTTCCTCTTCTCTCTTTTCCCTTCTGTCTTTCCCTTTCTCCCCTCTTTTCCCATCTCTCTTTCCCTTTCTCCCCTGTCTCTTTCTTTCCCCGTCTCTCTTTTCCCCTCTCTCTTTCCCTTTCTCCTCTGTCTCTATCTTTCCTCTTCTCTCTTTCCCTTTCTTCCCTGTCTCTCTCTTTCTCCTGCTCTCTTTCCCTTTCTGTCCTGTCTCTTTACCCTTCTCTCTTTTCCCTTCTCTCTTTTCTTTTATCACCTGTCTCTTTCTCTTTCCCCTTCTCGCTTTCCCTTTCTTCTCTGTCTTTATCTTTCCTCTTCTCTCTTTCTCCCTCTCTCTTTCCCCTTCTCTGTTTCCCTTTCTTCCGTGTCTCTCTCTTTTCCCCTTCCTCTTTCCCCTTTTCTGTCCCTTTTTCTTGTTCCCGTCCTCTCTCCAATGTCTGTCTCCCCCTGGCTACTTGTGCCGCTATCCCAGTTATTTGGCTGACAATACTCTCCACGGGTCTGACCATACTCTCCACGGGTCTGACCATACTCTCCCCCTGGCTGACCATACTCTCCCCCTGGCTGACCATACTCTCCACGGGTCTGACCATACTCTCCCCCTGGCTGACCATACTCTCCCCCTGGCTGACCATACTCTCCACGGGTCTGACCATACTCTCCCCCTGGCTGACCATACTCTCCCCCTGGCTGACCATACTCTCCACGGGTCTGACCATACTCTCCCCCTGGCTGACCATACTCTCCACGGGTCTGACCATACTCTCCACGGGTCTGACAATACTCTCCCCCTGGCTGACCATACTCTCCACGGGTCTGACCATACTCTCCCCCTGGCTGACCATACTCTCCCCCTGGCTGGCCATACTCTCCACGGGTCCGACCATACTCTCCCCCTGGCTGACAATACTCTCCACGGGTCTGACCATACTCTCCCCCTGGCTGACAATACTCTCCACGGGTCTGACAATACTCTCCCCCTGGCTGACCATACTCTCCACGGGTCTGACCATACTCTCCCCCTGGCTAACCATACTCTCCCCCTGGCTGACCATACTCTCCACGGGTCTGACCATACTCTCCACGGGTCTGACCATACTCTCCACGGGTCTGACCATACTCTCCACGGGTCTGACCATACTCTCCACGGGTCTGACAATACTCTCCACGGGTCTGACCATACTCTCCACGGGTCTGACCATACTCTCCCCCTGGCTGACCATACTCTCCCCCTGGCTGACCATACTCTCCCCCTGGCTGACCATACTCTCCCCCTGGCTGACCATACTCTCCACGGGTCTGACCATACTCTCCCCCTGGCTGACCATACTCTCCCCCTGGCTGGCCATACTCTCCACGGGTCTGACCATACTCTCCCCTTGGCTGACAATACTCTCCACGGGTCTGACCATACTCTCCACGGGTCTGACCATACTCTCCCCCTGGCTGACCATACTCTCCCCCTGGCTGACCATACTCTCCCCCTGGCTGACCATACTCTCTCCCTGGCTGACCATACTCTCCCCCTGGCTGACCATACTCTCCCCCTGGCTGACCATACTCTCCACGGGTCTGACCATACTCTCCCCCTGGCTGACCATACTCTCCACGGGTCTGACCATACTCTCCACGGGTCTGACCATACGCTCCCCCTGGCTGACAATACTCTCCACGGGTCTGACCATACTCTCCACGGGTCTGACCATACTCTCCCCCTGGCTGACCATACTCTCCCCCTGGCTGACCATACTCTCCCCCTGGCTGACCATACTCTCCCCCTGGCTGACCATACTCTTCACGGGTCTGACCATACTCTCCCCCTGGCTGACCATACTCTCCCCCTGGCTGACCATACTCTCCCCCTGGCTGACCATACTCTTCACGGGTCTGACCATACTCTCCCCCTGGCTGACCATACTCTCCACGGGTCTGACCATACTCTCCCCCTGGCTGACCATACTCTCCACGGGTCTGACCATACTCTCCCCCTGGCTGACCATACTCTTCACGGGTCTGACCATACTCTCCCCCTGGCTGACCATACTCTCCACGGGTCTGACCATACACTTCCCCTGGCTGACCATACTCTCCCCCTGGCTGACCATACTCTCCACGGGTCTGACCATACTCTCCCCCTGGCTGACCATACTCTCCACGGGTCTGACCATACTCTCCACGGGTCTGACCATACTCTCCCCCTGGCTGACCATACTCTCCACGGGTCTGACCATACTCTCCCCCTGGCTGACCATACTCTCCACGGGTCTGACCATACTCTCCCCCTGGCTGACCATACTCTCCACGGGTCTGACCATACTCTCCCCCTGGCTGACCATACTCTCCACGGGTCTGACCATACTCTCCACGGGTCTGACCATACTCTCCCCCTGGCTGACCATACTCTCCACGAGTCTGACCATACTCTCCACGGGTCTGACCATACTCTCCCCCTGGCTGACCATACTCTCCACGGGTCTGACCATACTCTCCACGGGTCTGACCATACTCTCCCCCTGGCTGACCATACTCTCCACGGGTCTGACCATACTCTCCACGGGTCTGACCATACTCTCCACGGGTCTGACCATACTCTCCCCCTGGCTGACCATACTCTCCACGGGTCTGACCATACTCTCCACGGGTCTGACCATACTCTCCCCCTGGCTGACCATACTCTCCACGGGTCTGACCATACTCTCCACGGGTCTGACCATACTCTCCCCCTGGCTGACCATACTCTCCCCCTGGCTGACCATACTCTCCCCCTGGCTGACCATACTCTCCACGGGTCTGACCATACTCTCCCCCTGGCTGACCATACTCTCCACGGGTCTGACCATACTCTCCACGGGTCTGACCATACTCTCCCCCTGGCTGACCATACTCTCCACGGGTCTGACCACACTCTCCACGGGTCTGACCATACTCTCCCCCTGGCTGACCATACTCTCCACGGGTCTGACCATACTCTCCACGGGTCTGACCATACTCTCCCCCTGGCTGACCATACTCTTCTTGTATAACTGAGCAGGGCTTCTTCCGTCGGAGCGTGCAGAAGAACATGCAGTACACGTGCCACAAGGACAGGAGTTGCGTCATCAACAAGGTCACCAGGAACCGGTGCCAGTACTGCCGCCTGCAGACGTGTGTCCTCGTGGGCATGTCTAAGGAAGGTGAGCAATACTCGTCCTGGCCTTCTTGGTCTTAGAGCTTTACACGCTGTTAGATGTAGGTTCGGTAACACACACACGCTGTTAGATGTAGGTTCGGTAACACACACACGCTGTTAGATGTAGGTTCGGTAACACACACACGCTGTTAGATGTAGGTTCGGTAACACACACACGCTGTTAGATGTAGGTTCGGTAACACACACACGCTGTTAGATGTAGGTTCGGTAACACACACACGCTGTTAGATGTAGGTTCGGTAACACACACACGCTGTTAGATGTAGGTTCGGTAACACACACACGTTGTTAGATGTAGGTTCGGTAACACACACACGCTGTTAGATGTAGGTTCGGTAACACAAACACGCTGTTAGACGTAGGTTCGGTAACACACACACGCTGTTAGATGTAGGTTCGGTAACACACACACGCTGTTAGATGTAGGTTCGGTAACACAAACACGCTGTTAGATGTAGTTTCGGTAACACACACACGCTGTTATATGTAGGTTCGGTAACACACACACGCTGTTATATGTAGGTTCAGTAACACACACACACGCTGTTATATGTAGGTTCGGTAACACACACACCTGTTATATGTAGGTTCGGTAACACACACAGGCTGTTATATGTAGGTTCGGTAACACACACACGCTGTTATATGTAGGTTCGGTAACACACACACGCTGTTATATGTAGGTTCAGTAACACACACACGCTGTTATATGTAGGTTCGGTAACACACACACGCTGTTATATGTAGGTTCGGGAACACACGTCCAGTTACACACACAAGCACACCTACACACACACAAGCACACAAGCACACCTACACAACACACAAGCACACCTACACAACACACAAACACACCTACACATACATACCAGCACACCTACACAAACACACAAACCCCTAACACACACACAAGCACACACTTACACACACCTTCCCACACAAACACCTTCACACACACACACAAGCACACCTTCACACACACACCTACACACACACAAAAGCAAACATTCACACACACAAACAGACCTTCACACACACAAGCACACCTTCACACACAAGTACACCTTCACACACACACAAACACACCTAAACACACACACAAGTAAACCTACACACACAAGCACAAAAAGCACACTTACACACACACACAAGCACACATTCACACACAAGCACACCTTAACACACAAGCACACCTTCACACACAAGCATACTTTCACACACACACACAAGCACACCTTCACACACAAGCACTGCTTCACACTCAAGCACGCCTTCACACACAAGCACGCCTTCACACACAAGCGCGCCTTCACACACAAGCACACCTTCACACACAAGCACGCCTTCACACAAACACACGCACACCTTCACACACACACAAACACACCTTCACACACACACAAGCATACCTTCACACAAGCACACATTCACACACAAGCACACCATTACGCACAAGCACAACTTCACACACAAGCACACCTTCACACAATAGCAGACCTTCACACATAAACACACCTCCACACACGAGAACACCTTCACATATCAGCACACCATCACACACGCACACCTTCATTCACACACAAGCACACCTTCACACAATTATACCTTCACACACAAGCACACCTTCACATACAAGCACACCTTCACACACGAGCACACCTTCACATATAAGCACACCATCACACACACGCACACCTTCATTCACACACAAGCACACCTTCACACAATTATACCTTCACACACAAGCACACCTCCACACACACACACCTTCACGCACACAAGCAAACCTTCACACACATGCACACCTTCACACCTTCACCTATACACAAGCACAAAGCACAACTTCACAGACAAGCACAATATCACACACACGTACACCTCCACATACACAAACCCCTTACACACACACACAAACAAACACACACGCCCCTTACACACATAAGCCCAGCTACACACACAAGCATACCTACATACACACAAGCACACCTATACAACACACGAGCACACCTACACACATATACCAGCACACCTACACAAACACACAAGCACACCTACACAAACACACAAGCACACACTTATACACACCTACACAAACAAACACTTTCACACACACACACAAGCACACCTTCACACACGCACCTACACACACGCACAATAACACCTTCACACACCTACTCACACAAAAGCACACATTCACACACACAAACAGACCTTCACACACACAAGCTCGCCTTCACACAGATAAGCACACCTTCATACACACAAGCACACTTTCACATACACACACAAGCACACCTTCCCACACATGCACACCTACACACACAAGTACACCTTCACACACACAAGCACACCTTCACACACAAGCACACCTTCACACACAAGCACACACAAGCCCACCTTCACATACAAGCACACCTTCACACACAAACACACCTTCACACACACACAATCACACCTGCACACACAAGCACACCTTCACACACAAGCACACCTTCAAACACAAGCACACCTTCACACACACACAATCACACCTGCACACACAAGCACACCTTCACACACAAGCACATCTTCAAACACAAGCACACCTTCACACACACACAATTACACCTTCACACGCGCACACACCTTCACACACACAAGCACACCTTCACACACACAAGCACTCCTTAACACACACAAGCACGCCTTAACACACACAAGCACACCTTAACACACACAAGCACACCTTCACTCACACAAACACACCTTCACACACACACAAGCAAACCTACACACACAAGCACACATTCAAACAAAGCACACCTTAACACACAGGCACACATTCATACACAAGCACACCTTCACACAAAAGCACACCTTCAAACACAAGCACACCTTCACACAAGAACACATTCACACACACAAGCACACCTTTACACACAAGCACACCTTCACACACAAGCATGCCTTCACACAAACACACGCACATTTTCACACACAAGCACACCTTCACACACAAGCACACCTTCACACACACAAGCATACCTTCACACACAAGCCCACCTTCACACACACAAGAACATTTTCACGCACAAGCACACCATCACACACAAGCACACCTTCACACACAAGCACACCTTCACACATAAACACACCTTCACACACAAACACACCTTCACACACACGCACACCTTCACATACAAGAAAACCATCACACATAAGCACACCTTAACACACAAATATACCTTCACACACACAAGCACACCTTCACACACAAGCAAACCTTCACACAAAAGCACACCTTCACACACACACACACACACACACACCTTCACACACAAGCAAACCTTCACAAACATGCACACCTTCACACACACAAGTACACCTTCACCTATACACAAGCACACCTTCACAGACAGCCACAATATCACACACACGCACACCTCCACACACAAAACCTTTACACACATACACAAACCCACACACACACGCTCCTTATACACACAAGCTCAGCTACACACAAGCACACCTACACAAACACAAGCGAACCTACACAACACACAAGCAAACCTACACAACACACAAACAAACCTACACACACATACCAGCACACCTACACAAGCACACCTACACAAGCACACACTTACACACACAAACACGTTCACACACACACACAAGCACACGTTCACAAACACACAATAACACCTTCACACACTTACACACACATACACACACACAAGCAACCATTAACACACAAACAGACATTCACACACACAATCACACCTTCACACACACAAGAAAACTTTCACATACACACACACAAGCAAACCTTCACACACAAGCACACCTTCACACACAAGCACGCCTTCACACAAACACACGCACACCTTCACACACACACAAACACACCTTCACACACACAAGCATACCTTCACACAAGCACACATTCACACACAAGCACACCATTACGCACAAGCACAACTTCACACACAAGCCCACCTTCACACAATAGCAGACCTTCACACATAAACACACCTCCACACACGAGCACACCTTCACATATAAGCACACCATCACACACACGCACACCTTCATTCACACACAAGAACACCTTCACACACACAAGCATACTTTCACACAAGCACACATTCACACACAAGCACACCATTACGCACAAGCACAACTTCACACACAAGCACTCCTTCACACAATAGCAGACCTTCACACATAAACACACCTCCACACACGAGCACACCTTCACATATAAGCACACCATCACACACACGCACACCTTTATTCACACACAAGCACACCTTCACACAATTATACCTTCACACACAAGCACACCTTCACACACAAGCACACCTTCACACACATGCACACCTCCACACACACACACCTTCACGCACAAAAGCAAACCTTCACACACATGCACACCTTCACACACACAAGCACACCTTCACCTATACACAAGCACAACTTCACAGACAAGCACAATATCACACACACGTACACCTCCACATACACAAACCCCTTACACACACACACAAACAAACACACACGCCCCTTACACACACAAGCATACCTACACACACACAAGCACACCTATACAACACACGAGCACACCTACACACATATACCAGCACACCTACACAAACACACAAGCACACCTACACAAACACACAAGCACACACTTATACACACCTACACAAACAAACACTTTCACACACACACACAAGCGCACCTACACACACGCATAATAACACCTTCACGCACTAACACACACCTACACACACAAAAGCACACATTCACACACACAAACAGACCTTCACACACACAAGCTCGCCTTCACACAGATAAGCACACCTTAACACACACAAGCACACTTTCACACACACACACAAGCACACCTTCACACACCATCACAGCTTCACACACAAGCACACCTTCCCCCACATGCACACCTACACACACAAGTACACCTTCACACACACAAGCACACCTTCACACACAAGCACACCTTCACACACAAGCACACCTTCACACACAAGCACACCTTCACATACAAGCACACCTTCACACACAAACACACCTTCACACACACACAATCACACCTGCACACACAAGCACACCTTCACACACCATCACAGCTTCACACACAAGCACACCTTCCCCCACATGCACACCTACACACACAAGTACACCTTCACACACACAAGCACACCTTCACACACAAGCACACCTTCACACACAAGCACACACAAGCACACCTTCACATACAAGCACACCTTCACACACAAGCACACCTTCACACACACACAATCACACCTTCACACGCACACACACACAAGCACACCTTCACACACAAGCACAGCTTCACACACAAGCACACCTTCCCACACATGCACACCTACACACACAAGTACACCTTCACACACACAAGCACACCTTCACACACAAGCACACCTTCACACACAAGCACACACAAGCACACCTTCACATACAAGCACACCTTCACACACAAACACACCTTCACACACACACAATCACACCTGCACACACAAGCAAACCTTCACACACAAGCACACCTTCACACACAAGTACACCTTCAAACACACACCTTCACGCACAAGCAAACCTTCACAAACATGCACATCTTCACACACACAAGTACACCTTCACCTATACACAAGCACACATTCACAGACAGCCACCTTATCACACACACGCACACCTCCACACACAAAACCTTTACACACATACACAAACCCACACACACACGCTCCTTATACACACAAGCTCAGCTACACACAAGCACACCTACACAAACACAAGCGAACCTACACAACACACAAGCACACCTACACACACATACCAGCACACCTACACAAGCACACCTACACAAACACACAAGCACACACTTACACACACCTACACACACAAACACGTTCACACACACACACAAGCACACGTTCACACACACACAATAACACCTTCACACACTTACACACACCTACACACACACAAGCAACCATTCACACACAAACAGACATTCACACACACAAGCACACCTTCACACACACAAGAAAACTTTCACATACACACACACAAGCAAACCTTCACACACAAGCACACCTTCACACACAAGCACACCTTTACACGCACACCTTCACACACACACACACCTTCACACACACAAGCACACCTTCACACACACACACCTTCACTCGCACATGCACACTTACACACACAAGCACACCTTCACACACAAGCACACCTTCACATACAAGTACACCTTCACACACATAAGAACACATTCACACACAAGCACACCTTCACACACAAGCACACACAAGCACACCTTCACATACAAGCACACCTTCACACACAAACACACCTTCACACACACACAATCACACCTGCACATACAAGCACACCTTCACACACAAGCACACCTTCAAACACAAGCACACCTTCACACACACACAATCACACCTTCACACGCGCACACACCTTTACACACACAAGCACACCTTCACACACACAAGCACGCCTTAACACACACAAGCACACCTTAACACACACAAGCACACCTTAACACACACAAGCACACCTTCACACACACAAGCACACCTTAACACACACAAGCACACCTTCACACACACAAACACACCTTCACACACACACAATCAAACCTACACACACAAGCACACCTTTAAACAAAGCACACCTTCACACACAGGCACACATTCATACACAAGCACACCTTCACACAAAAGCACACCTTCACACACAAGCACACCTTCACACAAGAACACATTCACACACACACAAGCACACCTTCACACACATGCACACCTTCACACACAAGCACACCTTCACACAAACACACGCACACCTTCACACACACAAGCATACCTTCACACACACAAGCATACCTTCACACACAAGCACACCTTCACACACACAAGCACACCATCACACACAAGCGCACTTTCACACTCAAGCACACCTTCACACACAAGCACACCTTCACACACAAGCACACCTTCACACACAAGCACACCTTCACATACAAGACAACCATCACACATAGGCACACCTTAACACACAAGCAAACCTTCACACACAAGCACACCTTCACACACAAGTACACCTTCACACACACACACACACACCTTCACGCACAAGCAAACCTTCACAAACATGCACACCTTCACACACACAAGTACACCTTCACCTATACACAAGCACACCTTCACCTATACACAAGCACACCTTCACAGACAGCCACAATATCACACACACGCACACCTCCACACACAAAACCTTTACACACATACACAAACCCACACATACACGCTCCTTATACACACAAGCTCAGCTACACACAAGCACACCTACACAAACACAAGCGAACCTACACAACACACAAGCAAACCTACACACACATACCAGCACACCTACATAAGCACACCTACACAAACACACAAGCACACACTTACACACACCTACACACACAAACACGTTCACACACACACACAAGCACACGTTCACACACACACAATAACACCTTCACACACTTACACACACCTACACACACACAAGCAACCATTCACACACAAACAGACATTCACACACACCAGCACACCTTCACACACACAAGAAAACTTTCACATACACACACACAAGCAAACCTTCACACACAAGCACACCTTCACACACAAGCACACCTTTACACACACACGCACACCTTCACACACACACACACACCTTCACACACACAAGCACACCTTCACACACAAACACCTTCACTCGCACATGCACACTTACACACACAAGCACACCTTCACACACAAGCACACCTTCACACACAAGCACACCTTCACATACAAACACACCTTCACACACACACAAGCACACCTTCACGCACAAACACTCACACCTTCACACGCGCACAAACACGCACACCTTCACACACACGCACGCATTCACACACACATGCACACCTTAATATACACAAGAACGCCTTAATGCACACAAGCACGCCTTAACACACACAAGCACACTCAAACGCACCTTCACAAACACACACCTTCACACACATAAGCAAACCTACACACACAAGCAAACCTTCACAACAATCACACCTCCACACACAATCACACCTTAACACACAAGCACAACTTATTACACAAGCAAACCTTCACACACAGACACACGCACACCTTCACACACAAGCACAGCTTTAAAAACAGAACACTTTAACACACAAAAGCACACCTTCACACAAGCACACATTCACACACACAAGCACACCTTTATGCACAGGCACACTTTCACACACAAGGACGCCTTCAAACAAACACATGCACACCTTCACACACACATAAGCACACATTAACACATAAGCACACCTTCATACACAAGCACACCTTCAAATACAAACACACCTTTACACACACACAAGCATACCTGCACACAAAAGAACACTTTAACACATGAGCACACCTTCACAAACATGAACACCTTCACACGCGCACACCTTCACACACATGCACACCTTCACACACACATGCACACCTTCACACACACAAGCACAATTTCACCTATACACCAGCACTCATTCACAGAAAAGCACAATATCACACACACGCACACCTCTACACACACAAACCCCTTACACACAAACACACACACATGCCCCTTATACACACAAGCCCAGCTACACACACAAGCACACCTACACAAACACAAGCAAACCTACACAACGCACAAGCAAACCTACACACACATACCAGTACACCTACACAAGCACACCTACACAAACAAACGAGCACACACTTACACACACAAACACCTTCACACACGCACCTACACACACGCACAATCACACCTTAACACACTTACACACACCTACACACACACAAGCACACATTCACACACAAACAGACTTTCACACACAAGCACACCTTCACACACAAGCACACTTTCACACACACACACAAAAGCACACCTTCACACACAAGCACACTTTCACACTCAAGCACACTTTCACACTCATGCACACCTACACACACACGCATACCTTCAAACACACAAGCACACCTTCAAATACAAACACACCTTCAAATACAAACACACCTTCACACACACACAAGCACACCTTCACACACACACAATCACACCTTCACACGCGCACACCTTCACACACACGCACACCTTAACACACACAAGCATGCCTTAACACACACAAGCACACACAAACGCACCTTCTCACACACACACCTTCACACACACACAAGCAAACCTACACACATAAGCAAACCTTCACACAAAGCACACCTTCACACACAAGCACACCTTCACACACAAGCACACCTTCACACACACAAACACACCTTCACACACACACAAGCAAACCCACTCACAAGCACACCTGCACACATGCACACCTTTACACACACGCACACCTTTACACACACGCACACCTTCACGCACACAAGCAAACCTTCACAAACATGCACACCTTCACACACACAAGCACACCTTCACCTATACACAAGCACACGTTCACAGACAAGCACAATATCACACACACGCACACCTCTACAGACACAAACCCCTTACACACACAGAAATACACACACACACACGCTCCTTATACACACAAGCCCAGCTACACACACAAGCACACCTACACAAACACAAGCAAACCTACACAACACACAAGCAAACCTACACACACATACCAGCACACCTACACAAGCACACTTAAACAAACACACGAGCACACACTTACACACCTACACACACAAATACCTTCACACACACACAAGCACACCTTCACACACGCACCTACACACTTAAACACACCTACACACACAAGCACACATTCACACACAAACAGACTTTCATACACACAAGCACACCTTCACACACACAAGCACACTTTCACACACACACAAGCACACCTTCACACACAAGCACACCTTCACACACAAGCACACCTTCTCACTCATGCACACCTACACACACACGCATACCTTCACACACACAAGCACACCTTCACACACAAGCACACTTTTAATCTCACATGCACACCTACACACACAAGCACACATTCACACATAAGCACACCTTCACATACAAACACACTTTCACACACACACACAAGCACACCTTCACACATAAGCACACCTTCACACACAAGCAAACCTTCACACACACAATCACACTTTCACACGCGCACATATTCATTCACACCCACAAGCACGCCTTAACACACACAAGCACGCGTTAACATCGACAAGCACACACAAACGCACCTTCACACACACACACCTTAACACACACAAGCAAACCTACACACACAAGCAAACCTTCACAAAAATCACACCTTCACACACAAGCACACCAACACACACACAAGCACACCTTAACACACAAGCATAACTTAACACACAAGCAAACCTTCACATACACACACAAGCACACCTTTACACACATGCACACCTTTACACACATGCACACCTTCACACAAGAGCACAATTTCACACAAGAAAACATTCACACACACAAGCACACCTTTATGCACAAGCACACCTTCACACACAAGGACGCCTTCAAACAAACACACGCACACCTTCCCACACACATAAGCACACATTCACACATAAGCACACCTTCACACACAAGCACACCTTCAAATACAAACACACCTTCACACACACACAAGCACACCTTCACACACCAGCACACCTTCACACACAAGCACACCTTCACACACACACAATCACACCTTCACATGCACAAAACTTCACACACATGCACACCTTCATACGCACACCTTCACACACACAAGCACGCCTTAATACACACAAGTACACACAAACGCACCTTCACACACACACACCTTTACACATACACAAGCAAACCTACACACATAAGCAAACCTTCACACAAAGCACCCCTTCACACAAAAGCACACCTACACACACAAGCACACCTTCACACACACAAGCACACCTTCACACACACACAAGCACACCTTCACACACAAGCACACCTTCTCACTCATGAACACCTACACACACACACGCATACCTTCACACACACAAGCACACCTTCACCCACACAAGCACACTTTCACACACACACAAGCACACCTTCACACACAAGCACACCTTCTCACTCATGCACACCTACACACACACACGCATACCTTCACATACACAAGCACACCTTCACACAAAAGCACACTTTCACTCTCACATGCACACCTACACACACAAGCACACCTTCACACACAAGCACACATTCACACATAAGCACACCTTCACATACAAACACACTTTCACACACACACACAAGCACACCTTCACACACACACAATCACGCGCACACACACGCACATATTCATTCACACGCACACCTTCACACACACAAGTACGGCCTAACACACACAAGCACGCCTTAACACACACAAGCACACACAAACGCACCTTCACACACACACACCTTCACACACACAAGCAAACCTACACACACAAGCAAACCTTCACAAAAATCACACCTTCACACACAAGCACACCAACACACACACAAGCACACCTTAACACACAAGCACAACTTAACACACAAGCAAACCTTCACATACACACACAAGCACACCTTCACACACAAGCACAGCTTTAAAAACAGAAGCACACCTTTACACACCTTCACACAACAGCACACCTTCACACAAAAGCACACCTTCACACAAGAACACATTCACACACACAAGCACACCTTTATGCACAAGCACACCTTCACACACAAGGACGCCTTCAAACAAACACACGCACACCTTCCCACACACATAAGCACACATTCACACATAAGCACACCTTCACACACAAGCACACCTTCAAATACAAACACACCTTCACACACACACAAGCACACCTTCACACAAAAGAACACCTTCACACGCAAGCACACCTTCACACACACACACAATCACACCTTCACATGCGCAAACCTTCACACACACGCACACCTTCATACACACGCACACCTTCACACACACAAGCACGCCTTAACACACACAAGTACACACAAACGCACCTTTACACACACACAAGCAAACCTATACACATAAGCAAACCTTCACACAAAACACCCCTTCACACACAAGCACACCTACACACACAAGCACACCTTCACACAAGCACACATTCATACACACAAGCACACCTTCACACACAAGCATACCTTCACACACAAGCATGCCATCACACAAACACACGCACATCTTCACACACACACAAGCACACCTTCACACACAAGCACAACTTCACACACACAAGCATACCTTCACACACAAGCACAGCTTTACAAACACAAGCACACCTTTACACACACATGCACACTTTCACACACAAGCACACATTCACACAAAAGCACACCTTCACACACAAGCACACATTCACACACAAGCACACTTTCACACAAGCATACATTCACACACACAAGCACACCTTTACGCACAAGCACACCTTCACACACAAGGACGCCTTCACACAAACACACGCACACCTTCACACACACATAAGCACACCTTCACACATAAGCACACCTTCACACATAAGCACACCTTCACACACAAGCACACCTTTATACACACAAGCATACCTTCACACACAAGCACCCCTTCACATACAAGCACACCTTCACACACACAAGCACACCTTCACACACACAAGCACACCTTCACACACAAGCACACCATTACACACAAGCACATCTTCACACTCAAGCACATCTTCACATACAAGCACACCATCACACACACGCACACCTTCACTCACACACAAGCACACCTTTACACACAATTATACCTTCACACACACAAGCACACCTTCACACACACGCACACCTTCACACACACATGCACACCTTCACAGACACGCACACCTTCACGCACACAAGCAAACCTTCACACACATGCACACCTTTACACATACAGGCACACCTTCACAAACAAGCACGATATCACACACACACCTCCACATACACAAACCCCTTACACACACACGCCCCATACACACACAAGCCCAGCTATACACACCTACACACACACAACACACCTACACAACACGCAAGCACACCTACACACACATACAAGGACACCTACACAAAAACACAAGCACACCTACACAAACACACAAGCACACATTTACACACACCTACACACACAAACACCTTCAAACACACACACACAAGCACACCTTAACACACGCACCTACACACACGCACAATCTCACCTTCACACACTAACACACACCTACACACACACAAAAGCACACATTCACTTAGTTTCGAGACGGAGAGTGACCGTGGCACACATTCAGGTACCTTTGTTCTTAGAGTCGCTGACAACATCACCCCTGCCCTAAACGCTCATGCTCCGACTGGAACTGTTACACACACAAGCACACCTACACACACGAACATTCCACTGGACCCAAGCGGTGCTGATTGTACTAATGGTTTTGCCTCTTATCTCCGTACCCTCCCCCCGACACAAGCTGTGAGAAATGACAGAAACAACAAAAAGAAGCCCAAGTCTGAGAGTCCGTCATGTCTTCCAGAAGAGCTGTCCCACGATGGCCAGATGCTGCTGCTGCAGGTACTGGAGGCACATCGTGACAGCACGCATCACGTTACGGACGCACATCGTGACAGCACACATCACGTGCTGGATTCGGCTTCATCCAGTATAACGGCAACTGGAATCAGGAAAGCGATCTCGACCTTTGTGAGTTTATTTGATTCTACTCTTGAGCTAGTGTCCTCATAATTGTGAGTTTATTTGATTCTACTCTTGAACTAGTGTCCTCAAACTGTGAGTTTATTTGATTCTACTCTTGAACTAGTGTCCTCAAACTGTGAGTTTATTTGATTCTACTCTTGAACTAGTGTCCTCAAACTGTGAGTTTATTTGATTCTACTCTTGAGCTAGTGTCCTCAAACTGTGAGTTTATTTGATTCTACTCTTGAACTAGTGTCCTCAAACTGTGAGTTTATTTGATTCTACTCTTGAACTTTGGTAGAATGCACTCGATGGTCTAGGCACGTCGTGGCATCAGCGTCAAGACCAAACTCAAAGTCTACCGTGCAACCATCATTCCAACCCTACTATACGCTTGCGAAAGCTGGACTGTTTACTCTGGACATGCAAGGAGGTTAAACCACTTCCACACAGGTTGCCTGAGGTGAATATTCCACATCCGATGGCAAGATCGTGTCACTGACATCGAGGTTCTCTCGAGGGCTAACATGCCCAGCATCCATGCACTGCTAGAAAAAGCACGACTAGGATGGGCCGGACACCTCGCCCGTATGTCAGACGAGCGGCTCCCAAAGAAGCTTCTCTACGGCGAGCTTAGAGATGGATGGTGCGAGAGAGGGATGGCGCGAGAGAGGGCGCCCAAAGAAACGTTTTAAAGACGGTCTGAAGGACTCACTGAAAAGTTGCCAGATAGACATCGACACCTGGGAATGTCTTGCGAAAAACAGATCTGACTGGAGAAGCGCAGTCAAATCGGGTGTAGCTGCCGGTGAAGATGACCGTGTTGTGAAAGCCCAGAACAGACGCGAGACGCGGAAATCCCGAGCAGCGGGAACACCATCCCCTTCTACACACCTTGTGTGCCCGCTATATAGCAGATGTTTTCGTGCCCGCATTGGCCTGTTCAGCCACATGCGCACCCACACCCAACAGGGAAATCTGTGACAAGGATGATGTCGGCGGTCCTCATCGACAAGGATGATATCGGCGGTCCTCATCGACAACGATGGACATCTATTATTATTACTCTTTAACTAGTGTCCTAAAACTGTGAGTTTAAGGCTGTCCTTGAACCTCTAACACCAACATATGTGTATTTTTCTTGTTTTCTTTGATAGTCAGCCTGTGTTTAAGTATATGACCTTCAGTCCCTGACCATCGGCCTGTGTTTTAGTATATGACCTTCAGTCCCTGACCACCAGTCTGTGTTTAAGTATATGACCTTCAGTCCCTGACCGTCAGTCTGTGTTTAAGTTTATGACCTTCAGTCTCTGACCGTCAGCCTGTGTTTAAGTATATGACCTTCAGTCCCTGACCTCAGCCTCTGTTTCAGTATATGACCTTCAGTCCTTGACCTTAGCCTCTGTTTGCTGTTGTTGTTGTTGTTATCCCATAGCAGCTGAGCAAACCTGCTCTTGGCAGCTCAATGCCATTCTTATAAAGATACAGGTCTTCTTCAGTTGTGTCACTGCTCCGTACAGTGTGTTGGCAATTGTAGGCAGTGCTTGTAAGAATCTTTTCCTCATGTCCGCAAGCGCCTTGCCCTCAATAAGTAGGTGTCGAACTGTTTCATCAGGATGAGAGCAATGTCTGCACAAGGGCAGGTGCTGGGGATTGATGCGGTTCAAGTGGTTATTGACTCTGGTATGTCCTGTTCGGAACTGAAAGATGAGACTTTGATCTCTTCTATGTAGTTTATTTATGTCCTCATTACTTTTTGGCTGTAACATATCGCTAAACACACTGCAACCTGTTGTTCCCGTCGCCAACCTGTTGTCTCTCTCTACAACCCTCCAACTTATGTTGCTCTCTCTCTCTACAACCCTCCAACTTATGTTGCTCTCTCTCTCTACAACCCTCCAACTTATGTTGCTCTCTCTCTCTACAACCCTCCAACTTATGTTGCTCTCTCTCTCTCTCTCTCTCTACAACCCTCCAACTTATGTTGCTCTCTCTCTCTACAACCCTCCAACTTATGTTGCTCTCTCTCTCTACAACCCTCCAACTTATGTTGCTCTCTCTCTCTCTCTCTCTCTCTCTCTCTCTACAACCCTCCAACTTATGTTGCTCTCTCTCTCTCTACAACCCTCCAACTTATGTTGCTCTCTCTCTCTCTCTCTCTCTCTCTCTCTCTCTACAACCCTCCAACTTATGTTGCTCTCTCTCTCTCTCTCTCTCTCTACAACCCTCCAACTTATGTTGCTCTCTCTCTACAACCCTCCAACTTATGTTGCTCTCTCTCTCTCTCTCTCTCTCTCTCTACAACCCTCCAACTTATGTTGCTCTCTCTCTCTCTCTCTCTCTCTCTACAACCCTCCAACTTATGTTGCTCTCTCTCTCTCTCTACAACCCTCCAACTTATGTTGCTCTCTCTCTCTACAACCCTCCAACTTATGTTGCTCTCTCTTTCTACAACCCTCCAACTTATGTTGCTCTCTCTCTCTCTCTCTCTACAACCCTCCAACTTATGTTGCTCTCTCTCTCTCTCTCTCTCTACAACCCTCCAACTTATGTTGCTCTCTCTCTCTACAACCCTCCAACTTATGTTGCTCTCTCTCTCTCTCTCTCTACAACCCTCCAACTTATGTTGCTCTCTCTCTCTACAACCCTCCAACTTATGTTGCTCTCTCTCTCTACAACCCTCCAACTTATGTTGCTCTCTCTCTACAACCCTCCAACTTATGTTGCTCTCTCTCTCTCTCTACAACCCTCCAACTTATGTTGCTCTCTCTCTCTCTCTCTCTACAACCCTCCAACTTATGTTGCTCTCTCTCTCTACAACCCTCCAACTTATGTTGCTCTCTCTCTCTCTCTCTCCACAACCCTCTCTCCATAACCCTCTCTCCACAGCCCTCTCTCCACAACCCTCTCTCCACAACCCTCTCTCCACAGCCCTCTCTCCACAACCCTCTCTCCACAGCTCTTTCTCCACAACCCTCTCTCCACAACCCTCTTTCCATAACCCTCTCTCCATAACCCTCTCTCCACAACCCTCTCTCCACAGCCCTCTCTCCACAACCCTCTCTCCACAGCTCTTTCTCCACAGCCCTCTCTCCACAACCCTCTCTCCATAACCCTCTTTCCATAACCCTCTCTCCATAAACCTCTCTCCACAGCCCTCTCTCCACAACCCTCTCTCCACGGCTCTCTCTCCACAGCCCTCTCTCCTTAACCCTCTCTCCATAACCCTCTCTCCATAACCCTCTCTCCATAAACCTCTCTCCACAGCCCTCTCTCCACAGCCCTCTCTCCACAGCTCTCTCTCCACAACCCTCTCTCCACAACCCTCCAACTTATGTTGCTCTCTCCACAACCCTCTCTCCATAACCCTCTCTCCATAACCCTCTCTCCATAACCCTCTCTCGATAACCCTCTCTCCATAACCTTCTCTCCACAACCCTCCAACTTATGTTACTCTCTCCACAACCCGCTCTCCATAACCCTCTCTCCACAACCCGCTCTCCATAACCCTCTCTCCACAAACCTCCAACTTATGTTCCTCTCTCCATAACCCTCTCTCCACAACCCTCTCTCCACAAACCTCCAACTTATGTTGCTCTCTCCATTACCAACAGAGAAGAAAATAAAATTGTCGGTTTTGAACCTCCTCCCAACAGGAGACCAGGTCAGAGGAATACCAAGTGAGACCACCTGATGCCCATACATGGGAGAAGATAGCAGAGATGTCGTCGGCCAGCTTGGCCTCGATTGTGAACTTTGCCAAGAAGGTTCCAGGCTTCCTGATGCTACGTACTTGCGACCAGGTGGCATTGTTGAAGGCAGCATGCCTGGAAGTCATGGTCAGACGTCTTCTATATATAATCATTTTTCTTTATGTGTCCTTGACAGCTTGTGTTTGTAACTTGTTTTAGTCCTGGTAAGGTCACCGAGTCATGAACTAGTTATGTTTTAGTCCTGGTAAGGTCACTGAGTCATGACCTAGTTATGTCTTAGTCCTGGTGAGGTCACTGAGTCATGACCTAGTTATGTTTTAGTCCTGGTGAGGTCACCGAATCATGACCTAGTTATGTTTTAGTCCTGGTGAGGTCACTGAGTCATGAACTAGTTATATTGTAGTCCTGGTGAGGTCACCGAGTCATGACCTAGTTATGTTTTAGTCCTGGTGAGGTCACTGAGTCATGACCTAGTTATGTTTTAGTCCTGGTGAGGTCACTGGGTCATGACCTAATTATGTTTTAGTCCTGATGATGTCACTGAGTCATGACCTAGTTATGTTTTAGTCCTGATGAGGTCACTGAGTCATGACCTAGTTATGTTTTAGTCCTGGTCAGGTCACAGTCATGACCTATATGTTTTGTTCTGGTGAGGTAACTGTATAGCAGCGTCCATGTTTCCACTGGGATTATTCTTTCTAGAATGTTACCACACTCATCCACATCATTCACGACCACACACAGCAAATAACATATCACACAGCAGGTGGCATATTTATGACATCATACTCGTACAACAACTACTAAAGTGAGTGCAATGAAATTACAAACAACACAAGAAATACAACTTATCTAAATAGATACTCAGAGTTTATAACCATAATCTATTGATGTTGCTCCCAACTAGTCCAACCCAGTTCTAGCCGCACACTCCCCTCCCCTTATCTGCACCCTCAACACACTCTCAGAAACTCGTCCTCACTCTCGTATTCTGTGACACTCAGATCCCCTCAGGCGGGTGATCTGGAATAATACATTCAATATATTCAACTTATACTCACATATGACCACACACTCAATCGATCTGCGTATATCCACACTCTAGAACATACATCGTTCCCTCGGTGTCTACACACACCACACTTACATCCAGATCTCTCCTAGGCAATCCGTACACGTACACTCGCACAACTCTTCAGACCATACATCGTTCACAAGGTGTTCTGCGTACAACACACATTCAGATTACCTCTAGACACAGGATGCCCAACACACACCTTATAAAGTGACTGGCCAAGACTCGAAGGTTTATGCTGGTTCAGCGACCCTGTTCTCACACATTCGTAAAAACAGCCTTGCAATAACTCTTCTATTAAGTCGGTGAGCTAAACAGACTCCTAGCTAAATTCTGTCTGTCTCTCTCTCTCTCTCTCTCTGCATGGCCAGTCTGCCTGAGCTAAACTTTGTCTAGTATTATATTGACTCAAGCAGTATCAGAGCTGTCCAATGGATCTCTGGGGGATGGCCTCTGTCTGTCACTCATCCCACACTACCCAAATCGGAACGCCAGTGGTCAGTTCCTAGTACATACCTGTATCGGTACTAGACATATTCTTTCCCTCAACCCCGTTTTCCTTTGTTGACTTAGTATCCAGACGGTGAGTGACCTTGGCGTAGTGTCGAGACGGAGAGTGACCTTAACACATTCAGGTACCTTTGTTCTCAGAGTCGCTGACAACATCACCCCTGCCCTAAGCCCTCATGCTCCGGCTGGAACTGTTACATTACCTCCCTAAACTACAGACCGAAACATGAATGGTCATTTTTTCCATCTGCCAAATGACCACCATTTTCGTCTCCACTATCTATAATGTAAACACCCCTCCTGTTCACGTCGTACATGCATCCAAAAACAATGTTATTCAATACCCACATCAATTTTTCGTAATGCATATGCAACCAAAACAAGAGGGAAAAAAACTGGCGGGTCATTTTTTATATCTAGCCCCACTCACATCGTACATGCATAAAAAAATGTTATTTTATACACACAAACTTTTTGTAATATATACATAATCAATAGAAGCAGCCAATTTAAATCGTTTACGTCAAACACCCAATTCTGTCCCTGCAGGACTATTAGCTCATTTAAAAAAAACACCTTTAAGGAATTCTCCTTACTCATTGAGGTAAACCTACCCCGGTCTTGATCCCGTGCCTTCCTCCAAGGAGACGACCCGTGACACCCGAACAGTTCTGGCGGTCTCATTAACATGCCTCTCCTTACGACCCATGGCCGACGTCTCCATTCATACTTAGTCCTGTTAGGCCATGAACTTAACGCGGGTTTATGCTCAGGCTAGTGTCTCTCCTGACACCTATCTCCCTCTTACAAAAACGACATCATGCATAAACAACCAAATAACAATGCAAGCCATACAATTGTGGATCATACAACCAAAAATTGTCAAAGTATTTGCATGCATACACTTGGCCATGTGCGATCCACCTTTCATTCCGTTAGTGCCACACATGTCAGCAATAGGCAATGACCCCATTCAGCAGATACTGAACTATGGCTAAATTCTAACTTAATCTGATAAAGACTACTGCTAACTATGTCTGTGTCAAAACCAAATCATCCAGCTGTCGGATTACGAAATGACAATAACCCTAACCCGTCGAAGCACTGTCTACTATTGTCCAAGTTAAATAGCTTGGTTACTAAAATTGTTGGTGTCTTTGTTAAAGGGAACTTCAACCAGTGTTGGGACCTAACTAATTTATGCTGTTTCCCCAAACTCCCGAAATCAAAGGCAACTGGAGGGCAGACCGGAACGGAACATCATGTTCACATATTAACCTAGGTCACCGCAACATTACCTGGCGCATCCAGGGACCCTGCGTCTCCTGTTCATCCGCTGGTCGAAAAGTTACCTTTGCTCTCGCTCAGTCTAGCCTCAGACTGGCCGTCCAATGCGATACGTTCATTGTCTGGTGTGTACTTCAGACAACGACTTCAAAGGAATGTTTAACCTCTGGTCATCCCTCAATTCTTACCTAAACTCTAATTATTCAAATCTCTGTTTTACAAGGATAACGGTACATAAAATGAATTTATGCAAATGTATACGTTAACCCGAGTTTCTCGTGACAGCCCTACATCTGTCATTACCATCTGTGTAAGTGTTACACGACTCTACTTAATTCCATTTCTGAACTGAGGTCATTTCTCCATGTTTTTGATTAACGCCAGTAAGTCCACTATCAAACATTCCTTCTTAGCAGTAATGCTTACTTCAGACGGACTCTGCGCTCCATCGGATGTCTCTAACTGCTGGACAGTTTGATTCTGGGAAACGCCCATCGCAGTTGTCTGATCTGCCGGCCGAACGGTTATTTGGTTCGATCAACAGGGACCCAGGGGGTGTTACGTCTACTTACGTCGGCCGCTACTACGTCTACTTACGTCGGCCGCTACTACTTCAACCTTTCATCCATCTGTGTTCAATATTTGTGGGACAGACGTTTCCCACTGTTTGTTTGATCACTGGCGTATCTCGCTACTGTGACGACCTATCGACTCAGGTCACCCCTGTTTATTCGGAGTTTCTTCCAACTCCTTCATCGAGTTGTTTATCTCTTCATGTGGTCGTTTTTCCCGTCCTCTAATGTCTTCCTTCACTCCTATTTTGTATACTTCTGTTTCATCAGCCCAATCGCTTTCGATTTCGTGGATACTTCCCTTCCATTCGTGGATTTGTGCCTTCACCTGAAGAGGAAAACCTAACTTAAAGTCTACATCTGTCTCCATCAACTTTACTTCTTCGTCGACTTCAATTAATGCCCAACCAGGCTTGACCCCAAGTTCCTGGTAAACTTGGCCTCTTTCATCACGCCCGACCGTGTTATCTGTCGTAACACCCTCTTCCTGGCTACTCCCTTTCCAAACCACTGGGTCGTGTTTACTTCGGTCATTTCTTTTGTTCTTCTCTCGTTCCTATCTGGCTTAGTTACTCTGTTTTCAGTCTGCTGTTTTTCAGCTGTCGGAACTTTTGTCAGCAGTCTCTTTCCAGCAGAACAACCCAGCTCATTAGTTGTCTTAGCTGGTTTTGGAGTTGTTTGTTTTTGTCGTCCACTCTATTGTTCGTCATTTTGACTGCAGCTAGTGCCATGAAATGCTTGCTTCTGTCAAAGCTTTGTGTTCTCCAGGAAACGTTAATATTCCAAATAATATTGGGACAGCCAATTGACAAATGCTCAAAAGCTAGACAAAGATAACATTGTTTAACCCGGCGTCTCGACATGTTGTTGGAATAAACCAGTCTGGTTTAACAAAATATTTCCAAGACTGTCAAGTATGCATAAAATTTCAAGTCTTGTCCATAATGCAACAATTGACAAAAAATCCTGGAGAACACGAGCGACTGACCCCACACCAGGCACCTCCACAGGTGGCGGATAGTGGGGCGACCGACCCCAACCAGGCACGCCCACAGGTGGCGGATAGTGGGGCGACCGACCCCAACAAGGCACGTCCACAGGTGGCGGATAGTGGGGCGACCGACCCCAACCAGACATGTCCACAGGTGGCGGATAGTGGGGCGACCGACCCCAACCAGGCACGTCCACAGGTGGCGGATAGTGGGGCGACCGACCCCAACCAGGCACGTCCACAGGTGGCGGATAGTGGGGCGACCGACCCCAGCCAGGCACGTCCACAGGTGGCGGATAGTGGGGTAACCACCCTAACCAAGCACGTCCACAGGTGGCGGATAGTGGGGTAACCACCCTAACCAAGCACGTCCACAGGTGGCGGATAGTGGGGTAACCACCCTAACCAAGCACGTCCACGGGTGGCAGATAGTGGAACGACCTCCAGATACGGAGCGTCAGCTGCAATATAAGCCAGATATAATAACTGGACGAATAAGCAGTCGTGGACCAACCGGCGGTGTATTCCAGCGGGATGGGGTGGGACAACAGGTGGCACTGCTTTCCCCACTGAAATACCCCATGTGTACTATGACGGGTACACCAAGCGGGTAAGAGCCGCTATATGCTCTAGCCACGGGAAGGAAACCACCGTAGACAAACCAACCTACTGCCGTCCAGGTACCATCAGGAGGTTGAAAGACTATGGGAGACAAACCAACCTACTGCCGTCCAGGTACCATCAGGAGGTTGAAAGGCTATGGGAGACAACCCAAAACAGAAAACTCAACCCGACCTGCCGAAGACGGAGTGTGTCAGCTACGGCGCAGGAACCGGGAAAAATCAGGGCACACACGCACCAACAGGATATGTCCATGCGACAGTCTACCCTATCGTCATGGTGTCGCTTCTACAAGTTACAACCGGGGAGGAGCGGTGCCGGGCCCCCAGCCTCGAGGAGACCCACCCAAGAAACTGGTGCATCTGCTAACCTAGTGGTCAGGGGGAGGCAGAGTAGTGCGACTGATCAACAAACAAGGAACCTAAAAGTGGTACAATGGAATGCAGAGGGTGTGAGAAACAAGAAACCCGAACTGCAAGAATTTCTCAAGGGGCTACGAAACAATGGACCAGAGAGGCGAGGAGGTAGAAGATTGGAGGATAGAAAACTAACTCATCCTAATAAATAGGCCAGACGATAGGCACACATATTACTCTAGAATATAGAAAATAATGAGTACTCCAGACCTTGCGATGGCAACGGACTACCTTCACCGACTAATAGCAAGAACAGTCAACAGCCAACTGGGTGGGAGCGACCATGTCCCAATAATATTAGAAATATGTAACATGGGACAAACAGAGATAACAGATATGCACCCAAGTTGGAATTTTAAAAGAGCAAACTGGACTCTATTTAGAGAAAATGTAAATAAACTCAAGATATATCCCATGCCAAAAATGTAAATCAAAATGTTCACCATCATGACGGAGGCTATCATCCAGGCAGCAAAGAAATCAATTCCACGTGGAAAACGGAAAAATTATAAACTCTATTGGAGTAATAAACTAGGGAAAATGCACAAGAAACTAAGTGAGGCAAGAGATACCATGGAAAAAAATCCTTCACCACAAAACAGGGAAACGCAGCAAAATTAAAAACACATTCATTGAGCAAAAGAAGGAGGAGACCCAAAGAAGTTGGCATGAAAAGACCGAAAGCCTCAACATGGACAGGGATACAAGTAAACTCTTGGACCGGACACGAGCCTTAAATTAGGAAACCAGAGGGAGCCATGGGAAGACGGCCATTAAGGGAAATGAAAAACATCATACAGGAAAAATCGCAGCAAACATCCTAGCTGAATTTTTCAGAGACGAGAGTACCACAACATTGACACGAGAACGCAAACTAGAAGTCAAAAAAGAGATAAAAGAGAACCTCGAGGCACAGAATGCGGATACCTGCATGAAGTCATCATTCAAAATGATAGAAGTAAAAAACTGCTATTCAGAAACTGAAAAACAAGAAAGCTCCAGGAAAAGATGCATCACAAATGAAATGATTAAAAACCTAGACAAAGGGTCAAGAAGAAAACTCCTGAAAATCTTCAATCCATCATGGAGCAAGGGTAAGATCACAGACCAGTGGCGGCAGGCTATCATTATCCCCATCAGAAAACCCAAAAAGGACAAGACAAGCAAGGAAAGTTATAGGCCAATAAGCCTGCTCAGCTGTGTTGGAAAAGTCATGGAAAAAATGGTAAACGCAAGACTAATAAAACATCTGGAAAAAAAACCATCTCCTACTCAACTCACAGTTAGCCTTTTGGAAAAACCGCAACACAGAAGACCAACTAGTGTATCTAACCCAAGAAATAGAAAATGCATTCCAAGGTAAGGAAAAAGTACTTGCGGTCTTTGTGGATATGGCAAAAGCTTTTGACAAGGTATAGAGAGAAGGACTCCTCCTAAAACTATTAAACAGCAAAATAAAAGGGAGAATGTACAGCTGGATATAAGACTTCCTTCAATACAGAACAGTAAGAGTCAAATTAGATGGATCACTGAGCCATAGCATAACTCTCCAACAAGGCGTACCACAGGGAGGAGATCTCCCCTACCCTCTTTATCCTGTTCATAAACGACATAGCGGGAAAACTCCCAAAGAAAGTATCCAGTTCCCTACACGCTGACGACTTCGCAATGTGGAGTGCTGCAGAAAAACTACCAACAGCTGAAAATAGAATGCAGACAGCACTGGACACTGTTGGAAAATAGGTTACAGATTGGGGATTGCAGATTAACATCTTAAAGACAGTTACAACATGCTTCTCACTGTCCAACACCAAGGAAGTAACAAAACTTATCCTAAATTGCAAAGAGCTTGTACAAGAAAATACCCCTGTGTATCTCGGAGTTAAAATGGACAAGAGACTCACATGGAGGGAACACACACAGGAGATAGAACAAAAAGCAACCAGAAAACTATCCCCATGAAGAAGCTGGCCGGAACAAGATGACGTGCAAATAGCAACATCCTCAAAAATGTATACACTGGCACAGTCAGGCCAGTACTTGAATACGGCATTACAGCCTGGACTACAAAAACAAACACGGAACGCCTAACCAAAATTCAAATTCAGGCTTGAGGATAATAACAGGAGGAATGAAGACTACACCAATCCAGAAAATGGAAACATACACAAATATAAGACCCCTAAATACTAGCGAGGATGTATAATATCAACGGAAATATTATAACGGTCCTTGAACACCTGTATAACAAGGCGTCTAGCGCAGTTCTTGTGAATGGGAGGCGAGGAGACCGGTTTCGCACATCAGTTGGTGTGAGACAGGGGTGTACACTCTCTCCAACTCTTTTCAATATATTCCTTGAAGGAATAATGAGTGAGGCAATTGGACGTCACGTTGGTACTGTTAAGTTAGGGGGCCGAACGATTACCAAACTTCGTTTTGCAGATGATGTCGACAGGTTGGCGGGTTCAGAAGCAGAACTCCAGGAATGGGTCAGAAGGCTCGATGAAACAGCTCTTTACTATGGTATGGAGATAAACGCTTGAAAGACAAAATTAATGACCAACAACGCTACGGGCTTCAACAGCAAGATAAAATCTAACGTTCAGGAACTCGAAGTGGTTGACCAAGATCGAGTTACAAATGAGGAAATACGAGATAGAATTACAACAGCAATAGGGCCTTTCGAAGATCTCTTTGCAACTGTCAAAAGAAGGAAACTCACTTGGTACGGTCACATATCGAGATCAAGTGGTCTTGCAAACACATTCCTCCACGGAAAGGTGCATTGCAGACGACGAAGAGGCCGGCCCAAAAAGAGATGGGAGGACAACATAAAAGAATGGACCAGTCTCCGACCAGAAAAGTCACAGGCAGCGGCATCTGACAGAGAGGGATGGCGTGGAGTTGTGAGGATGTCTTCATGTGTGCCCCAACGACCTCACCGGTTAAGGGATGACCTGACATGACCTGACCTGAAATACTAGACGAGAGGAAAGAGTGCTGACACATAGTGATCATCCCACACATATCAAACTAAAACACCCAGTTAAAAATAGGCTCAAGAGAACCAGCTTCATTCACATATCAAACCACCTACACCAAAAATATGGAGAACTAATTCCCAACCAACCTGCAGAAATAGAAATGCTTATTAACTATGAAGAGCCAAGCTGCAACATAAACAACATCGAAATAAGTACAGAGATCCCAGGAATAAGAAGAAAAGACCAACACAGTGTCCACGAGCTGAACATTTTAGCACAAACAATGATTGAGGAGAAATATAATACCAAGGAATGGACACAGGTGTACACAGATGGTTCAGTAGAGGGGGCAGGCCAAAATGGGGGAGGAGGCATATTCATAAGACACAAAAGAGGAAATATAACAGAAGAGGCCCTCCCAACAGGAAAGTTGTCCACAAACCTTAGAGCAGAATCGATGGCCCTCCTGCGAGCACTGAGAATACTTCAAACAGAAAGGCAACCTCCAACAAAAATAGCTGTATTCACGGACAGCAGGGAACTATTAGAGACAATACAAAAAACAAACACTGAACCACTGTTATCAGAGATCAGAGCAGAACTGGGAAAACTCCAGAGATCCTCAACAATAGCGCTCCAGTGGCTACCCTCTCATTGCGGAATCACGGATAACGAGAGAACTGATGCTCTGGTAAAAGATGGCAGCAAAAAAGCACAATTTAATCATCGAGTACCATACAGAGAAATCAAGAACATCATCAGAAATCAGTATACACACCAATGGAGAGAAGACAGAAACATAAGTAGTACACCAGACCCAATTCACCAACGCACAAGAAATCAACAAACTACCTTATTTCGCTTGAGAACTGGACACTGCAGACTACTAGAACATCTATACCGACTGAAGATCTCACACACCGACGAGTGCCCATGTGGAACAGGATGCCAGAACCCTGAGTATAGTCTACAAGAATGCATCAATCTATAGGGAAATGATATGCCAGACCTGGCCAGATGGTGCGGGGCTGAGACAAAAGCTGTGGGGCAGCCGCTCCGACCTGGTGAAGACTACAGACTTCATCATGGCGACTGGCTGCAGATATATCATGACCCAAAGATCCTGAACGCAAAGAATAAAGGAGAAGAAGATAAAAAATATCAACACTTACCGGTCAGATGATTGGAAGAGCTAACTATGGTAACTAACACTCAACCACTAGCTGTTCCCCTACTCCTAGTTACACACACAATTACATATATACTTATATTAAACCGTGACAGTGCGTGGTCACTGGCACCAAATAAGGAAGTATAGCAGAGTCCAGGTTTCCACTGGGGTTTTGTATCTAGAATGTTACCACACTCATCCACATCATTCACGACCACGCACAGCAAATAACAGCACACAGCAGGTGGCATATTTATTACATTATACTCGTACAACAGCTATTAAAGTGAGTGCAATGAGATTACAACAACAACAAAAACAAACAAAAAAACGTTAAACGAGGGCTCGACTTCATCACCTTGGGTTTTCCCCATTTAGCTCGGTCTCTCTCGGCAGATGAGTACCCTATTTGTCAAGAGCATCGCACAAAGCACGAACTTCGTAGCTCCAGTGATGAACGCAGAGATCTCAGGAAAAAAATTGACATGTACCGACCGTCGCAGTTCGAATTCAAACCCCGACCGTCAGAACACGAGGCAAACTGCTTGACCACTTTGCCACAGAGACCCAATGAAATTACAAACAATACAAGAAATACAACTTATCTTAATAGATACTCAGAGTTTATAAGCATAAGCTATTGATGTTGCTCGCAATTAATTCAACCCAGTTCTAGACGCACATTCCCCTTCGCTTATCTGCACCCTCAACACACTCTCAGAAACTCGCCCTTACGTTCGTATTCTGTGACACTCAGATACCCTCAGGCGGGTGATCTGGACATAATACATTCAATATATTCAACTTATACTCACATATATGACCTCACACTCAATCGATTTGCGTATACACACGCTCTGGAACATACATCGTTCCCTCGATATCTACACACACCACACATACATCCAGATCTCTCTTAGACACAGGGCCCCCAACACACCTTATAGAGTGACTGGCCAAGACTCGAAGGCGTATGGTGGTTCAGCGGCCCTGTTCACACACATTTGTAAAAACAGCCTATCAATCGCTCTTTTATTAAGTCGCCGAGCTAAACAGACTCCTATCTAAATTCTCTCATTCTCTCCATGGCCAGTCTGCTTGAGCTAAACTTTGTCTAGTATTATATAGTCTCAAGCAGTATCAGAGCTGTCCAATGGATCTCTGGGGGATGGATTGGGGGGGGGGGGGGGGGGGATGGCCTCAGTCTGTCACTCATCCCACACTACCCAAATCGGAACGCCAGTGGTCAGTTCTAATCCATACCTGTACCGGTACTAGACAAATTCTTTCCCCCAACCCCGTTTTCCTTTGATGACTTAGTATCGAGATGGAGAATGACCTTAACACATTCAGGTACTTTTGTTCTCAGAGTCACTGACAACATCACCCTACCCTATATGCTCATGCTCCGGTTGGAACTGTTACAACTGAGCCATGACCTATATATGTTTTAGTCCTGGTGAGGTTACTGAGTCGTGAACTTTATATTTTTTAGTACTGGTGAAGTAATTGGGTCATGACTTATATATGGTTTTGTCATGGTAAGGTCACTGAGTCATGGCCTATATATGTTTTTGTCCTGGTGAGGTCAATGGTTGAATTGCTCGATTGTTGGCTGGTTGGTTTGATGGTTGGCAGGTTGGTTGGTTAGATGGTGGCTGATTGAATGATTTGTTGGTTAGTTGGATGTCTGGTTGGTTGGTTGGATGGATGGCTGGTTGGTTGATTGGATGGATGTCTGGTTGGTTTATTGGATGGATGGCTTGTGGGCTTGTTGTATGGCTAGCTGGTTGGATGGATGGCTTGTTGGTTGGTTGGATGGATGGCTTGTTGGTTGTCTGCTTGTGGGTTTGTTGAATGGCTGGTTAGTTTAATGGATGGCTAGTTGGTTGGATAGCTGGTTAGATGGAGGGTAGGTTGGATAGATGACTGGTTGGTTGTCTGCTTGTGGATTTGTTGAATGGATGGCTGGTTGGGTGGATGGATGGTTGGTTGTCTGCTTGTGGATTTGTTGAATGGTTGGTTGGATGGATGGCTGGTTGGGTGGATGGATGGTTGGTTGTCTGCTTGAGGGTTTGTTGGATGGATGGCTGGTTGGTTGGATTGTTGTTTTGGATGACCAGCTGGTTAGCTGGTTGGTTGGCTGAGTGGTTGGCTGACTGGCAGAACTATATTGATTGGCTGGTTGGTTAGCTGGTTTACTGGCTGGACACTGCATGTCATGTACACGGCTCCAGACTTTGCTACAGACCATTCAGCTCCATTTTCACCCCACTCCCACCGTCCTTGTAATGTCCTTGTAATGTCCTTATACATGCCCTTCTACATGTCTTTGTACATGTCCTTGTAATGTCCTATATTGTCCTTATACTGTCGTTGTACATGTCCTTGTAATGTCCTTATATTGTCCTTGTAATGTCCTTATATTGTATATCTAATGTCCTTAAATTGTCCTTAGATTGTCCTTGTAATGCCCTTGTAATGTCCTTGTAATGTCCTTGCTATGTCCTTGTAATGTCCTTGTATTGTCCTTGTATTGTCCCTGTAATGCCCTTGTATTGTCCTTATCAATGAATCATACTTGAATTGCTCTTGTACGTGATCTTGTACGTGATCTTGTGCATGTCTGTGTACGTGTTCATTCATAATAATAGTCCCCTCCTCACAGATCCTCCGAATCAGCATGCAATACGACACAGTGACGGACACTTTGATCTTCCCAAATGGGCTCTCCCTGAACGAGAAGCAAATCCTCGCTGCTTTCGGAGCTCTGACCCCCAGCATAATATCCTTTGCTGCATCTGTGAGACTCATGGGATGGGATGAGGCCGAGCATGCCTTGCTAGCGTCCATATGTTTGATCAGTGGGGGTATGTAGACACCTGTCTTAACTCAGACATGTAACTCAGCATTCTCCCATCTCACCTCTTAATCTGAGCTACATTTCTCTCAACTCACCTCTTACTCTGAGCTACATTTCTCTCAACTCACCTCTTACTCTGAGCTACATTTCTCTCAACTCACCTCTTACTCTGAGCTACATTTCTCTCAACTCACCTCTTACTCTGAGCTACATTTCTCTCAATTCACCTCTTACTCTGAGCTACATTTCTCTCAACTCACCTCTTACTCTGAGCTACATTTCTCTCAACTCACCTCTTACTCTGAGCTACATTTCTCTCAACTCACCTCTTACTCTGGGCTACATTTCTCTCAACTCACCTCTTACTCTGGGCTACATTTCTCTCAACTCACCTCTTACTCTGAGCTACATTTCTCCCATCTCACCTCTTACTCTGAGCTACATTTCTCCCATCTCACCTCTTACTCTGAGCTACATTTCTCCCATCTCACCTCTTACTCTGAGCTACATTTCTCCCATCTCACCTCTTACTCTGAGCTACATTTCTCCCATCTCACCTCTTACTCTGAGCTACATTTCTCCCATCTCACCTCGTACTCTGAGCTACATTTCTCCCATCTCACCTCGTACTCTGAGCTACATTTCTCCCATCTCACCTCGTACTCTGAGCTACATTTCTCCCATCTCACTTCGTACTCTGAGCTACATTTCTCCCATCTCACCTCTTACTCTGAGCTACATTTCTCCCATCTCACCTCGTACTCTGAGCTACATTTCTCCCATCTCACCTCGTACTCTGAGCTACATTTCTCCCATCTCACCTCTTACTCTGAGCTACATTTCTCCCATCTCACCTCGTACTCTGAGCTACATTTCTCCTATCTCACCTCGTACTCTGAGCTACATTTCTCCCATCTCACCTCGTACTCTGAGCTACATTTCTCCCATCTCACCTCGTACTCTGAGCTACATTTCTCCCATCTCACCTCGTACTCTGAGCTACATTTCTCCCATCTCACCTCGTACTCTGAGCTACATTTCTCCCATCTCACCTCGTACTCTGAGCTACATTTCTCCCATCTCACCTCGTACTCTGAGCTACATTTCTCCCATCTCACCTCGTACTCTGAGCTACATTTCTCCCATCTCACCTCATACTCTGAGCTACATTTCTCCCATCTGAGCGCCTAGACTGGACATGCACCCACAATCATAGAAGGCAGGGCCCGACCATTGAGACGTCTCTGTGTGACCTGTGATGTTTAACATGACCAGTCTGCCAGGATAGCTGACAGTAGTTGTGGTCCTTGCTCCAGGTGACTGAGCCAGGACTCAACCAGGCAGTGCTCCAAGTGACTGAGCCAGGACTCAACCAGGCAGTGCTCCAAGTGACTGAGCCAGGACTCAACCAGGCAGTGCTCCAGATGACTGAACCCAGGACTCGACCAGGTGGTGCTCCTTGCTCCAAGTGACTGAGCCAAGACTCAACCAGGCAGTGCTCCAGGTGACTGAGCCCAGGACTCAACCAGGTGGTGCTCCTTGCTCCAAGTGACTGAGCCAGGACTCAACCAGGCAGTGCTCCAGGTGACTGAGCCCAGGACTCAACCAGGTGGTGCTCCTTGCTGCCATTTGGTGCCTGTTTGTACGACTCTTGTGTGGTATAACATGATTCTACGCTACAAGTAGGCATGTACGTGGACATGTCAGAAAATGAACCCCTTTTATCATACAAGTATATTTCAATGTGATATGTGCCCAGCTCGTACATATTTATTAAGAATTGTTCTCATGAAATGTCAATCTAGATGGAAAGTAAAATAATCTGGAGTGGGATCAAGATGCTGAGCAGCGCACGAGCTGCAGTGGTCAGCGACACATAGCTGACTGCTAGCGTCAGGGCCAGCAAACCAGAGCTACCAAAACCCTTCTACACCTCCACACGGTGATCCTGGATAACAGGCTGCATCAGGGCAGACTGGCTAAGGAGAAGGGATCGAAGAGGGAATGCTAACCCGATACTCAAAAAATCCTTGCTGAAGTTGGATGTGTTGGACCGAAAAGTGCAAATATCGCAGTCAAGCTGTAAACTACGACACAACACATTCCGTTCTCTGGACTACATTCTGCTACTTAAGCCCTTACAGGGTTTGGTAGTGGGAGATTGAGAATGAACGACGAAGAAGAAGACGAAATAATCTGGAGATTTGTTTTGTCATAGGATGTAAACTTGTGAAGAAATTATGTGCTGAAGTTGAATGCATTGGTCCGTTGTGGCGCAAAACACAGTACAAAAGACTAGAACATGAAATAGGGCAAACTAGAAAACTAACTTGAACGAGGAACAATCATTGATTTGTTTCCCTGATCTCCAGAACTTGAACGAGGAACAATCATTGACTTGTTTCCCTGACCTCCAGAACTTGAACGAGGAACAATCATTGATTTGTTTCCCTGACCTCCAGAACTTGAACGAGGAACAATCATTGACTTGTTTCCCTGACCTCCAGAACTTGAACGAGGAACAATCATTGATTTGTTTCCCTGACCTCCAGAACTTGAACGAGGAACAATCATTGATTTGTTTCCTCAACCTCCAAAGTTATGTATATTAGAATTATCCAACATTTAGGCGTGCAACGGAAAACATAATTAATTTATTTTGTTAATAAAACCTGGCAAGTGGGAATCTACCAAAAGCATGAGAGACAACCCTTGTTAGGACTAGTGAGTCATGGCTCCCTACGGAGCACAAGAAGGGGATCCGTCTAACACCATTTTGAAAAATACTCAAATGCATAATTAAAATTTATTTGACAATGAGCCTTAATCATTGAACAACTAGGTCCTCCTTGATTTATAGGACTTGGTACGTTCTCTCCAGAAAGTCCTGACTTCAGGACACACTGGCTGTGCCCTTTCTTCTCTTATTGGGAAACCTTTGCTCTATGTTCACAGAAAACAGGTAAATCACAGGTAGACCAGAGATTGCATATTTCTCCTTGTTTGAATCATTACTTTCTCTTGTGACATTGTAGCTGCAACACGTTCTGGAACACTTTCATTTTCAGTCAAACCTTGCTCCTCCCTGCAGATGTTGCTGATACCTGCAGATGTTGCTGATACCTGCAGATGTTGCTGATACCTGCAGATGTTGCTGATCCCTGCAGATGTTGCTGATACCTGCAGATGTTGCTGATCCCTGCAGATTCTTGTTCTCGTTCCGTCCGCTTGGAGTATGTCTACAACTGCAAAGTTATCTCTTGTATGAACCTCACTGACTTCTGTCGCTTGGAGTATGTCTACATCAGCAAAGTTATTTCTTGTATGAACCTGTCTTCTGTCGCTTGGAGTATGTCTACATCTGCAAAGTTGTCTCTTGTATGAACTTCACTGTCTTCTGCAGTTCACACATAGGTCCATATAGTTTCCCTTCCAGTGTTGTTTCTCTTGGCTAGTATGTCCACCTCAGTATCTCATACTTTGGACAGTCCTGAAGTATATGCTCCGCAGTCTGGGGTGCCTGTCCACATGTACACATACTTGAGCTGCCAATCCTAAATTGTGTATACATGTGATTGCGGAGTTGGTTGTGTCCCATCCTGAGGCACAGAATGATAATCTGCTCTTGCCTACTTATATTATGATAGTCATCTGGTATTTGTGTTGGTAGCTCTCTCATTGATTTATTCATCTTTTTCTTTTGATGGTATGTAACAGTTACATCTGGTTGCTCGTCTCCGGCACCTTCCCTTGTGTGTCAGCTCTCTCATTTCCTGGTATTCCGCAGTGAGGCGGTATCCACTGCACCATGATTCTGAGCTGGTTGCTCAATGTTGACAATAAAACTTGTAGATCTGACAATTTCCCAGATGATAGTGCTTGGAGTATTGATTTTGCTTCTGTCAGAAATACCACAGGATGATGCCAGGGTTGGTGATCAGCAATCTTTCCGTCGTGAATTTCATCGCTTGAATCTCTGCATCATAATTATGGCAGAATTTGTCTATTGGTGCTGGTACTGTTTCCATAGTGTTATTTGGGTATTCTATATACACTCCTGCTCCTCCATTCTTTACTGCATTCTGTGCTGACCCATCCATGGATATTCTTCATCCAAGAAACTGAGAGCAATTGGCTTACGTTGCAAACTGTTCTGTTCCTCCTTGTCTAGTATTCCTTGAATAGTTGTTTGGACTCGTACTGATAGTCTATGCTGCTCTCTCCAGGGTGTTTGTTCTGGCACAGCTGTTAAAGGACTATCAATTTCAGGCAGTTCTGTGGCATGTCTACGAAGTCGTTTGGCCTGGTGTACAAAGCTACTACTTTTCAATCGTCCCATTGCTAGGTCCTGGAATCTACCCTTCATTGGGTGACTCGGCATACAGTTGAACTTTTCTGCCTGTGCTAGCACCTTTGTGTCTCTACATTTCCCTAGTGCTTGCATCCTCCCTAGTTTCTCCATCTCCTCTATAGGCATTGATTTCATTGCATCTATAATAGCCCTTAGCGCCTGATTGTGTACTTTATCTAACTCTTTCAATGTAGTGTTTGATGCTGGACACCGGCCAGCTGATCCATGTTCTAGATTTGGTTGTATGCTCTGTTGGTAAACACTGCTAAGATTTTCTACACGGCTCCCCATGTGGTTCCAATTAGTTTTCTCAGGATGGCTAACTTCCTTCTGGCTTTTCCTGGTGCCTCGTTAACATGTTGTCTCAGGATGGCTAACTTCCTTCTGGCTTTTCCTGGTGCCTTGTTAGCATGTTGTCTCAGGATGGCTAACACCCTTCTGATTTTTGCCGGTGCATTGTTAACGTGTTGTCTCAGGATGGCTGACTTCCTTCTGGCTTTTCCTGGTGCCTTGTTGACATGTTGTCTCAGGATGGCTGACTTCCTTCTGGCTTTTCCTGCTGCCTTGTTAACATGTTGTCTCAGGATGGCTGACTTCCTTCTGGCTTTTCCTGCTGCCTTGTTAACATGTTGTCTCAGGATGGCTGACTTCCTTCTGGCTTTTCCTGCTGCCTTGTTGACATGTTGTCTCAGGATGGCTGACTTCCTTCTGGCTTTTCCTGGTGCCTTGTTGACATGTTGTCTCAAGATGGCTAATTTCCTTCTGGCTTTTCCTGGTGTCTTGTTGATGTGTTTCCAAATCAGCCTGTCATCAAATGTAAGTTCGAGGTAGGCCCTCTCATACACAGTACAGGGAAAATAATAAGTGAGAATAGGGAGGCAGCTAATCTACTCAATCAGTACTTTGGCACAGTCTACACAAAAGAGGACTGCTCCAAGATCCCAGAGCCTATAGATATTTTTCAAAGAGACATGGATACAGGGGGATTAAGATCAGTCTGTATTACAGAGGAAATGGTTTTTTAAAAATTGGAGGAGTTGAAAGTGAATAAATGTCCAGGTCAAGATGGTATTTATCCAAAATTACTGTTTGAAATTAGAGACCACCTAGCAAAACCATTGGCTATATTATGTTCTCAATCACTTGCAAAAGAGATTGTTCCAGGGGATTGGAAAGATGCAGGAGTGATCCCCTTTTTCAAAAACAGCAAAAAATAAAATCCAGCAAATTATAGACCGGTGAGTTCAACGAGCATAGTCTGTAAATTGTTAGAGTCAAAAATCAAAGAAAACATTGCAATGCATTTAAACAAGTTCAATCTAATCAGAAATAGTCAGTTGAGTTTACTAGAGGGAGATCATGCTTAACACATCTAATAGAATTCATGGAGGAGGTTACTAAAATGATAGATAAAGGGAAGCTAGTGGATGTTATTTATCTAGATTTTGCAAAGGCCTTTAATAGAGTACCTCATCAAAGATTATTTAGAAAGTTAATATTGCATGGAATAGGTGGGGAAGTTACCAAATGGATTGAAAATTGGTTAACAGAAAGAAGGCAGAGAGTGGGCATAAATAAGGAGTACTCTGAGTGGTGTGAAGTTAAAAGTGGAGTGCCACAGGTCTTAGTTTTGGGACCAATTTTGTTCTTGATATATATAAATGATTTGGACATTGATATGGGATCCATGATTGCAAAATTTGATGATGACACAAAACTTTGCAGTAGTGTCTCATCTAAAGCAGAAGTGGATATATTGAGGTCGGATTTAGATAAATTCATGAATGGTCTGTAAGCTGGCAAATGGAGTTTAATGTAGATAAATGTACAGTCATCCACATGGGTAGATCCAAAAGAGAATATAATTACAGAAAGATTCAAAAGGAAAGGGATCTAGGGGTTATAATAGATCATACAGCTAAGGTGAGTGAGCAAGTTCAGGTAGCAGTGAAAAAGGCAAATGCAATGTTAGATATAATAAGAAGAAATATTAAACATAGGAGCAAGGAAGTGATAGTCAAACTGTATAAAGCTTTAGTTAGACCTAGATTGGAGTACTGTGTACAGGTGTGGAGTCCTTATCGTAGATGGGATATAAACATGCTGGAAAGAATACAAAAAGAGAGACAAAGCTGATAGTGGGATTCCAGAATTACAGTTATGAGGAAAGACTCAGAAAAACCGTCCTACAGTGTCTAGACGAGAGAAGAATTCGTGGTGACTTAATACAGGTTTATAAGATGATCAGAGGAATGGATAAATTAGACTATAACAAGTGTTTCAAAATACAGCCACCCACAATAACACGAGGGCATAGCTACAAGCTGACTAAAGAGAGGTCCAGATTAGATATTAGGAAGTATTTTTTTAGTCAGAGAGTTTTGAATGCTTGGAAGCATTGTCAGGGGAGGTAGTGGAGGCAGGGACAGTTAATGCATTTATGAATATAGGATGTGCATAGCTTTTAGAGCAAGGTGATGTAAATGTAACTGGTTGTATTCAGAGTCTGCAGAGTTTTCTAAACTAGTATAAAGACGTTACATTTAGTTAGGTTAAGTAGGTGGGTTGTTTATCTTCTCTTAGTAGCTCTCCATCTATCTTGATGTCTCCCAGTTTTTCTTTGGGGTGAGGGTGAAGAGCGTAGTTCTGCATTGATCTGTGTTGATGCTAACACACCATTGATCTGTGTTGATGCTAACACACCATTTATCTGTGTTGATGCTAACTAACACACCATTGATCTGTGTTGATGCTAACTAACACACGGTTTATCTGTGTTGATGCTAACACACCATTTTTCTGTGTTGATGCTAGCACACCATTTATCTGTGTTGATGCTAACACACCATTTATCTGTGTTGATGCTAGCTAACCCACCATTTATCTGTGTTGATGCTAACTAACACATCATTTATTTCTGTTGAAGCTAACACACCTTTTATCTGTGTTTATGCTAACTAACACACCCTTTATCTGTGTTGATGCTAGCTAACCCACCATTTATCTGTGTTGATGCTAACTAACACACCATTTATCTGTGTTGATGCTAAATAACACACCATTTTTCTATGTTGATGCTAACACACCATTTATCTGTGTTGATGCTAACTAACACACCATTGATCTGTGTTGATGCTAACTAACACACCATTTATCTGTGTTAATGCTAACTAACACATCATTGTTATGTGTTGATGCTGGCTAACACATCATTTATTTGTGTTGATGCTAACTAACACATCATTTATTTGTGTTGATGCTAACTAACACATCATTTATTTGTGTTAAAGCTAACTAACACACCTTTTATCTGTGTTTATGCTAACTAACACACTCTTTATCTGTGTTGATGCTAGCTAACCCACCATTTATCTGTGTTGATGCTAACTAATACACCATTTATCTGTATTGATGCTAACTAACACACCATTTATCTGTGTTGATGCTAACTAACACACCATTTATCTGTGTTGATGCTAACTAACACACTATTTTTCTATGTTGATACTAACACTCCATTTTTCTGTGTTGTTGCTAACTAACACACCATTTATCTGTGTTGATGCAAACTAACACACCATTTATCTGTGTTGATGCTTACTAACACACCATTTATCTGTGTTGACGCTAACTAACACACCATTTATCTGTGTTGATGCTAACACACCATTTATCTGTGTTGATGCTAACTAACACACCATTTGTCTGTGTTGATGCTAACTAACACACCATTTATCTGTGTTGATGCTAACTAACACACCATTTATCTGTGTTGATGCTAACACGTCATTTATCTGTGTTTATGCTAACACACCATTTATCTGTGTTGGTGCTAATACACCATTTATCTGTGTTGATGCTAACTAACACACCATTTATTTGTGTTGATGCTAACTAACACACCATTTATTTGTGTTGATGCTAACTAACACACCATTTATATGTGTTGATACTAACTAACACACCATTTATCTGTGTTGATGCTAACATACCATTTATCTGTGTTGATGCTAAAACACCATTTATCTGGATTTATGCTAACTAACACACCATTTATCTGTGTTGATGCTAACTAACACACCATTTAGCTGTGTTGATGCTAACTAACACACCATTTATTTTTGTTGATGCTAACTAACACACCCTTTATTTGTGTTGATGCTAACTAACTCACCATTTGTTTGTAGTGATGCTAACTAACACACCATTTATCTGTGTTGATGCTAACATACCATTTATCTGTGTTGATGCTAATACACTATTTATCTGTGTTGATGCTAACACGCCATTTATCTGTGTTGATGCTAACACACCATTTAGCTGTGTTGATGCTAACTAACACTCCAATTATCTGTGTTGATGCTAACTAACACACTATTTATCTGTGTTGATGATAACACACCATTTATCTGTGTTGATGCTAACTAACACACCATTTATCTGTGTTGATGCTAACTAATACACTATTTATTTGTGTTCTTCTTAACTAACACACCATTTATCTGTGTTATTGCTAACACACGATTTATTTGTGTTGATGATAACACACCATTTATCTGTGTTGATGCTAACTAACACACCATTTATTTGTGTTGATGCTAACTAACACACCATTTATCTGTGTTGATGCCAACTAACACACCATTTATCTGTGTTGATGCTAACACACCATTTATCTGTGTTTATGCTAACACACCATTTATCTGTGTTGAGGCTAACACACCATTTATCTGTGTTGGTGCTAACACACCATTTATCTGTGTTAATGCTAACTAACACACCATTTATCTGTGTTGATGCTAACTAACACACCATTTATCTGTATCGATGCTAACACACCATTGATCTGTGTTGATGCTAACACACCATTTATCTGTGTTTATGCTAACACACCATTTATCTTTGTTGATGCTAACTATTACCCCATTTATCTGTGTTGATGCTAACTAACACACCATTTTTCTGTGTTGTTGCTAACTAACACACCATTTATCTGTGTTGATGCTAACTAACACACCATTTATTTGTGTTGATGCTAACTAACACACCATTTATCTGGGTTGATGCTAACACATCATTTATCTTTGTTGATGCTAACTAACACACCATTTATCTGTGTTGATGTTAACTAACACGCCATTTATCTGTGTTGATACTAACACACCATTTATCTGTGTTTATGCTAACACACCATTTATCTGTGTTAATGTTAACACACCATTTATTTGTGTTGATGCTAACACACAGTTATCTGTGTTGATGCTAACTAACACACCATTTATCTGTGTTGATCTAACACACCATTTATCTGTGTTGGTGCTAACACACCATTTATCTGTGTTAATGCTAACTAACACACCATTTATCTGTGTTGATGCTAACTAACACACCATTTATCTGTATTGATGCTAACACAGCATTGATCTGTGTTGATGCTAACACACCATTTATCTTTGTTGATAGTAACTATCACACCATTTATCTGTGTTGATGCTATCTAACACACCATTTTTCTGTGTTGTTGCTAACTAACACACCATTTATCTGTGTTGATGCTAACTAACACACCATTTATTTGTGTTGATGCTAACTAACACACCATTTATCTGGGTTGATGCTAACTAACACATCATTTATCTGTGTTGATGCTAACTAACACACCATTTATCTGTGTTGATGTTAACTAACACACCATTTATCTTTGTTGATGCTAACTAACACACCATTTTTTTGTGTTGATGCTAACTAACACACCATTTATTTGTGTTGATGCTAACGTTCCAGTGTTTTACCCATAGGGATTAAGCATCTATTGCTCTTTGTATCATTCTGGGAGCGACTGTTGCAGATTCAGCAGTGCACCATATCAGCAGATGATCTGCATGCATTGCCACTTTTACTCCACTTGGAAGTTCGGTAATCAGGTCGTTAATGTAGACTATGAAAAGTGTTTGGGAAAGCACACCAGCCTGCGATACACCATGGCGTAATCACATTTTCTTACTCTTCAGTCCATCTAGTTGTACTCTGACTCTTCTATTATGCAAGTATGCTTTTAACCATTTGTACATCCTACCTTTCACTTTATTGTTTCTCAGTTTCTCCAAGAGTCCTTCTTTCCATACCTTGTCAAATGCTTTCCTTAGGTCTATCCATGCTGCTAGTACTAGTTTCTTGCCTTGGAAAGCATCCTCAATCTCTTGGGAAAGATAAGTTACTTGGTCCACAGAAGAGAAGCATTTCCGAAAACCGCTTGCTGTGACACAAGGAGGTTCTCACTCTCAAGGTACCATCCTGAGATTAATGATACGTTCCATTGTTTTACAAAGATAACTTGTAAGGCTGGTTGGTCTATAGCTGGATGCTGTGGAATGGTCTTTCCTTTGTTTTAGGAGCGGAATCATAATTGATTCTCTCCAGGTCTGAGGACTCTGCCTGAGGTCCAACTGGCATTGAAGATCTGTAGCAGTTTTGTCTTCCCTGCTACTCCCAAATTCTTAATCATTTCGTTGGATGCCCCGTCAGCCCCAAGCGACATTCACATTGTTAATTTGGCTATTGCTAGCCCGTTCTCTGATAGTGAATGGGGTATCCATAACCTCTGGTATAGTTTCATCACTTCCTACGTGTTGTTGCTTCTTTCTGATCTCCTGCTGTTTCTCTGTACCAACTTCAAGGTCATTGTCTTCAGCAAAGGAATCTGTAAAGTGATCAGCTGCCTGTTTACCTGTGATGATGTTCACATCTATATTTAGTGCAACCCTTGTGTTTCTCCCTGTACCTTCATCATTTAGTTGTTTTACCAACTTCCACATTTTCCTGGTGTCCTTTTCAAAGTTCAGGGACTCTGTTTTCTCCTTCCATCTTTTCCTCCCATCCTGGACTCTGTTTTCTCCTTCCATCTTTTCCTCCCATCCTGGACTCTGTTTTCTCCTTCCATCTTTTCCTCCCATCCTGGACTCTGTTTTCTCCTTCCATCTTTTCCTCCCATCCTGGACTCTGTTTTCTCCTTCCATCTTTTCCTCCCATCCTGGACTCTGTTTTCTCCTTCCATCTTTTCCTCCCATCCTGGACTCTGTTTTCTCCTTCCATCTTTTCCTCCCATCCTGGACTCTGTTTTCTCTTTCCATCTTTTCCTCCTGTCCTGCAGCTTAGTCCTTCAGAATTTGGCTTTGACATGTTCAAAATTTTGGTGGTAATTTTGACATGGGCTAGTCTCTGCATGCTTTCGAGAAGTTTCCATTTCATTGTTCAGTTCCTCTAGTTCACTGTTCCAGTTGCTCTAGTTCGCAGTTTCAGCTGCTCTAATTCAATGTTCTAGTTGCTCTTGTTCAATGTTCTAGTTGCTCTAGTTCCCTGTTCCAGTTGGTCTAGTTCCCTGTTCCAGCTGATCTAATTCACTGTTCCAGTTGGTCTAGTTTACTGTTCCAGCTGATCTAGTTCAATGTTCTAGTTGCTCTAGTTCAATGTTCTAGTTGCTCTAGTTCAATGTTTCAGTTGCTCTAGTTCACTGTTCCAGTTGCTATAGTTCACTGTTCCAGTTGCTCTAGTTCACTGTTCCAGTTGCTCTAGTTCACTGTTCCAGTTGCTCTAGTTCACTGTTCCAGTTGCTCCAGTTCACTGTTCCAGGTTCTCTAATTCATTGTTCTAGTTGCTCTAGTTCACTTTTCCAGTTGATCTAGTTCACTGTTCCAGTTGCTCCAGTTCACTGTTCCAGGTTCTCTAGTTCATTGTTCTAGTTGCTCTAGTTCACTGTTCCAGTTGCTCTAGTTCACTGTTCTAGTTTCTCTAGTTCACTGTTCCAGTTGCTCTAGTTCACTGTTCCAGTTGCTCAAGTTCACTGTTCCAGTTGGTCTAGTTCACCGTTCCAGTTGCTCTATTTCACTGTTCCAGTTGCACTAGTTCACTGTTCCAGTTGCTCAAGTTCACTGTTCCAGTAAGGTCTAGTTCAATGTTCCAGTAAGGTCTAGTTCACTGTTCCAGTAAGGTCTCGTCCCCTGTTCCAGTTGGTCTAGTTCACTGTTCCAGCTGCTCTAGTTCACTGTTCCCGCTGCTCTAGTTCAATGTTCTAGTTGCTCTAGTTCCCTGTACCAGCTGCTCTAATTCAATGTTCCAGCTGCTCTAGTTCACTGTTTCAGCTGCTAGTTCAATGTTCCAGCTGCTCTAGTTCAATGTTCTAGTTGCTCTAGTTTAATGTTCTAGTTGCTATAGTTCAATGTTCTAGTTGCTCTAGTTCACTATTCCAGTAAGGTCTAGTTCACTGTTCCAGTAAGGTCTAGTTCACTGTTCCAGTAAGGTCTTGTCCCCTGTTCCAGTTGGTCTAGTTCACTGTTCCAGTTGCTCTAGTTCACTATTCCAGTTGGTCTAGTTCACTGTTCCAGTTGGTCTAGTTCACTGTTCCCGTTGCTCTAGTTCACTGTTCCAGTTGCTCTAGTTCACTGTTCCAGTAAGGTCTAATTCAATGTTCCAGTAAGGTCCAGTTCACTGTTCCAGTTCCTTTAGTTCACTGTTCCAGTTTTTCCAGTTCACTGTTCCAGCTGCTCTAGTTCACTGTTCCAGTTTGTCCAGTTCACTGTTCCAGTTGGTCTATTTCACTGTTTCAGTTGCTCTAGTTCACTGTTCCAGTTGCTCTAGTTAAACGTTCCAGTTGCTATAGTTCACTGTTCCAGTTGCTCTAGTTCACTGTTCTAGTTGGTCTAGTTTACTGTTTCAGTTGCTCTAGTTCACTGTTCCAGTTGGTCTAATTCACTGTTTCAGTTGCTCTAGTTCACTGTTCCAGTTGGTCTAATTCACTGTTCCAGTTGCTCTAGTTCAACGTTCCAGTTGCTATAGTTCACTGTTCTAGTTGCTCTAGTTCACTATTCCAGTAAGGTCTAGTTCACTGTTCCAGTAAGGTCTTGTCCCCTGTTCCAGTTGGTCTAGTTCACTGTTCCAGTTGCTCTAGTTCACTATTCCAGTTGGTCTAGTTCACTGTTCCAGTTGGTCTAGTTCACTGTTCCCGTTGCTCTAGTTCACTGTTCCAGTTGCTCTAGTTCACTGTTCCAGTAAGGTCTAATTCAATGTTCCAGTAAGGTCCAGTTCACTGTTCCATTTCCTTTAGTTCACTGTTCCAGTTTTTCCAGTTCACTGTTCCAGCTGCTCTAGTTCACTGTTCCAGTTTGTCTAGTTCACTGTTCCAGTTGGTCTATTTCACTGTTTCAGTTGCTCTAGTGCACTGTTCCAGTTGCTCTAGTTAAACGTTCCAGTTGCTATAGTTCACTGTTCCAGTTGCTCTAGTTCACTGTTCTAGTTGGTCTAATTTACTGTTTCAGTTGCTCTAGTTCACTGTTCCAGCTGCTCTAGTTCACTGTTCCAGCTGCTCTGGTTCACTGTTCCAGCTGCTCTAGTTCACTATTCTAGTTGCTCTAGTTCAATGTTCTAGTTGCTCTAGTTCCCTGTTCCAGCTGCTATAATTCACTGTTCCAGCTGCTCTAGTTCACTGTTCTAGTTGCTCTAGTTCAATGTTCTAGTTGCTCTAGTTTAATGTTTTAGTTGCTATAGTTCAATGTTCTAGTTGCTCTAGTTCATTATTCCAGTAAGGTATAGTTCACTGTTCCAGTAAGGTCTTGTCCCCTGTTCCAGTTGGTCTAGTTCACTGTTCCAGTTGCTCTAGTTCACTATTCCAGTTGGTCTAGTTCACTGTTCCAGTTGGTCTAGTTCACTGTTCCCGTTGCTCTAGTTCACTGTTCCAGTTGCTCTAGTTCACTGTTCCAGTAAGGTCTAATTCAATGTTCCAGTAAGGTCCAGTTCACTGTTCCAGTTCCTTTAGTTCACTGTTCCAGTTTTTCTAGTTCACTGTTCCAGTTTGTCCAGTTCACTGTTCCAGTTGGTCTATTTCACTGTTTCAGTTGCTCTAGTGCACTGTTCCAGTTGCTCTAGTTAAACGTTCCAGTTGCTATAGTTCACTGTTCCAGTTGCTCTAGTTCACTGTTCTAGTTGGTCTAGTTTACTGTGCCAGTTGCTATAGTTCACTGTTCCAGCTGCTCTAGTTCACTGTTCCAGTTGCTCCAGTTCAATGTTCAAGTTAATCTAGTTCACTGTTCCAGCTGCTCTAGTTCACTGTTCCAGCTGCTCTGGTTCACTGTTCCAGCTGCTCTAGTTCACTGTTCCAGCTGCTCTAGTTCACTGTTCTAGTTGCTCTAGTTCAATGTTCTAGTTTATCTAGTTCCCTGTTCCAGCTGCTATAATTCACTGTTCCAGCTGCTCTAGTTCACTGTTCCAGTTGCTCTAGTTCAATGTTCTAGTTGCTCTAGTTCAATGTTCTACTTGCTCTAGTTCAATGTTCTAGTTGCTCTAGTTCACTATTGCAGTAAGGTCTAGTTCACTATTGCAGTAAGGTCTAGTTCACTGTTCCAGTTGGTCTAGTTCCCTGTTCCAGTTGCTCTAATTCCCTGTTCCAGTTGGTCTAGTTCACTGTTCTAGTTGGTCTAGTTCACTGTTCCCGTTGCTCAAGTTCACTGTTCCAGTTGCTATAGTTCACTGTTCCAGTAAGGTCTAATTCAATGTTCCAGTAAGGTCCAGTTCACTGTTCCAGTTCCTTTAGTTCACTGTTCCAGTTTTTCCAGTTCACTGTTCCAGCTGCTCTAGTTCACTGTTCCAGTTGGTCTAGTTCACTGTTTCAGTTGCTCTAGTTCACTGTTTCAGTTGCTCTAGTTCACTGCTCCAGTTGCTCTAGTTCACTGTTCCAGCTGCCCTAGTTCACTGTTCCAGTTGGTCTAGTTCACTGTTTCAGTTGCTCTAGTTCACTGTTCCAGTTGGTCTAATTCACTGTTTCAGTTGCTCTAGTTCACTGTTCCAGTTGGTCTAATTCACTGTTCCAGTTGCTCTATTTCAACGTTCCAGTTGCTATAGTTCAGTGTTCCAGTTGCTCTAGTTCACTGTTCCAGTTGCTCCAGTTGAATGTTCCAGTTACTCTAGTTCACTCTACCAGTTGCTCTAGTTCACTGTTCCAGTTGCTCTAGTTCACTGTTCCAGTTGCTCCAGTTCAATGTTCCAGTTACTCTAGTTCAATCTACCAGTTGCTCTAGTTCAATGTTCCAGCTGCTCTAGTTCACTGTTCCAGCTGCTCTGGTTCACTGTTCCAGCTGCTCTAGTTCACTGTTCCAGCTGCTCTAGTTCACTGTTCTAGTTGCTCTAGTTCCCTGTTCCAGCTGCTATAATTCACTGTTCCAGTTGCTCTAGTTCAATGTTCTAGTTGCTCTAGTTCAATGTTCTAGTCTCTCTAGTTCACTATTCCAGTAAGGTCTAGTTCACTGTTCCAGTAAGGTCTTGTCCCCTGTTCCAGTTGGTCTAGTTCACTGTTCCAGTTGCTCTAGTTCACTATTCCAGTTGGTCTAGTTCACTGTTCCAGTTGGTCTAGTTCACTGTTCCCGTTGCTCTAGTTCACTGTTCCAGTTGCTCTAGTTCACTGTTCCAGTAAGGTCTAATTCAATGTTCCAGTAAGGTCCAGTTCACTGTTCCAGTTCCTTTAGTTCACTGTTCCAGTTTTTCCAGTTCACTGTTCCAGCTGCTCTAGTTCACTGTTCCAGTTTGTCCAGTTCACTGTTCCAGTTGGTCTATTTCACTGTTTCAGTTGCTCTAGTTCACTGTTCCAGTTGCTCTAGTTAAACGTTCCAGTTGCTATAGTTCACTGTTCCAGTTGCTCTAGTTCACTGTTCTAGTTGGTCTAGTTTACTGTTTCAGTTGCTCTAGTTCACTGTTCCAGTTGGTCTAATTCACTGTTTCAGTTGCTCTAGTTCACTGTTCCAGTTGGTCTAATTCACTGTTCCAGTTGCTCTAGTTCAACGTTCCAGTTGCTATAGTTCACTGTTCCAGCTGCTCTAGTTCACTGTTCCAGTTGCTCCAGTTCAATGTTCCAGTTAATCTAGTTCACTCTACCAGTTGCTCTAGTTCACTGTTCCAGCTGCTCTGGTTCACTGTTCCAGCTGCTCTAGTTCACTATTCTAGTTGCTCTAGTTCAATGTTCTAGTTGCTCTAGTTCCTTGTTCCAGCTGCTATAATTCACTGTTCCAGCTGCTCTAGTTCACTGTTCTAGTTGCTCTAGTTCAATGTTCTAGTTGCTCTAGTTTAATGTTTTAGTTGCTATAGTTCAATGTTCTAGTTGCTCTAGTTCACTATTCCAGTAAGGTCTAGTTCACTGTTCCAGTAAGGTCTTGTCCCCTGTTCCAGTTGGTCTAGTTCACTGTTCCAGTTGCTCTAGTTCACTATTCCAGTTGGTCTAGTTCACTGTTCCAGTTGGTCTAGTTCACTGTTCCCGTTGCTCTAGTTCACTGTTCCAGTTGCTCTAGTTCACTGTTCCAGTAAGGTCTAATTCAATGTTCCAGTAAGGTCCAGTTCACTGTTCCAGTTCCTTTAGTTCACTGTTCCAGTTTTTCCAGTTCACTGTTCCAGCTGCTCTAGTTCACTGTTCCAGTTTGTCTAGTTCACTGTTCCAGTTGGTCTATTTCACTGTTTCAGTTGCTCTAGTGCACTGTTCCAGTTGCTCTAGTTAAACGTTCCAGTTGCTATAGTTCACTGTTCCAGTTGCTCTAGTTCACTGTTCTAGTTGGTCTAATTTACTGTTTCAGTTGCTCTAGTTCACTGTTCCAGTTGGTCTAATTCACTGTTTCAGTTGCTCAAGTTCACTGTTCCAGCTGCTCTAGTTCACTGTTCCAGCTGCTCTGGTTCACTGTTCCAGCTGCTCTAGTTCACTATTCTAGTTGCTCTAGTTCAATGTTCTAGTTGCTCTAGTTCCCTGTTCCAGCTGCTATAATTCACTGTTCCAGCTGCTCTAGTTCACTGTTCTAGTTGCTCTAGTTCAATGTTCTAGTTGCTCTAGTTTAATGTTTTAGTTGCTATAGTTCAATGTTCTAGTTGCTCTAGTTCATTATTCCAGTAAGGTATAGTTCACTGTTCCAGTAAGGTCTTGTCCCCTGTTCCAGTTGGTCTAGTTCACTGTTCCAGTTGCTCTAGTTCACTATTCCAGTTGGTCTAGTTCACTGTTCCAGTTGGTCTAGTTCACTGTTCCCGTTGCTCTAGTTCACTGTTCCAGTAAGGTCTAATTCAATGTTCCAGTAAGGTCCAGTTCACTGTTCCAGTTCCTTTAGTTCACTGTTCCAGTTTTTCCAGTTCACTGTTCCAGCTGCTCTAGTTCACTGTTCCAGTTTGTCCAGTTCACTGTTCCAGTTGGTCTATTTCACTGTTTCAGTTGCTCTAGTGCACTGTTCCAGTTGCTCTAGTTAAACGTTCCAGTTGCTATAGTTCACTGTTCCAGTTGCTCTAGTTCACTGTTCTAGTTGGTCTAGTTTACTGTGCCAGTTGCTATAGTTCACTGTTCCAGCTGCTCTAGTTCACTGTTCCAGTTGCTCCAGTTCAATGTTCAAGTTAATCTAGTTCACTCTACCAGTTGCTCTAGTTAACTGTTCCAGCTGCTCTAGTTCACTGTTCCAGCTGCTCTGGTTCACTGTTCCAGCTGCTCTAGTTCACTGTTCCAGCTGCTCTAGTTCACTGTTCTAGTTGCTCTAGTTCAATGTTCTAGTTTATCTAGTTCCCTGTTCCAGCTGCTATAATTCACTGTTCCAGCTGCTCTAGTTCACTGTTCCAGTTGCTCTAGTTCAATGTTCTAGTTGCTCTAGTTCAATGTTCTACTTGCTCTAGTTCAATGTTCTAGTTGCTCTAGTTCACTATTGCAGTAAGGTCTAGTTCACTGTTCCAGTAAGGTCTTGTCCCCTGTTCCAGTTGGTCTAGTTCACTATTCCCGTTGCTCTAGTTCACTTTTCCAGTTGCTCTAGTTCACTGTTCCAGTTGGTCTAGTTCCCTGTTCCAGTTGCTCTAATTCCCTGTTCCAGTTGGTCTAGTTCACTGTTCTAGTTGGTCTAGTTCACTGTTCCCGTTGCTCAAGTTCACTGTTCCAGTTGCTATAGTTCACTGTTCCAGTAAGGTCTAATTCAATGTTCCAGTAAGGTCCAGTTCACTGTTCCAGTTCCTTTAGTTCACTGTTCCAGTTTTTCCAGTTCACTGTTCCAGCTGCTCTAGTTCACTGTTCCAGTTGGTCTAGTTCACTGTTTCAGTTGCTCTAGTTCACTGTTTCAGTTGCTCTAGTTCACTGCTCCAGTTGCTCTAGTTCACTGTTCCAGCTGCCCTAGTTCACTGTTCCAGTTGGTCTAGTTCACTGTTTCAGTTGCTCTAGTTCACTGTTCCAGTTGGTCTAATTCACTGTTTCAGTTGCTCTAGTTCACTGTTCCAGTTGGTCTAATTCACTGTTCCAGTTGCTCTATTTCAACGTTCCAGTTGCTATAGTTCAGTGTTCCAGTTGCTCTAGTTCACTGTTCCAGTTGCTCCAGTTGAATGTTCCAGTTACTCTAGTTCACTCTACCAGTTGCTCTAGTTCACTGTTCCAGTTGCTCTAGTTCACTGTTCCAGTTGCTCCAGTTCAATGTTCCAGTTACTCTAGTTCAATCTACCAGTTGCTCTAGTTCAATGTTCCAGCTGCTCTAGTTCACTGTTCCAGCTGCTCTGGTTCACTGTTCCAGCTGCTCTAGTTCACTGTTCCAGCTGCTCTAGTTCACTGTTCTAGTTGCTCTAGTTCCCTGTTCCAGCTGCTATAATTCACTGTTCCAGTTGCTCTAGTTCAATGTTCTAGTTGCTCTAGTTCAATGTTCTAGTCTCTCTAGTTCACTATTCCAGTAAGGTCTAGTTCACTGTTCCAGTAAGGTCTAGTTCACTGTTCCAGTAAGGTCTTTTCCCCTGTTCCAGTTGGTCTAGTTCACTGTTCCAGTTGCTCTAGTTCACTGTTCCAGTTGGTCTAGTTCACTGTTCCAGTTAGTCTAGTTCACTGTTACAGTTGGTCTAGTTCACTATTCCCGTTGCTCTAGTTCACTTTTCCAGTCGCTCTAGTTCACTGTTCCAGTTGGTCTAGTTCCATGTTCCAGTTGCTCTAATTGCCTGTTCCAGTTGGTCTAGTTCACTGTTCCAGTTCGTCTAGTTCACTGTTCCCGTTGCTCTAGTTCACTGTTACAGTTGCTATAGTTCACTGTTCCAGTAAGGTCTAATTCAATGTTCCAGTAAGGTCCAGTTCACTGTTCCAGTTCCTCTAGTTCACTGTTCCAGTTTGTCCAGTTCACTGTTCCAGTTGGTCTAGTTCACTGTTTCAGTTGCTCTAGTTCACTGTTCCAGGTGCTCTAGTTCAATGTTCTAGTTGCTCTTGTTCAATGTTCTAGTTGCTCTAGTTCAATGTTCTAGTTGCTCTAGTTCAATGCTCTAGTTGCTCTAGTTCACTATTCCAGTAAGGTCTAGTTCACTGTTCCAGTTGGTCTAGTTCACTGTTCCCGTTGCTCTAGTTCACTGTTCCAGTTGCTCTAGTTCACTGTTCCAGTAAGGTCTAATTCAATGTTCCAGTAAGGTCCTGTTCACTGTTCCAGTTCCTCTAGTTCACTGTTCCAGTTTGTCAAGTTCACTGTTCCAGCTGCTCTAGTTCACTGTTTCAGTTGCTCTAGTTCACTGTTCCAGGTGCTCTAGTTCAATGTTCTAGTTGCTCTTGTTCAATGTTCTAGTTGCTCTAGTTCAATGTTCTAGTTGCTCTAGTTCAATGTTCTAGTTGCTCTAGTTCAATGTTCTAATTGCTCTAGTTTAATGTTTCAGTTGCTCTAGTTCACTGTTCCAGTTGCTATAGTTCACTGTTCCAGTTGCTCTAGTTCACTGTTCCAGTTGCTCTAGTTCACTGTTCCAGTTGCTCTAGTTCACTGTTCCAGTTGCTCCAGTTCACTGTTCCAGGTTCTCTAATTCATTGTTCTAGTTGCTCTAGTTCACTTTTCCAGTGGCTCTAGTTCACTGTTCCAGTTGCTCCAGTTCACTGTTCCAGGTTCTCTAATTCATTGTTCTAGTTGCTCTAGTTCACTTTTCCAGTTGATCTAGTTCACTGTTCCCGTTGCTCTAGTTCACTGTTCCAGTTGCTCTAGTTCACTGTTCCAGTAAGGTCTAATTCAATGTTCCAGTAAGGTCCTGTTCACTGTTCCAGTTCCTCTAGATCACTGTTCCAGTTTGTCAAGTTCACTGTTCCAGCTGCTCTAGTTCACTGTTTCAGTTGCTCTAGTTCACTGTTCCAGGTGCTCTAGTTCAATGTTCTAGTTGCTCTTGTTCAATGTTCTAGTTGCTCTAGTTCAATGTTCTAGTTGCTCTAGTTCAATGTTCTAGTTGCTCTAGTTCAATGTTCTAATTGCTCTAGTTCAATGTTTCAGTTGCTCTAGTTCACTGTTCCAGTTGCTATAGTTCACTGTTCCAGTTGCTCTAGTTCACTGTTCCAGTTGCTCTAGTTCACTGTTCCAGTTGCTCTAGTTCACTGTTCCGGTTGCTCCAGTTCACTGTTCCAGGTTCTCTAATTCATTGTTCTAGTTGCTCTAGTTCACTTTTCCAGTTGATCTAGTTCACTGTTCCAGTTGCTCCAGTTCACTGTTCCAGATTCTCTAGTTCATTGTTCTAGTTGCTCTAGTTCACTGTTCCAGTTGCTCTAGTTCACTGTTCTAGTTTCTCTAGTTCACTGTTCCAGTTGCTCTAGTTCACTGTTCCAGTTGCTCAAGTTCACTGTTCCAGTTGGTCTAGTTCACCGTTCCAGTTGCTCTATTTCACTGTTCCAGTTGCACTAGTTCACTGTTCCAGTTGCTCAAGTTCACTGTTCCAGTAAGGTCTAGTTCACTGTTCCAGTAAGGTCTAGTTCACTGTTCCAGTAAGGTCTTGTCCCCTGTTCCAGTTAGTCTAGTTCACTGTTCCAGCTGCTCTAGTTCACTGTTCCAGCTGCTCTAGTTCAATGTTCTAGTTGCTCTAGTTCCCTGTACCAGCTGCTCTAATTCGCTGTTCCAGCTGCTCTAGTTCACTGTTTCAGCTGCTAGTTCAATGTTCCAGCTGCTCTAGTTCAATGTTCTAGTTGCTCTAGTTCACTGTTCCAGTTGCTCTAGTTCAATGTTCTAGTTGCTCTAGTTTAATGTTCTAGTTGCTATAGTTCAATGTTCTAGTTGCTCTAGTTCACTATTCCAGTAAGGTCTAGTTCACTGTTCCAGTAAGGTCTAGTTCACTGTTCCAGTAAGGTCTTGTCCCCTGTTCCAGTTGGTCTAGTTCACTGTTCCAGTTGCTCTAGTTCACTATTCCAGTTGGTCTAGTTCACTGTTCCAGTTGGTCTAGTTCACTGTTCCCGTTGCTCTAGTTCACTGTTCCAGTTGCTCTAGTTCACTGTTCCAGTAAGGTCTAATTCAATGTTCCAGTAAGGTCCAGTTCACTGTTCCAGTTCCTTTAGTTCACTGTTCCAGTTTTTCCAGTTCACTGTTCCAGCTGCTCTAGTTCACTGTTCCAGTTTGTCCAGTTCACTGTTCCAGTTGGTCTATTTCACTGTTTCAGTTGCTCTAGTGCACTGTTCCAGTTGCTCTAGTTAAACGTTCCAGTTGCTATAGTTCACTGTTCCAGTTGCTCTAGTTCACTGTTCTAGTTGGTCTAGTTTACTGTTCCAGTTGCTATAGTTCACTGTTCCAGCTGCTCTAGTTCACTGTTCCAGTTGCTCCAGTTCAATGTTCAAGTTAATCTAGTTCACTCTACCAGTTGCTCTAGTTCACTGTTCCAGCTGCTCTAGTTCACTGTTCCAGCTGCTCTGGTTCACTGTTCCAGCTGCTCTAGTTCACTGTTCCAGCTGCTCTAGTTCACTGTTCTAGTTGCTCTAGTTCAATGTTCTAGTTTATCTAGTTCCCTGTTCCAGCTGCTATAATTCACTGTTCCAGCTGCTCTAGTTCACTGTTCCAGTTGCTCTAGTTCAATGTTCTAGTTGCTCTAGTTCAATGTTCTACTTGCTCTAGTTCAATGTTCTAGTTGCTCTAGTTCACTATTGCAGTAAGGTCTAGTTCACTGTTCCAGTAAGGTCTTGTCCCCTGTTCCAGTTGGTCTAGTTCACTATTCCCGTTGCTCTAGTTCACTTTTCCAGTTGCTCTAGTTCACTGTTCCAGTTGGTCTAGTTCCCTGTTCCAGTTGCTCTAATTCCCTGTTCCAGTTGGTCTAGTTCACTGTTCTAGTTGGTCTAGTTCACTGTTCCCGTTGCTCAAGTTCACTGTTCCAGTTGCTATAGTTCACTGTTCCAGTAAGGTCTAATTCAATGTTCCAGTAAGGTCCAGTTCACTGTTCCAGTTCCTTTAGTTCACTGTTCCAGTTTTTCCAGTTCACTGTTCCAGCTGCTCTAGTTCACTGTTCCAGTTGGTCTAGTTCACTGTTTCAGTTGCTCTAGTTCACTGTTTCAGTTGCTCTAGTTCACTGCTCCAGTTGCTCTAGTTCACTGTTCCAGCTGCCCTAGTTCACTGTTCCAGTTGGTCTAGTTCACTGTTTCAGTTGCTCTAGTTCACTGTTCCAGTTGGTCTAATTCACTGTTTCAGTTGCTCTAGTTCACTGTTCCAGTTGGTCTAATTCACTGTTCCAGTTGCTCTATTTCAACGTTCCAGTTGCTATAGTTCAGTGTTCCAGTTGCTCTAGTTCACTGTTCAAGTTGCTCCAGTTGAATGTTCCAGTTACTCTAGTTCACTCTACCAGTTGCTCTAGTTCACTGTTCCAGTTGCTCTAGTTCACTGTTCCAGTTGCTCCAGTTCAATGTTCCAGTTACTCTAGTTCAATCTACCAGTTGCTCTAGTTCAATGTTCCAGCTGCTCTAGTTCACTGTTCCAGCTGCTCTGGTTCACTGTTCCAGCTGCTCTAGTTCACTGTTCCAGCTGCTCTAGTTCACTGTTCTAGTTGCTCTAGTTCCCTGTTCCAGCTGCTATAATTCACTGTTCCAGTTGCTCTAGTTCAATGTTCTAGTTGCTCTAGTTCAATGTTCTAGTCTCTCTAGTTCACTATTCCAGTAAGGTCTAGTTCACTGTTCCAGTAAGGTCTAGTTCACTGTTCCAGTAAGGTCTTTTCCCCTGTTCCAGTTGGTCTAGTTCACTGTTCCAGTTGCTCTAGTTCACTGTTCCAGTTGGTCTAGTTCACTGTTCCAGTTGGTCTAGTTCACTGTTACAGTTGGTCTAGTTCACTATTCCCGTTGCTCTAGTTCACTTTTCCAGTCGCTCTAGTTCACTGTTCCAGTTGGTCTAGTTCCATGTTCCAGTTGCTCTAATTGCCTGTTCCAGTTGGTCTAGTTCACTGTTCCAGTTCGTCTAGTTCACTGTTCCCGTTGCTCTAGTTCACTGTTACAGTTGCTATAGTTCACTGTTCCAGTAAGGTCTAATTCAATGTTCCAGTAAGGTCCAGTTCACTGTTCCAGTTCCTCTAGTTCACTGTTCCAGTTTGTCCAGTTCACTGTTCCAGTTGGTCTAGTTCACTGTTTCAGTTGCTCTAGTTCACTGTTCCAGGTGCTCTAGTTCAATGTTCTAGTTGCTCTTGTTCAATGTTCTAGTTGCTCTAGTTCAATGTTCTAGTTGCTCTAGTTCAATGCTCTAGTTGCTCTAGTTCACTATTCCAGTAAGGTCTAGTTCACTGTTCCAGTTGGTCTAGTTCACTGTTCCCGTTGCTCTAGTTCACTGTTCCAGTTGCTCTAGTTCACTGTTCCAGTAAGGTCTAATTCAATGTTCCAGTAAGGTCCTGTTCACTGTTCCAGTTCCTCTAGTTCACTGTTCCAGTTTGTCAAGTTCACTGTTCCAGCTGCTCTAGTTCACTGTTTCAGTTGCTCTAGTTCACTGTTCCAGTTGCTATAGTTCACTGTTCCAGTTGCTCTAGTTCACTGTTCCAGTTGCTCCAGTTCACTGTTCCAGGTTCTCTAATTCATTGTTCTAGTTGCTCTAGTTCACTTTTCCAGTGGCTCTAGTTCACTGTTCCAGTTGCTCCAGTTCACTGTTCCAGGTTCTCTAATTCATTGTTCTAGTTGCTCTAGTTCACTTTTCCAGTTGATCTAGTTCACTGTTCCCGTTGCTCTAGTTCACTGTTCCAGTTGCTCTAGTTCACTGTTCCAGTAAGGTCTAATTCAATGTTCCAGTAAGGTCCTGTTCACTGTTCCAGTTCCTCTAGATCACTGTTCCAGTTTGTCAAGTTCACTGTTCCAGCTGCTCTAGTTCACTGTTTCAGTTGCTCTAGTTCACTGTTCCAGGTGCTCTAGTTCAATGTTCTAGTTGCTCTTGTTCAATGTTCTAGTTGCTCTAGTTCAATGTTCTAGTTGCTCTAGTTCAATGTTCTAGTTGCTCTAGTTCAATGTTCTAATTGCTCTAGTTCAATGTTTCAGTTGCTCTAGTTCACTGTTCCAGTTGCTATAGTTCACTGTTCCAGTTGCTCTAGTTCACTGTTCCAGTTGCTCTAGTTCACTGTTCCAGTTGCTCTAGTTCACTGTTCCAGTTGCTCCAGTTCACTGTTCCAGGTTCTCTAATTCATTGTTCTAGTTGCTCTAGTTCACTTTTCCAGTTGATCTAGTTCACTGTTCCAGTTGCTCCAGTTCACTGTTCCAGATTCTCTAGTTCATTGTTCTAGTTGCTCTAGTTCACTGTTCCAGTTGCTCTAGTTCACTGTTCTAGTTTCTCTAGTTCACTGTTCCAGTTGCTCTAGTTTACTGTTCCAGTTGCTCAAGTTCACTGTTCCAGTTGGTCTAGTTCACCGTTCCAGCTGCTCTATTTCACTGTTCCAGTTGCACTAGTTCACTGTTCCAGTTGCTCAAGTTCACTGTTCCAGTAAGGTCTAGTTCACTGTTCCAGTAAGGTCTTGTCCCCTGTTCCAGTTAGTCTAGTTCACTGTTCCAGCTGCTCTAGTTCACTGTTCCAGCTGCTCTAGTTCAATGTTCTAGTTGCTCTAGTTCCCTGTACCAGCTGCTCTAATTCGCTGTTCCAGCTGCTCTAGTTCACTGTTTCAGCTGCTAGTTCAATGTTCCAGCTGCTCTAGTTCAATGTTCTAGTTGCTCTAGTTCACTGTTCCAGTTGCTCTAGTTCACTGTTTCAGCTGCTAGTTCAATGTTCCAGCTGCTCTAGTTCAATGTTCTAGTTGCTCTAGTTTAATGTTCTAGTTGCTATAGTTCAATGTTCTAGTTGCTCTAGTTCACTATTCCAGTAAGGTCTAGTTCACTGTTCCAGTAAGGTCTAGTTCACTGTTCCAGTAAGGTCTTGTCCCCTGTTCCAGTTGGTCTAGTTCACTGTTCCAGTTGCTCTAGTTCACTATTCCAGTTGGTCTAGTTCACTGTTCCAGTTGGTCTAGTTCACTGTTCCCGTTGCTCTAGTTCACTGTTCCAGTTGCTCTAGTTCACTGTTCCAGTAAGTTCTAATTCAATGTTCCAGTAAGGTCCAGTTCACTGTTCCAGTTCCTTTAGTTCACTGTTCCAGTTTTTCCAGTTCACTGTTCCAGCTGCTCTAGTTCACTGTTCCAGTTTGTCCAGTTCACTGTTCCATTTGGTCTATTTCACTGTTTCAGTTGCTCTAGTTAAACGTTCCAGTTGCTATAGTTCACTGTTCCAGTTGCTCTAGTTCACTGTTCTAGTTGGTCTAGTTTACTGTTTCAGTTGCTCTAGTTCACTGTTCCAGTTGGTCTAATTCACTGTTTCAGTTGCTCTAGTTCACTGTTCCAGTTGGTCTAATTCACTGTTCCAGTTGCTCTAGTTCAACGTTCCAGTTGCTATAGTTCACTGTTCCAGCTTCTCTAGTTCACTGTTCCAGTTGCTCCAGTTCAATGTTCCAGTTAATCTAGTTCACTCTACCAGTTGCTCTAGTTCACTGTTCCAGCTGCTCTAGTTCACTGTTCCAGCTGCTCTGGTTCACTGTTCCAGGTGCTCTAGTTCACTGTTCCAGCTGCTCTGGTTCACTGTTCCAGCTGCTCTAGTTCACTATTCTAGTTGCTCTAGTTCAATGTTCTAGTTGCTCTAGTTCCCTGTTCCAGCTGCTATAATTCACTGTTCCAGCTGCTCTAGTTCACTGTTCTAGTTGCTCTAGTTCAATGTTCTAGTTGCTCTAGTTTAATGTTTTAGTTGCTATAGTTCAATGTTCTAGTTGCTCTAGTTCACTATTCCAGTAAGGTCTAGTTCACTGTTCCAGTAAGGTCTTGTCCCCTGTTCCAGTTGGTCTAGTTCACTGTTCCAGTTGCTCTAGTTCACTATTCCAGTTGGTCTAGTTCACTGTTCCAGTTGGTCTAGTTCACTGTTCCCGTTGCTCTAGTTCACTGTTCCCGTTGCTCTAGTTCACTGTTCCAGTTGCTCTAGTTCACTGTTCCAGTAAGGTCTAATTCAATGTTCCAGTAAGGTCCAGTTCACTGTTCCAGTTCCTTTAGTTCACTGTTCCAGTTTTTCCAGTTCACTGTTCCAGCTGCTCTAGTTCACTGTTCCAGTTGGTCTAGTTCACTGTTTCAGTTGCTATAGTTCACTGTTTCAGTTGCTCTAGTTCACTGCTCCAGTTGCTCTAGTTCACTGTTCCAGCTGCCCTAGTTCACTGTTCCAGTTGGTCTAGTTCACTGTTTCAGTTGCTCTAGTTCACTGTTCCAGTTGGTCTAATTCACTGTTTCAGTTGCTCTAGTTCACTGTTCCAGTTGGTCTAATTCACTGTTCCAGTTGCTCTATTTCAACGTTCCAGTTGCTATAGTTCAGTGTTCCAGTTGCTCTAGTTCACTGTTCCAGTTGCTCCAGTTCAATGTTCCAGTTACTCTAGTTCACTCTACCAGTTGCTCTAGTTCACTGTTCCAGTTGCTCTAGTTCACTGTTCCAGTTGCTCCAGTTCAATGTTCCAGTTACTCTAGTTCAATCTACCAGTTGCTCTAGTTCAATGTTCCAGCTGCTCTAGTTCACTGTTCCAGCTGCTCTGGTTCACTGTTCCAGCTGCTCTAGTTCACTGTTCCAGCTGCTCTAGTTCACTGTTCCAGCTGCTCTAGTTCACTGTTCTAGTTGCTCTAGTTCCCTGTTCCAGCTGCTATAATTCACTGTTCCAGTTGCTCTAGTTCGATGTTCTAGTTGCTCTAGTTCAATGTTCTAGTCTCTCTAGTTCACTTTTCCAGTAAGGTCTAGTTCACTGTTACAGTAAGGTCTAGTTCACTGTTCCAGTAAGGTCTTTTTCCCTGTTCCAGTTGGTCTAGTTCACTGTTCCAGTTGCTCTAGTTCACTGTTCCAGTTGGTCTAGTTCACTGTTCCAGTTGGTCTAGTTCACTATTCCCGTTGCTCTAGTTCACTTTTCCAGTCGCTCTAGTTCACTGTTCCAGTTGGTCTAGTTCCATGTTCCAGTTGCTCTAATTGCCTGTTCCAGTTGGTCTAGTTCACTGTTCCAGTTCGTCTAGTTCACTGTTCCCGTTGCTCTAGTTCACTGTTACAGTTGCTATAGTTCACTGTTCCAGTAAGGTCTAATTCAATGTTCCAGTAAGGTCCAGTTCACTGTTCCAGTTTGTCCAGTTCACTGTTCCAGTTGGTCTAGTTCACTGTTTCAGTTGCTCTAGTTCACTGTTCCAGGTGCTCTAGTTCAATGTTCTAGTTGCTCTTGTTCAATGTTCTAGTTGCTCTAGTTCAATGTTCTAGTTGCTCTAGTTCAATGCTCTAGTTGCTCTAGTTCACTATTCCAGTAAGGTCTAGTTCACTGTTCCAGTTGGTCTAGTTCACTGTTCCCGTTGCTCTAGTTCACTGTTCCAGTTGCTCTAGTTCACTGTTCCAGTAAGGTCTAATTCAATGTTCCAGTAAGGTCCTGTTCACTGTTCCAGTTCCTCTAGTTCACTGTTCCAGTTTGTCAAGTTCACTGTTCCAGCTGCTCTAGTTCACTGTTTCAGTTGCTCTAGTTCACTGTTCCAGGTGCTCTAGTTCAATGTTCTAGTTGCTCTTGTTCAATGTTCTAGTTGCTCTAGTTCAATGTTCTAGTTGCTCTAGTTCAATGTTCTAGTTGCTCTAGTTCAATGTTCTAGTTGCTCTAGTTCAATGTTTCAGTTGCTCTAGTTCACTGTTCCAGTTGCTATAGTTCACTGTTCCAGTTGCTCTAGTTCACTGTTCCAGTTGCTCTAGTTCACTGTTCCAGTTGCTCTAGTTCACTGTTCCAGTTGCTCCAGTTCACTGTTCCAGGTTCTCTAATTCATTGTTCTAGTTGCTCTAGTTCACTTTTCCAGTTGATCTAGTTCACTGTTCCAGTTGCTCCAGTTCACTGTTCCAGGTTCTCTAGTTCATTGTTCTAGTTGCTCTAGTTCACTGTTCCAGTTGCTCTAGTTCACTGTTCTAGTTTCTCTAGTTCACTGTTCCAGTTGCTCTAGTTCACTGTTCCAGTTGCTCAAGTTCACTGTTCCAGTTGGTCTAGTTCACCGTTCCAGTTGCTCTATTTCACTGTTCCAGTTGCACTAGTTCACTGTTCCAGTTGCTCAAGTTCACTGTTCCAGTAAGGTCTAGTTCACTGTTCCAGTAAGGTCTAGTTCACTGTTCCAGTAAGGTCTTGTCCCCTGTTCCAGTTGGTCTAGTTCACTGTTCCAGCTGCTCTAGTTCACTGTTCCAGCTGCTCTAGTTCAATGTTCTAGTTGCTCTAGTTCCCTGTACCAGCTGCTCTAATTCACTGTTCCAGCTGCTCTAGTTCACTGTTTCAGCTGCTAGTTCAATGTTCCAGCTGCTCTAGTTCAATGTTATAGTTGCTCTAGTTCACTGTTCCAGTTGCTCTAGTTCAATGTTCTAGTTGCTCTAGTTTAATGTTCTAGTTGCTATAGTTTAATGTTCTAATTGCTCTAGTTCACTATTCCAGTAAGGTCTAGTTCACTGTTCCAGTAAGGTCTAGTTCACTGTTCCAGTAAGGTCTTGTCCCCTGTTCCAGTTGGTCTAGTTCACTGTTCCAGTTGCTCTAGTTCACTATTCCAGTTGGTCTAGTTCACTGTTCCAGTTGGTCTAGTTCACTGTTCCCGTTGCTCTAGTTCACTGTTCCAGTTGCTCTAGTTCACTGTTCCAGTAAGGTCTAATTCAATGTTCCAGTAAGGTCCAGTTCACTGTTCCAGTTCCTTTAGTTCACTGTTCCAGTTTTTCCAGTTCACTGTTCCAGCTGCTCTAGTTCACTGTTCCAGTTTGTCCAGTTCACTGTTCCAGTTGGTCTATTTCACTGTTTCAGTTGCTCTAGTTCACTGTTCCAGTTGCTCTAGTTAAACGTTCCAGTTGCTATAGTTCACTGTTCCAGTTGCTCTAGTTCACTGTTCTAGTTGGTCTAGTTTACTGTTTCAGTTGCTCTAGTTCACTGTTCCAGTTGGTCTAATTCACTGTTTCAGTTGCTCTAGTTCACTGTTCCAGTTGGTCTAATTCACTGTTCCAGTTGCTCTAGTTCAACGTTCCAGTTGCTATAGTTCACTGTTCCAGCTGCTCTAGTTCACTGTTCCAGTTGCTCCAGTTCAATGTTCCAGTTAATCTAGTTCACTCTACCAGTTGCTCTAGTTCACTGTTCCAGCTGCTCTAGTTCACTGTTCCAGCTGCTCTGGTTCACTGTTCCAGCTGCTCTAGTTCACTGTTCCAGCTGCTCTGGTTCACTGTTCCAGCTGCTCAAGTTCACTATTCTAGTTGCTCTAGTTCAATGTTCTAGTTGCTCTAGTTCCCTGTTCCAGCTGCTATAATTCACTGTTCCAGCTGCTCTAGTTCACTGTTCTAGTTGCTCTAGTTCAATGTTCTAGTTGCTCTAGTTTAATGTTTTAGTTGCTATAGTTCAATGTTCTAGTTGCTCTAGTTCACTATTCCAGTAAGGTCTAGTTCACTGTTCCAGTAAGGTCTTGTCCCCTGTTCCAGTTGGTCTAGTTCACTGTTCCAATTGCTCTAGTTCACTATTCCAGTTGGTCTAGTTCACTGTTCCAGTTGGTCTAGTTCACTGTTCCTGTTGCTCTAGTTCACTGTTCCAGTTGCTCTAGTTCAATGTTTCAGTTGCTCTAGTTCACTGTTCCAGTTGCTATAGTTCACTGTTCCAGTTGCTCTAGTTCACTGTTCCAGTTGCTCTAGTTCACTGTTCCAGTTGCTCCAGTTCACTGTTCCAGGTTCTCTAATTCATTGTTCTAGTTGCTCTAGTTCACTTTTCCAGTTGATCTAGTTCACTGTTCCAGTTGCTCCAGTTCACTGTTCCAGGTTCTCTAGTTCATTGTTCTAGTTGCTCTAGTTCACTGTTCCAGTTGCTCTAGTTCACTGTTCTAGTTTCTCTAGTTCACTGTTCCAGTTGCTCTAGTTCACTGTTCCAGTTGCTCAAGTTCACTGTTCCAGTTGGTCTAGTTCACCGTTCCAGTTGCTCTATTTCACTGTTCCAGTTGCACTAGTTCACTGTTCCAGTTGCTCAAGTTCACTGTTCCAGTAAGGTCTAGTTCACTGTTCCAGTAAGGTCTAGTTCACTGTTCCAGTAAGGTCTTGTCCCCTGTTCCAGTTGGTCTAGTTCACTGTTCCAGCTGCTCTAGTTCACTGTTCCAGCTGCTCTAGTTCAATGTTCTAGTTGCTCTAGTTCCCTGTACCAGCTGCTCTAATTCACTGTTCCAGCTGCTCTAGTTCACTGTTTCAGCTGCTAGTTCAATGTTCCAGCTGCTCTAGTTCAATGTTCTAGTTGCTCTAGTTCACTGTTCCAGTTGCTCTAGTTCAATGTTCTAGTTGCTCTAGTTTAATGTTCTAGTTGCTATAGTTCAATGTTCTAATTGCTCTAGTTCACTATTCCAGTAAGGTCTAGTTCACTGTTTCAGTAAGGTCTAGTTCACTGTTCCAGTAAGGTCTTGTCCCCTGTTCCAGTTGGTCTAGTTCACTGTTCCAGTTGCTCTAGTTCACTATTCCAGTTGGTCTAGTTCACTGTTCCAGTTGGTCTAGTTCACTGTTCCCGTTGCTCTAGTTCACTGTTCCAGTTGCTCTAGTTCACTGTTCCAGTAAGGTCTAATTCAATGTTCCAGTAAGGTCCAGTTCACTGTTCCAGTTCCTTTAGTTCACTGTTCCAGTTTTTCCAGTTCACTGTTCCAGCTGCTCTAGTTCACTGTTCCAGTTTGTCCAGTTCACTGTTCCAGTTGGTCTATTTCACTGTTTCAGTTGCTCTAGTTCACTGTTCCAGTTGCTCTAGTTAAACGTTCCAGTTGCTATAGTTCACTGTTCCAGTTGCTCTAGTTCACTGTTCTAGTTGGTCTAGTTTACTGTTTCAGTTGCTCTAGTTCACTGTTCCAGTTGGTCTAATTCACTGTTTCAGTTGCTCTAGTTCACTGTTCCAGTTGGTCTAATTCACTGTTCCAGTTGCTCTAGTTCAACGTTCCAGTTGCTATAGTTCACTGTTCCAGCTGCTCTAGTTCACTGTTCCAGTTGCTCCAGTTCAATGTTCCAGTTAATCTAGTTCACTCTACCAGTTGCTCTAGTTCACTGTTCCAGCTGCTCTAGTTCACTGTTCCAGCTGCTCTGGTTCACTGTTCCAGCTGCTCTAGTTCACTGTTCCAGCTGCTCTGGTTCACTGTTCCAGCTGCTCTAGTTCACTATTCTAGTTGCTCTAGTTCAATGTTCTAGTTGCTCTAGTTCCCTGTTCCAGCTGCTATAATTCACTGTTCCAGCTGCTCTAGTTCACTGTTCTAGTTGCTCTAGTTCAATGTTCTAGTTGCTCTAGTTTAATGTTTTAGTTGCTATAGTTCAATGTTCTAGTTGCTCTAGTTCACTATTCCAGTAAGGTCTAGTTCACTGTTCCAGTAAGGTCTTGTCCCCTGTTCCAGTTGGTCTAGTTCACTGTTCCAATTGCTCTAGTTCACTATTCCAGTTGGTCTAGTTCACTGTTCCAGTTGGTCTAGTTCACTGTTCCTGTTGCTCTAGTTCACTGTTCCAGTTGCTCTAGTTCACTGTTCCAGTAAGGTCTAATTCAATGTTCCAGTAAGGTCCAGTTCACTGTTCCAGTTCCTTTAGTTCACTGTTCCAGTTTTTCCAGTTCACTGTTCCAGCTGCTCTAGTTCACTGTTCCAGTTTGTCCAGTTCACTGTTCCAGTTGGTCTATTTCACTGTTTCAGTTGCTCTAGTGCACTGTTCCAGTTGCTCTAGTTAAACGTTCCAGTTGCTATAGTTCACTGTTCCAGTTGCTCTAGTTCACTGTTCTAGTTGGTCTAGTTTACTGTTTCAGTTGCTCTAGTTCACTGTTCCAGTTGGTCTAATTCACTGTTTCAGTTGCTCTAGTTCACTGTTCCATTTGGTCTAATTCACTGTTCCAGTTGCTCTAGTTCAACGTTCATTTGCTATAGTTCACTGTTCCAGCTGCTCTAGTTCACTGTTCCAGTTGCTCCAGTTCAATGTTCCAGTTAATCTAGTTCACTCTACCAGTTGCTCTAGTTCACTGTTCCAGCTGCTCTAGTTCACTGTTCCAGCTGCTCTGGTTCACTGTTCCAGCTGCTTTAGTTCACTGTTCCAGCTGCTCTAGTTCACTGTTCTAGTTGCTCTAGTTCAATGTTCTAGTTTATCTAGTTCCCAGTTCCAGCTGCTATAATTCACTGTTCCAGCTGCTCTAGTTCACTGTTCCAGTTGCTCTAGTTCAATGTTCTAGTTGCTCTAGTTCAATGTTCTACTTGCTCTAGTTCAATGTTCTAGTTGCTCTAGTTCACTATTGCAGTAAGGTCTAGTTCACTGTTCCAGTAAGGTCTTGTCCCCTGTTCCAGTTGGTCTAGATCACTATTCCCGTTGCTCTAGTTCACTTTTCCAGTTGCTCTAGTTCACTGTTCCAGTTGGTCTAGTTCCCTATTCCAGTTGCTCTAATTCCCTGTTCCAGTTGGTCTATTTCACTGTTCTAGTTGGTCTAGTTCACTGTTCCCGTTGCTCTAGTTCACTGTTCCAGTTGCTATAGTTCACTGTTCCAGTAAGGTCTAATTCAATGTTCCAGTAAGGTCCAGTTCACTGTTCCAGTTCCTTTAGTTCACTGTTCCAGTTTTTCCAGTTCACTGTTCCAGCTGCTCTAGTTCACTGTTCCAGTTGGTCTAGTTCACTGTTTCAGTTGCTCTAGTTCACTGTTTCAGTTGGTCTAATTCACTGTTTCAGTTGCTCTAGTTCACTGTTCCAGTTGGTCTAATTCACTGTTCCAGTTGCTCTATTTCAACGTTCCAGTTGCTATAGTTCAGTGTTCCAGTTGCTCTAGTTCACTGTTCCAGTTGCTCCAGTTCAATGTTCCAGTTACTCTAGTTCACTCTACCAGTTGCTCTAGTTCACTGTTCCAGTTGCTCTAGTTCACTGTTCCAGTTGCTCCAGTTCAATGTTCCAGTTACTCTAGTTCAATCTACCAGTTGCTCTAGTTCAATGTTCCAGCTGCTCTAGTTCACTGTTCCAGCTGCTCTGGTTCACTGTTCCAGCTGCTCTAGTTCACTGTTCCAGCTGCTCTAGTTCACTGTTCTAGTTGCTCTAGTTCCCTGTTCCAGCTGCTATAATTCACTGTTCCAGTTGCTCTAGTTCAATGTTCTCTTTGCTCTAGTTCAATGTTCTAGTCTCTCTAGTTCACTATTCCAGTAAGGTCTAGTTCACTGTTCCAGTAAGGTCTAGTTCACTGTTCCAGTAAGGTCTTGTCCCCTGTTCCAGTTGGTCTAGTTCACTGTTCCAGTTGCTCTAGTTCACTGTTCCAGTTGGTCTAGTTCACTGTTCCAGTTGGTCTAGTTCACTGTTCCAGTTGGTCTAGTTCACTGTTCCAGTTCGTCTAGTTCACTGTTCCCGTTGCTCTAGTTCACTGTTACAGTTGCTATAGTTCACTGTTCCAGTAAGGTCTAATTCAATGTTCCAGTAAGGTCCAGTTCACTGTTCCAGTTCCTCTAGTTCACTGTTCCAGTTTGTCCAGTTCACTGTTCCAGTTGGTCTAGTTCACTGTTTCAGTTGCTCTAGTTCACTGTTCCAGGTGCTCTAGTTCAATGTTCTAGTTGCTCTTGTTCAATGTTCTAGTTGCTCTAGTTCAATGTTCTAGTTGCTCTAGTTCAATGCTCTAGTTGCTCTAGTTCACTATTCCAGTAAGGTCTAGTTCACTGTTCCAGTTGGTCTAGTTCACTGTTCCCGTTGCTCTAGTTCACTGTTCCAGTTGCTCTAGTTCACTGTTCCAGTAAGGTCTAATTCAATGTTCCAGTAAGGTCCTGTTCACTGTTCCAGTTCCTCTAGTTCACTGTTCCAGTTTGTCAAGTTCACTGTTCCAGCTGCTCTAGTTCACTGTTCCAGTTGGTCTAGTTCACTGTTTCAGTTGCTCTAGTTCACTGCTCCAGTTGCTCTAGTTCACTGTTCCAGCTGCTCTAGTTCACTGTTCCAGTTGGTCTAGTTCACTGTTTCAGTTGCTCTAGTTCACTGTTCCAGTTGCTCTAGTTCACAGTTCCGGCTGCTCTAGCTCACTGTTCCAGTATGTCTAATTCACTGTTCCAGCTGCTATAATTCGCTGTTCCAGCTGCTCTAGTTCACTGTTCCAGTTGCTCTAGTTCCCTGTTCCAGCTGCTCTAATTCACTGTTCCAGCTGCACTAGTTCACTGTTCCCCCTGCTCTAGATCAAAGTTCTAGTTGCTCAATTTCAATGTTCCAGTTGCTCTAGTTCACTGTTCCAGTTGCTCTAGTTCACTATTGCATTTGCTCTAGTTCACTGTTCTAGGTTGTCTAGTTCATTATTCCAGTTGGTCTAGTTCACTGTTCCAGCTGCTCTAGTTCACTGTTCCAGTTGCTCCAGTTCCCTGTTCCAGTTGCTCTAGTTTATTGTTCCAGTAAGGTTTAGTTCACTGTTCCAGCTGCTCTAATTCCCTGTTCCAGTTGCTCTAGTTCACTTTTTCAGGTTGCTTAGTTCCCTGTTCCAGTTTGTCTAGTTCTCTGTTCCAGTTGCTCGAGTTCACTGTACCAGTTGGTCTAGTTCACTGTTTCAGTTGCTCTAGTTCACTTTACCAGTTGCTCTAGTTCACTGTACCAGTTGCTCTAGTTCACCGTTCCAGTTGCTCTAGTTCACTTTTCCAGTTGCTCTAGTTCACTGTTCCAGTTGCTCTAGTTCACTGTTCTAGTTGGTCTAGTTCACTGTTCTAGTTGGTCTAATTCACTGTTCCAGTTGCTCTAGTTTATTGTTCCAGTAAGGTTTAGTTCACTGTTCCAGCTGCTCTAGTTCACTGTTCCAGCTGCTCTGGTTCACTGTTCCAGCTCCTCTAGTTCACTGTTCCAGCTGCTCTAGTTCACTGTTCTAGTTGCTCTAGTTCAATGTTCTAGTTGCTCTAGTTCCCTGTTCTAGCTGCTCTAATTCACTGTTCCAGCTGCTCTAGTTCACTGTTCCAGTTGCTCGAGTTCAATGTTCCAGTTGCTCTAGTCCACTGTTCCAGTAAGGTCTAATTCACTATTACAGTAATGTATAGTTCACTGTTCCAGTAAGGTCTTGTCCCCTGTTCCAGTTGGTCTAGTTCACTGTTCCATTTGCTCTAGTTCACTGTTCCAGTTGCTCTATTTCACTGTTCTAGTTGGTCTAGTTCACTGTTCCAGTTGCTCTAGTTCCCTGTTTCAGTTGGTCTAGTTCACTGTTCCAGTTACTCTAGTTCACAGTTCCAGTTGCTCTAGTTCACAGTTCCAGTTAGGTCTAATTCAATGTTCCAGTAAGGTCAAGTTCACTGTTCCAGTTGCTCTAGTTCCCTGTTCCAGTTGCTCAAGTTCACTTTTCCAGCTGTTCTATTTCACTGTTCCAGCTGCTTTAGTTCACTGTTCTAGTTGCTCTAGCTCAATGTTTTAGTTGCTCTAGTTCAATGTTCTAGTTGCTCTAGTTCCCTTTTCCAGTTGGTCTAGTTCACTGTTCCAGCTTCTATAGTTCAATGTTCTAGTTGCTCTAGTTCAATGTTCTAGTTGCTCTAGTTCCTTTTTCCAGCTGCTCTAATTCACTGTTCCAGCTGCTCTAGTTCACTGTTTCAGCTGCTCTAGTTCACTGTTTCAGCTGCTAGTTCAATGTTCCAGCTGCACTAGTTCAATGTTCTATTTGCTCTAGTTCCCTTTTCCAGTTGGTCTAGTTCACTGTTCCAGTTGGTCTAATTCACTGTTCCAGTTGCTCTAGTTCCCTGTTCCAGTTGCTCTAGTTCCCTGTTCCAGTTGGTCTAGTTCACTGTTCCAGTTGGTCTAGTTCACTGTTCCAGTAAGGTCTAGTTCACTGTTCCAGTTGCTCTAGTTCACTGTTCCAGTTGCTCTAGTTTACTGTTACAGTTACTCTAGTTCACTCTAGCAGTTACTCTAGTTCACTGTTCCAGCTGCTCTATTTCACTGTTCCAACTGCTCTGGTTTACTGTTCCAGCTGCTCTAGTTCACTGTTCTAGTTGTTCTAGCTCAATGTTCTAGTTGCTCTAGTTCCCTGTTCCAGCTGCTATAATTCGCTGTTCCAGCTGCTCTAGTTCACTGTTCCAGTTGCTCTAGTTCCCTGTTCCAGCTGCTCTAATTCACTGTTCCAGCTTCACTAGTTCACTGTTCCACCTGCTCTAGATCAAAGTTCTAGTTGCTCCATTTTAATGTTCTAGTTGCTCTAGTTCACTGTTCCAGTTGCTCTAATTTACTGTTCCAGCTGCTCTAGTTCACTATTGTATTTGCTCTAGCTCACTGTTCTAGGTTGTCTAGTTCACTATTCCAGTAGTCTAGTTCACTGTTCCAGTTGCTCTAGTTCACTCTTCCAGTAGCTCTAGTTCACTATTCCAGTTACTCTAGTTCACTCTACCAGTTGCTCTAGTTCACTCTTCCAGTAGCTCTAGTTCACTGTTCCTGTTACTCTAGTTCACTCTACCAGTTGCTCTAGTTCACTATTCCAGCTGCTCTAGTTCACTGTTCCAGTTGCTCTAGTTCATTGTTCCAGTAAGGTTTAGTTCACTGTTCCAGCTGCTCTAGTTCACTGTTCCAGCTGCTCTGGTTCACTGTTCCAGCTCCTCTAGCTCAATGTTCTAGTTGCTCTAGTTCCCTGTTCCAGTTGGTCAAGTTCACTGTTCCAGCTGCTATAGTTCAATATTCTAGTTGCTCTATTTCAATGTTCTAGTTGCTCTAGTTCCCTGTTCTAGCTGCTCTAATTCATTGTTCCAGCTGCTCTAGTTCACTGTTCCAGCTGCTCTATTTCACTGTTCTAGTTGGTCTAGTTCACTGTTCCAGTTGCTCTAGTTCCCTGTTTCAGTTGGTCTAGTTCACTGTTCCAGTTACTCTATTTCACAGTTCCAGTTGCTCTAGTTCACAGTTCCAGTAAGGTCTAATTCAATGTTCCAGTAAGGTCAAGTTCACTGTTCCAGTTGCTCTAGTTCCCTGTTCCAGTTGCTCAAGTTCACTTTTCCAGCTGTTCTATTTCACTGTTCCAGCTGCTTTAGTTCACTGTTCTAGTTGCTCTAGCTCAATGTTCTAGTTGCTCTAGTTCAATGTTCTAGTTGCTCTAGTTCCCTTTTCCAGTTGGTCTAGTTCACTGTTCCAGCTTCTATAGTTCAATGTTCTAGTTGCTCTAGTTCAATGTTCTAGTTGCTCTAGTTCCCTGTTCCAGCTGCTCTAATTCACTGTTCCAGCTGCTCTAGTTCACTGTTTCAGCTGCTCTAGTTCACTGTTTCAGCTGCTAGTTCAATGTTCCAGCTGCACTAGTTCAATGTTCTAGTTGCTCTAGTTCCCTTTTCCAGTTGGTCTAGTTCACTGTTCCAGTTGGTCTAATTCACTGTTCCAGTTGCTCTAGTTCCCTGTTCCAGTTGCTCTAGTTCCCTGTTCCAGTTGGTCTAGTTCACTGTTCCAGTTGGTCTAGTTCACTGTTCCAGTAAGGTCTAGTTCACTGTTCCAGTTGCTCTAGTTCACTGTTCCAGTTGCTCTAGTTTACTGTTACAGTTACTCTAGTTCACTCTAGCAGTTACTCTAGTTCACTGTTCCAGCTGCTCTATTTCACTGTTCCAACTGCTCTGGTTTACTGTTCCAGCTGCTCTAGTTCACTGTTCTAGTTGTTCTAGCTCAATGTTCTAGTTGCTCTAGTTCCCTGTTCCAGCTGCTATAATTCGCTGTTCCAGCTGCTCTAGTTCACTGTTCCAGTTGCTCTAGTTCCCTGTTCCAGCTGCTCTAATTCACTGTTCCAGCTTCACTAGTTCACTGTTCCACCTGCTCTAGATCAAAGTTCTAGTTGCTCCATTTTAATGTTCTAGTTGCTCTAGTTCACTGTTCCAGTTGCTCTAATTTACTGTTCCAGCTGCTCTAGTTCACTATTGTATTTGCTCTAGCTCACTGTTCTAGGTTGTCTAGTTCACTATTCCAGTAGTCTAGTTCACTGTTCCAGTTGCTCTAGTTCACTCTTCCAGTAGCTCTAGTTCACTGTTCCAGTTACTCTAGTTCACTATACCAGTTGCTCTAGTTCACTCTTCCAGTAGCTCTAGTTCACTGTTCCTGTTACTCTAGTTCACTCTACCAGTTGCTCTAGTTCACTATTCCAGCTGCTCTAGTTCACTGTTCCAGTTGCTCTAGTTCATTGTTCCAGTAAGGTTTAGTTCACTGTTCCAGCTGCTCTAGTTCACTGTTCCAGCTGCTCTGGTTCACTGTTCCAGCTCCTCTAGCTCAATGTTCTAGTTGCTCTAGTTCCCTGTTCCAGTTGGTCAAGTTCACTGTTCCAGCTGCTATAGTTCAATATTCTAGTTGCTCTATTTCAATGTTCTAGTTGCTCTAGTTCCCTGTTCTAGCTGCTCTAATTCATTGTTCCAGCTGCTCTAGTTCACTGTTCCAGCTGCTCTATTTCACTGTTCTAGTTGGTCTAGTTCACTGTTCCAGTTGCTCTAGTTCCCTGTTTCAGTTGGTCTAGTTCACTGTTCCAGTTACTCTAGTTCACAGTTCCAGTTGCTCTAGTTCACAGTTCCAGTAAGGTCTAATTCAATGTTCCAGTAAGGTCAAGTTCACTGTTCCAGTTGCTCTAGTTCCCTGTTCCAGTTGCTCAAGTTCACTTTTCCAGCTGTTCTATTTCACTGTTCCAGCTGCTTTAGTTCACTGTTCTAGTTGCTCTAGCTCAATGTTCTAGTTGCTCTAGTTCAATGTTCTAGTTGCTCTAGTTCCCTTTTCCAGTTGGTCTAGTTCACTGTTCCAGCTTCTATAGTTCAATGTTCTAGTTGCTCTAGTTCAATGTTCTAGTTGCTCTAGTTCCCTGTTCCAGCTGCTCTAATTCACTGTTCCAGCTGCTCTAGTTCACTGTTTCAGCTGCTCTAGTTCACTGTTTCAGCTGCTAGTTCAATGTTCCAGCTGCACTAGTTCAATGTTCTAGTTGCTCTAGTTCCCTTTTCTATTTGGTCTAGTTCACTGTTCCAGTTGGTCTAATTCACTGTTCCAGTTGCTCTAGTTCCCTGTTCCAGTTGCTCTAGTTCCCTCTTCCAGTTGGTCTAGTTCACTGTTCCAGTTTGTCTAGTTCACTGTTCCAGTAAGGTCTAGTTCACTGTTCCAGTTGCTCTAGTTCACTGTTACAGTTACTCTAGTTCACTCTAGCAGTTACTCTAGTTCACTGTTCCAGCTGCTCTAGTTCACTGTTCCAACTGCTCTGGTTTACTGTTCCAGCTGCTCTAGTTCACTGTTCTAGTTGTTCTAGCTCAATGTTCTAGTTGCTCTAGTTCCCTGTTCCAGCTGCTATAATTCGCTGTTCCAGCTGCTCTAGTTCACTGTTCCAGTTGCTCTAGTTCCCTGTTCCAGCTGCTCTAATTCACTGTTCCAGCTTCACTAGTTCACTGTTCCACCTGCTCTAGATCAAAGTTCTAGTTGCTCCATTTTAATGTTCTAGTTGCTCTAGTTCACTGTTCCAGTTGCTCTAATTTACTGTTCCAGCTGCTCTAGTTCACTATTGTATTTGCTCTAGCTCACTGTTCTAGGTTGTCTAGTTCACTATTCCAGTAGTCTAGTTCACTGTTCCAGTTGCTCTAGTTCACTCTTCCAGTAGCTCTAGTTCACTGTTCCAGTTACTCTAGTTCACTATACCAGTTGCTCTAGTTCACTCTTCCAGTAGCTCTAGTTCACTGTTCCTGTTACTCTAGTTCACTCTACCAGTTGCTCTAGTTCACTATTCCAGCTGCTCTAGTTCACTGTTCCAGTTGCTCTAGTTCATTGTTCCAGTAAGGTTTAGTTCACTGTTCCAGCTGCTCTAGTTCACTGTTCCAGCTGCTCTGGTTCACTGTTCCAGCTCCTCTAGCTCAATGTTCTAGTTGCTCTAGTTCCCTGTTCCAGTTGGTCAAATTCACTGTTCCAGCTGCTATAGTTCAATATTCTAGTTGCTCTATTTCAATGTTCTAGTTGCTCTAGTTCCCTGTTCTAGCTGCTCTAATTCATTGTTCCAGCTGCTCTAGTTCACTGTTCCAGCTGCTCTAGTTCAATGTTCTAGTTGCTCTAGTTCAAAGTTCTAGTTGCTCTAGTTCCCTGTTCCAGTTGGTCTAGTTTACTGTTCCAGTTGCTCTAGTTCACTGTTCTAGTAAGGTCTAATTCACTATTACAGTAAGGTATAGTTCACTGTTCCAGTAAGGTCTTGTCCCCTTTTCCAGTTGGTCTTGTTCACTGTTCCATTTGCTCTAGTTCACTGACCAGTTGCTCTAGTTCACTGTTTCAGTTGGTCTAGTTCACTGTTCCAGTTACTCTTGTTCACTATTCTCGTTGCTCTAGTTCACTGTTCCAGTTGCTGTAGTTCACAGTTCCAGTAAGGTCTAATTCGATGTTCCAGTAAAGTCAAGTTCACTGTTCCAGTTGCTCTAGTTCCCTGTTCCAGTTGCTCTAGTTCACTTTTCCAGTTGGCTTAGTTCCCTGTTCCAGTTTGTCTAGTTCTCTGTTCCAGTTGCTCGAGTTCACTGTTCCAGTTGGTATAGTTCACTGTTTCAGTTGCTCTAGTTCACTGTTCCAGTTGCTCTAGTTCACTGTTCCAGTTGCTCTAGTTCACTGTTCCAGTTGCTCTAGTTCACCATTCCAGTTGCTCTAGTTCACTTTTCCAGTTGCTCTGGTTCACTGTTCCAGTTGCTCTAGTTCACTGTTCTAGTTGGTCTAGTTCACTCCTCCAGTTGCTCTAGTTCACTGTTCCAGTTGCTCGAGTTCAATGTTCCAGTTGCTCTTGTTCATTGTTCCAGTAAGGTCAAATTCATTGTCCCAGCTGCTCTAGTTCAATGTTCCAGCTGCTCTGGTTCACTGTTCCAGCTGTTCTAGTTCACTGTTCCAGTTGTTCTATTTCACTGTTCCAGCTGCTCTAGTTCACTGTTCTAGTTGCTCTAGCTCAATGTTCTAGTTGCTCTAGTTCCCTTTTCCAGTTGTTCTAGTTCACTGTTCCAGCTTCTATAGTTCAATGTTCTAGTTGCTCTAGTAACATGTTCTAGTTGCTCTAGTTCCCTGTTCCAGCTGCTCTAATTCACTGTTCCAGCTGCTCTAGTTCACTGTTTCAGCTGCTAGTTCAATGTTCCAGCTGCTCTAGTTCAATGTTCTAGTTGCTCTAGTTCCCTGTTCCAGTTGGTCTAGTTCACTGTTCCAGTTGGTCTAGTTCACGGTTCCAGTTGCTCTAGTTCCCTGTTCCAGTTGCTCTAGTTCCCTCTTCCAGTTGGTCTAGTTTACTGTTCCAGTTGCTCTAGTTCACTGTTCTAGTAAGGTCTAATTCACTATTACAGTAAGGTATAGTTCACTGTTCCAGTAAGGTCTTGTCCCCTTTTCCAGTTGGTCTAGTTCACTGTTCCATTTGCTCTAGTTCACTAACCAGTTGCTCTAGTTCACTGTTTCAGTTGGTCTAGTTCACTGTTCCAGTTACTTTTTGTTCACTATTCCCGTTGCTCTAGTTCACTGTTCCAGTTGCTCTAGTTCACTGTTCCAGTTGCTCTAGTTTACTGTTACAGTTACTCTAGTTCACTCTAGCAGTTACTCTAGTTCACTGTTCCAGCTGCTCTATTTCACTGTTCCAACTGCTCTGGTTTACTGTTCCAGCTGCTCTAGTTCACTGTTCTAGTTGTTCTAGCTCAATGTTCTAGTTGCTCTAGTTCCCTGTTCCAGCTGCTATAATTCGCTGTTCCAGCTGCTCTAGTTCACTGTTCCAGTTGCTCTAGTTCCCTGTTCCAGCTGCTCTAATTCACTGTTCCAGCTTCACTAGTTCACTGTTCCACCTGCTCTAGATCAAAGTTCTAGTTGCTCCATTTTAATGTTCTAGTTGCTCTAGTTCACTGTTCCAGTTGCTCTAATTTACTGTTCCAGCTGCTCTAGTTCACTATTGTATTTGCTCTAGCTCACTGTTCTAGGTTGTCTAGTTCACTATTCCAGTAGTCTAGTTCACTGTTCCAGTTGCTCTAGTTCACTCTTCCAGTAGCTCTAGTTCACTGTTCCAGTTACTCTAGTTCACTCTACCAGTTGCTCTAGTTCACTCTTCCAGTAGCTCTAGTTCACTGTTCCTGTTACTCTAGTTCACTCTACCAGTTGCTCTAGTTCACTATTCCAGCTGCTCTAGTTCACTGTTCCAGTTGCTCTAGTTCATTGTTCCAGTAAGGTTTAGTTCACTGTTCCAGCTGCTCTAGTTCACTGTTCCAGCTGCTCTGGTTCACTGTTCCAGCTCCTCTAGCTCAATGTTCTAGTTGCTCTAGTTCCCTGTTCCAGTTGGTCAAGTTCACTGTTCCAGCTGCTATAGTTCAATATTCTAGTTGCTCTATTTCAATGTTCTAGTTGCTCTAGTTCCCTGTTCTAGCTGCTCTAATTCATTGTTCCAGCTGCTCTAGTTCACTGTTCCAGCTGCTCTATTTCACTGTTCTAGTTGGTCTAGTTCACTGTTCCAGTTGCTCTAGTTCCCTGTTTCAGTTGGTCTAGTTCACTGTTCCAGTTACTCTAGTTCACAGTTCCAGTTGCTCTAGTTCACAGTTCCAGTAAGGTCTAATTCAATGTTCCAGTAAGGTCAAGTTCACTGTTCCAGTTGCTCTAGTTCCCTGTTCCAGTTGCTCAAGTTCACTTTTCCAGCTGTTCTATTTCACTGTTCCAGCTGCTTTAGTTCACTGTTCTAGTTGCTCTAGCTCAATGTTCTAGTTGCTCTAGTTCAATGTTCTAGTTGCTCTAGTTCCCTTTTCCAGTTGGTCTAGTTCACTGTTCCAGCTTCTATAGTTCAATGTTCTAGTTGCTCTAGTTCAATGTTCTAGTTGCTCTAGTTCCCTGTTCCAGCTGCTCTAATTCACTGTTCCAGCTGCTCTAGTTCACTGTTTCAGCTGCTCTAGTTCACTGTTTCAGCTGCTAGTTCAATGTTCCAGCTGCACTAGTTCAATGTTCTAGTTGCTCTAGTTCCCTTTTCTATTTGGTCTAGTTCACTGTTCCAGTTGGTCTAATTCACTGTTCCAGTTGCTCTAGTTCCCTGTTCCAGTTGCTCTAGTTCCCTCTTCCAGTTGGTCTAGTTCACTGTTCCAGTTTGTCTAGTTCACTGTTCCAGTAAGGTCTAGTTCACTGTTCCAGTTGCTCTAGTTCACTGTTCCAGTTGCTCTAGTTTACTGTTACAGTTACTCTAGTTCACTCTAGCAGTTACTCTAGTTCACTGTTCCAGCTGCTCTAGTTCACTGTTCCAACTGCTCTGGTTTACTGTTCCAGCTGCTCTAGTTCACTGTTCTAGTTGTTCTAGCTCAATGTTCTAGTTGCTCTAGTTCCCTGTTCCAGCTGCTATAATTCGCTGTTCCAGCTGCTCTAGTTCACTGTTCCAGTTGCTCTAGTTCCCTGTTCCAGCTGCTCTAATTCACTGTTCCAGCTTCACTAGTTCACTGTTCCACCTGCTCTAGATCAAAGTTCTAGTTGCTCCATTTTAATGTTCTAGTTGCTCTAGTTCCCTGTTCCAGTTGCTCTAATTTACTGTTCCAGCTGCTCTAGTTCACTATTGTATTTGCTCTAGCTCACTGTTCTAGGTTGTCTAGTTCACTATTCCAGTAGTCTAGTTCACTGTTCCAGTTGCTCTAGTTCACTCTTCCAGTAGCTCTAGTTCACTGTTCCAGTTACTCTAGTTCACTCTACCAGTTGCTCTAGTTCACTCTTCCAGTAGCTCTAGTTCACTGTTCCAGTTACTCTAGTTCACTCTACCAGTTGCTCTAGTTCACTATTCCAGCTGCTCTAGTTCACTGTTCCAGTTGCTCTAGTTCATTGTTCCAGTAAGGTTTAGTTCACTGTTCCAGCTGCTCTAGTTCACTGTTCCAGCTGCTCTGGTTCACTGTTCCAGCTCCTCTAGCTCAATGTTCTAGTTGCTCTAGTTCCCTGTTCCAGTTGGTCAAATTCACTGTTCCAGCTGCTATAGTTCAATATTCTAGTTGCTCTATTTCAATGTTCTAGTTGCTCTAGTTCCCTGTTCTAGCTGCTCTAATTCATTGTTCCAGCTGCTCTAGTTCACTGTTCCAGCTGCTCTAGTTCAATGTTCTAGTTGCTCTAGTTCAAAGTTCTAGTTGCTCTAGTTCCCTGTTCCAGTTGGTCTAGTTTACTGTTCCAGTTGCTCTAGTTCACTGTTCTAGTAAGGTCTAATTCACTATTACAGTAAGGTATAGTTCACTGTTCCAGTAAGGTCTTGTCCCCTTTTCCAGTTGGTCTTGTTCACTGTTCCATTTGCTCTAGTTCACTGACCAGTTGCTCTAGTTCACTGTTTCAGTTGGTCTAGTTCACTGTTCCAGTTACTCTTGTTCACTATTCTCGTTGCTCTAGTTCACTGTTCCAGTTGCTGTAGTTCACAGTTCCAGTAAGGTCTAATTCGATGTTCCAGTAAAGTCAAGTTCACTGTTCCAGTTGCTCTAGTTCCCTGTTCCAGTTGCTCTAGTTCACTTTTCCAGTTGGCTTAGTTCCCTGTTCCAGTTTGTCTAGTTCTCTGTTCCAGTTGCTCGAGTTCACTGTTCCAGTTGGTATAGTTCACTGTTTCAGTTGCTCTAGTTCACTGTTCCAGTTGCTCTAGTTCACTGTTCCAGTTGCTCTAGTTCACTGTTCCAGTTGCTCTAGTTCACCATTCCAGTTGCTCTAGTTCACTTTTCCAGTTGCTCTGGTTCACTGTTCCAGTTGCTCTAGTTCACTGTTCTAGTTGGTCTAGTTCACTCCTCCAGTTGCTCTAGTTCACTGTTCCAGTTGCTCGAGTTCAATGTTCCAGTTGCTCTTGTTCATTGTTCCAGTAAGGTCAAATTCATTGTCCCAGCTGCTCTAGTTCAATGTTCCAGCTGCTCTGGTTCACTGTTCCAGCTGTTCTAGTTCACTGTTCCAGTTGTTCTATTTCACTGTTCCAGCTGCTCTAGTTCACTGTTCTAGTTGCTCTAGCTCAATGTTCTAGTTGCTCTAGTTCCCTTTTCCAGTTGTTCTAGTTCACTGTTCCAGCTTCTATAGTTCAATGTTCTAGTTGCTCTAGTAACATGTTCTAGTTGCTCTAGTTCCCTGTTCCAGCTGCTCTAATTCACTGTTCCAGCTGCTCTAGTTCACTGTTTCAGCTGCTAGTTCAATGTTCCAGCTGCTCTAGTTCAATGTTCTAGTTGCTCTAGTTCCCTGTTCCAGTTGGTCTAGTTCACTGTTCCAGTTGGTCTAGTTCACGGTTCCAGTTGCTCTAGTTCCCTGTTCCAGTTGCTCTAGTTCCCTCTTCCAGTTGGTCTAGTTTACTGTTCCAGTTGCTCTAGTTCACTGTTCTAGTAAGGTCTAATTCACTATTACAGTAAGGTATAGTTCACTGTTCCAGTAAGGTCTTGTCCCCTTTTCCAGTTGGTCTAGTTCACTGTTCCATTTGCTCTAGTTCACTAACCAGTTGCTCTAGTTCACTGTTTCAGTTGGTCTAGTTCACTGTTCCAGTTACTTTTTGTTCACTATTCCCGTTGCTCTAGTTCACTGTTCCAGTTGCTCTAGTTCACAGTTCCAGTAAGGTCTAATTTAATGTTCCAGTAAGGTCAATTTCACTGTTCCAGTTGCTCTAGTTCCAGGTTCCAGTTGCTCTAGTTCACTTTTCCAGTAGGCTTAATTCCCTGTTCCAGTTTGTCTAGTTCTCTGTTCCAGTTGCTCGAGTTCAATGTTCCAGTTGCTCTAGTCCACTGTTCCAGTAAGGTCTAATTCACTATTACAGTAAGGTATAGTTCACTGTTCCAGTAAGGTCTTGTCCCCTGTTCCAGTAGTCTAGTTCACTGTTCCATTTGCTCTAGTTCACTGTTCCAGTTGCTCTATTTCACTGTTCTAGTTGGTCTAGTTCACTGTTCCAGTTGCTCTAGTTCCCTGTTTCAGTTGGTCTAGTTCACTGTTCCAGTTACTCTAGTTCACAGTTCCAGTTGCTCTAGTTCACAGTTCCAGTAAGGTCTAATTCAATGTTCCAGTAAGGTCAAGTTCACTGTTCCAGTTGCTCTAGTTCCCTGTTCCAGTTGCTCAAGTTCACTTTTCCAGTTGGCTTAGTTCACTGTTTCAGTTGCTCTAGTTCACTGTTCCAGTTGCTCTAGTTCACCGTTCCAGTTGCTCTAGTTCACTTTTCCAGTTGCTCTAGTTCACTGTTCCAGTTGCTCTAGTTCACTGTTCCAGTTGCTCTAGTTCACTTTTCCAGTTGCTCGAGTTCAATGTTCCAGTTGCTCTTGTTCATTGTTCCAGTAAGGTCAAATTCATTGTCCCAGCTGCTCTGGTTCACTGTTCCAGCTGTTCTAGTTCACTGTTCCAGCTGTTCTATTTCACTGTTCTAGTTGCTCTAGCTCAATGTTCTAGTTGCTCTAGTTCACTGTTCCAGCTGCTCTAGTTCACTGTTCTGGTTGCTCTAGCTCAATGTTCTAGTTGCTCTAGTTCCCTTTTCCAGTTGGTCTAGTTCACTGTTCCAGCTTCTATAGTTCAATGTTCTAGTTGCTCTAGTTCCCTGTTCCAGCTGCTCTAATTCACTGTTCCAGCTGCTCTAGTTCACTGTTTCAGCTGCTAGTTCAATGTTCCAGCTGCACTAGTTCAATGTTCTAGTTGCTCTAGTTCCCTGTTCCAGTTGGTCTAGTTCACTGTTCCAGTTGGTCTAATTCACTGTTCCAGTTGCTCTAGTTCCCTGTTCCAGTTGCTCTAGTTCCCTCTTCCAGTTGGTCTAGTTCACTGTTCCAGTAAGGTCTAGTTCACTGTTCCAGTTGCTCTAGTTCACTGTTCCAGTTGCTCTAGTTCACTGTTCCAGTTGCTCTAGTTCACTGTTCCAATTGGTCTAGTTCACTGTTCTAGTTGGTCTAGTTCACTGTTCCAATTACTCTAGTTCACTGTTCCAGTTGTTCTAGTTCACTGTTCCAGTTGCTCTAGTTTACTGTTGCAGTTACTCTAGTTCACTCTAGCAGTTACTCTAGTTCACTGTTCCAGCTGCTCTAGTTCACTGTTCCAGCTGCTCTGGTTTACTGTTCCAGCTGCTCTAGTTCACTGTTCCAGCTGCTCTAGTTCACTGTTCTAGTTGTTCTAGCTCAATGTTCTAGTTGCTCTAGTTCCCTGTTCCAGCTGCTATAATTCGCTGTTCCAGCTGCTCTAGTTCACTGTTCCAGTTGCTCTAGTTCCCTGTTCCAGCTGCTCTAATTCACTGTTCCAGCTTCACTAGTTCACTGTTCCACCTGCTGTAGATCAAAGTTCTAGTTGCTCCATTTCAATGTTCTAGTTGCTTTAGTTCACTGTTCCAGTTGCTCTATTTTACTGTTCCAGTTGCTCTAGTTCACTATTGTATTTGCTCTAGCTCACTGTTCTAGGTTGTCTAGTTCACTATTCCAGTTGGTCTAGTTCACTGTTCCAGTTGCTCTAGTTCACTCTTCCAGTAGCTCTAGTTCACTGTTCCAGTTACTCTAGTTCACTCTACCAGTTGCTCTAGTTCACTCTTCCAGTAGCTCTAGTTCACTTTTCCAGTTACTCTAGTTCACTCTACCAGTTGCTCTAGTTCACTATTCCAGCTGCTCTAGTTCACTGTTCCAGTTGCTCTAGTTCATTGTTCCAGTAAGGTTTAGTTCACTGTTCCAGCTGCTCTAGTTCACTGTTCCAGCTGCTCTGGTTCACTGTTCCAGCTCCTCTAGCTCAATGTTCTAGTTGCTCTAGTTCCCTGTTCCAGTTGGTCAAGTTCACTGTTCCAGCTGCTATAGTTCAATATTCTAGTTGCTCTATTTCAATGTTCTAGTTGCTCTAGTTCCCTGTTCTAGCTGCTCTAATTCATTGTTCCAGCTGCTCTAGTTCACTGTTCCAGCTGCTCTAGTTCAATGTTCTAGTTGCTCTAGTTCAAAGTTCTAGTTGCTCTAGTTCCCTGTTCCAGTTGGTCTATTTTACTGTTCCAGTTGCTCTAGTTCACTGTTCTAGTAAGGTCTAATTCACTATTACAGTAAGGTATAGTTCACTGTTGCAGTAAGGTCTTGTCCCCTTTTCCAGTTGGTCTAGTTCACTGACCAGTTGCTCTAATTCACTGTTTCAGTTGGTCTAGTTCACTGTTCCAGTTACTCTTGTTCACTATTCCCGTTGCTCTAGTTCACTGTTCCAGTTGCTCTAGTTCACAGTTCTAGTAAGGTCTAATTCAATGTTCCAGTAAAGTCAAGTTCACTGTTCCAGTTGCTCTAGTTCCCTGTTCCAGTTGCTCTAGTTCACTTTTCCAGTTGGCTTAGTTCCCTGTTCCAGTTTGTCTAGTTCTCTGTTCCAGTTGCTCGAGTTCACATTTCCAGTTGGTATAGTTCACTGTTTCAGTTGCTCTAGTTCACTGTTCCAGTTGCTCTAGTTCACTGTTCCAGTTGCTCTAGTTCAGCGTTCCAGTTGCTCTAGTTCACTTTTCCAGTTGCTCTGGTTCACTGTTCCAGTTGCTCTAGTTCACTGTTCTAGTTGGTCTAGTTCACTCCTCCAGTTGCTCTAGTTCACTGTTCCAGTTGCTCGAGTTCAATGTTCCAGTTGCTCTGGTTCACTGTTCCAGCTGTTCTATTTCACTGTTCCAGCTGCTTTAGTTCACTGTTCTAGTTGCTTTAGCTCAATGTTCTCGTTGCTCTAGTTCACTGTTCCAGCTGCTCTAGTTCACTGTTCTAGTTGCTCTAGCTCAATGTTCTAGTTGCTCTAGTTCCCTTTTCCAGTTGGTCTAGTTCACTGTTCCAGCTTCTATAGTTCAATGTTCTAGTTGCTCTAGTAACATGTTCTAGTTGCTCTAGTTCCCTGTTCCAGCTGCTCTAATTCACTGTTCCAGCTGCTCTAGTTCACTGTTCCAGTTGCACTAGTTCAATTTTCCAGTTATTCTAGTTCACTTTTCCAGTTGCTCTAGTTCACTGTTCCAGCTGCTCTAGTTCACTGTTCCAGTTGCTCCAGTTCACTGTTCCAGTTGCTCTAGTTTATTGTTCCAGTAAGGTTTAGTTCACTGTTCCAGCTCCTCTAGTTCACTATTCCAGCTGCTCTAGTTCACTGTTCTAGTTGCTCTAGCTCAATGTTCTAGTTGCTCTAGTTCCCTGTTCCAGTTGGTCAAGTTCACTGTTCCAGCTGCTATAGTTCAATATTCTAGTTGCTCTAGTTCAATGTTCTAGTTGCTCTAGTTCCCTGTTCTAGCTGCTCTAATTCACTGTTCCAGCTGCTCTAGTTCACTGTTCCAGTTGCTCGAGTTCAATGTTCCAGTTGCTCTAGCTCAATGTTCTAGTTGCTCTAGTTCCCTTTTCCAGTTGGTCTAGTTCACTGTTCCAGCTGCTATAGTTCAATGTTCTAGTTGCTCTAGTTCAATGTTCTAGTTGCTCTAGCTCAATGTTCTAGTTGCTCTAGTTCACTGTTCCAGCTGCTCTAGTTCACTGTTCTGGTTGCTCTAGCTCAATGTTCTAGTTGCTCTAGTTCCCTTTTCCAGTTGGTCTAGTTCACTGTTCCAGCTTCTATAGTTCAATGTTCTAGTTGCTCTAGTTCCCTGTTCCAGCTGCTCTAATTCACTGTTCCAGCTGCTCTAGTTCACTGTTCCAGTTGCTCGAGTTCAATGTTCCAGTTGCTCTAGTTCACTGTTCCAGTAAGGTCTAATTCACTATTACAGTAAGGTATAGTTCACTGTTCCAGTAATGTCTTGTCCCCTATTTCAGTTGGTCTAGTTCACTGTTCCATTTGCTCTAGTTCACTGTTCCAGTTGCTCTAGTTCACTGTTCCAGTTGGTCTAGTTCACTGTTCCAGTTGCTCTAGTTCCCTGTTTCAGTTGGTCTAGTTCACTGTTCCAGTTACTCTAGTTCCCTGTTCCAGTTGCTCTAGTTCACTTTTCCAGTTGGCTTAGTTCCCTGTTCCAGTTTGTCTAGTTCTCTGTTCCAGTTACTCGAGTTCACTGTTCCAGTTGGTCTAGTTCACTGTTTCAGTTGCTCTAGTTGACTGTTCCAGTTGCTCTAGTTCACTGTTCCAGTTGCTCTAGTTCACCGTTCCAGTTGCTCTAGCTCACCGTTCCAGTTGCTCTAGTTCACTTTTCCAGTTGCTCTAGTTCACTGTTCCAGTTGCTCTAGTTCACTGTTTAAGTTGGTCTAGTTCACTGTTCTAGTTGGTCTAGTTCACTGTTCCAGTTGCTCTAGTACACTCCTCCAGTTGCTCTAGTTCACTGTTCCAGTTGCTCAAGTTCAATGTTCCAGTTGCTCTTGTTCATTGTTCCAGTAAGGTCAAATTCATTGTCCCAGCTGCTCTGGTTCACTGTTCCAGCTGCTCTGGTTCACTGTTCTAGTTCACTGTTCCAGCTGTTCTAGTTCACTGTTCCAGCTGCTCTAGTTCACTGTTCTAGTTGCTCTAGCTCAAGGTTCTAGTTGCTCTAGTTCCCTTTTCCAGTTGGTCTAGTTCACTGTTCCAGCTGCTATAGTTCAATGTTCTAGTTGCTCTAGTTCAATGTTCTAGTTGCTCTAGTTCCCTGTTCCAGCTGCTCTAATTCACTGTTCCAGCTGCTCTAGTTCACTGTTTCAGCTGCTAGTTCAATGTTCCAGCTGCTCTAGTTGAATGTTCTAGTTGCTCTAGTTCCCTGTTCCAGTTGGTCTAATTCACTGTTCCATGTTGCTCTAGTTCCCTGTTCCAGTTGCTCTAGTTCCCTCTTCCAGTTGCTCTAATTCACTGTTCCAGCTGCTCTAGTTCACTGTTCCAGTTGCTCTAGTTCACTGTTCCAGTTGGTCAAGTTCACTGTTCCAGTTGCTCTAGTTCACTGTTCCAGTTGCTCTAGTTCACTGTTCCAATTGGTCTAGTTTACTGTTTCAGTTGCTCTATTTCACTGTTCTAGTTGGTCTAGTTCACTGTTCTAGTTGGTCTAGTTCACTGTTCCAATTACTCTAGTTCACTGTTCCAGTTGCTCTAGTTCATTGTTCCAGTTGGTCTAGTTTACTGTTACAGTTACTCTAGTTCACTCTAACAGTTGCTCTAGTTCACTGTTCTAGTCTGTCTAGTTTACTGTTTCAGTTGCTCTAGTTCACTGTTCCAGTTGGTCTAATTCACTGTTCCAGCTGCTCTAGTTCACTGTTCCAGCTGCTCTGGTTCACTGTTCCAGCTGCTCTAGTTGACTGTTCCAGCTGCTCTAGTTCACTGTTCTAGTTGTTCTAGCTCAATGTTCTAGTTGCTCTAGTTCACTGTTCCAGTTGCTCTAGTTCACTGTTCCAGCTGCTCTAGTTCACATTTCCAATTCGTCTAGTTCACTGTTTCAGTTGCTCTATTTCACTGTTCTAGTTGGTCTAGTTCACTGTTCCAATTACTCTAGTTCACTGTTGCAGTTGCTCTAGTTCATTGTTCCAGTTGGTCTAGTTTACTGTTACAGTTACTCTAGTTCACTCTAACAGTTGCTCTAGTTCACTGTTCTATTCTGTCTAGTTTACTGTTTTAGTTGCTCTAGTTCACTGTTCCAGTTGGTCTAATTCGCTGTTCCAGCTGCTCTAGTTCACTGTTCCAGTTGCTCTAGTTCCCTGTTCCAGCTGCTCTAATTCACTGTTCCAGCTGCACTAGTTCACTGTTCCACCTGCTCTAAATCAAAGTTCTAGTTCCTCCATTTCAATGTTCTAGTTGCTCTAGTTCATTGTTCCAGTTGCTCTAGTTCACTGTTCCAGTATCTATGGTTCACTGTTCCAGTTGCTCTAGTTCACTGTTCCAGTTGCTCTAGTTTACTGTTCCAGTTGCTCTAGTTTACTGTTCCAGTTGCTCTAGTTCACTATTGCATTTGCTCTAGTTCACTGTTCTAGGTTGTCTAGTTCACTATTCCAGTTGGTCTAGTTCCCTGTTCCAGTTGCTCTAGTTCACTCTTCCAGTAGCTCTAGTTCACTGTTCCAGTTACTCTAGTTCACTCTACCAGTTGCTCTAGTTCACTATTCCAGCTGCTCTAGTTCACAATTCCAGTTGCTCTATTTCACCGTTCCAGTTGCTCTAGTTCACTTTTCCAGTTGCTCTAGTTCACTGTTCCAGTTGCTCTAGTTCACTGTTCCAGTTGCTCTAGTTCACTCATCCAGTTCCTCTAGTTCACTGTTCCAGCTGCTCTAGTTCACTGTTCCAGTTGCTCCAGTTCACTGTTCCAGTTGCTCTAGTTCATTGTTCCAGTAAGGTTTAGTTCACTGTTCCAGCTGCTCTAGTTCACTGTTCTAGTTGCTCTAGCTCAATGTTCTAGTTGCTCTAGTTCCCTGTTCCAGTTGGTCAAGTTCACTTTTCCAGCTGCTATAGTTCAATATTCTAGTTGCTCTATTTCAATGTTCTAGTTGCTCTAGTTCCCTGTTCTAGCTGCTCTAATTCATTGTTCCAGCTGCTCTAGTTCACTGTTCCAGCTGCTCTAGTTCAATGTTCTAGTTGCTCTAGTTCAAAGTTCCAGTTGCTCTAGTTCCCTGTTCCAGTTGGTCTAGTTTACTGTTCCAGTTGCTCTAGTTCACTGTTCTAGTAAGGTCTAATTCACTATTACAGTAAGTTATAGTTCACTGTTCCAGTAAGGTCTTGTCCCCTTTTCCAGTTGGTCTAGTTCACTGTTCCATTTGCTCTAGTTCACTGTTCCAGTTGCTCTAGTTCACTGTTCCAGTTGGTCTAGTTCACTGTTCCAGTTGCTCTAGTTCCCTGTTTCAGTTGGTCTAGTTCACTGTTCCAGTTACTCTTGTTCACTATTCCCGTTGCTCTAGTTCACTGTTCCAGTTGCTCTAGTTCACAGTTCCAGTAAGGTCTAATTCAATGTTCCAGTAAGGTTAATTTCACTGTTCCAGTTGCTCTAGTTACCTGTTCCAGTTGCTCTAGTTCACATTTCCAGTTGGCTTAATTCCCTGTTCCAGTTTGTCTAGTTCTCTGTTCCAGTTGCTCGAGTTCACTGTTCCAGTTGGTCTAGTTCACTGTTTCAGTTGCTCTAGTTCACTGTTCCAGTTGCTCTGGTTCACTGTTCCAGTTGCTCTAGTTCACCGTTCCAGTTGCTCTAGTTCACTTTTCCAGTTGCTCTAGTTCACTGTTCCAGTTGCTCTAGTTTACTGTTCTAGTTGGTCTAGTTCACTGTTCTAGTTGGTCTAGTTCACTGTTCCAGCTGTTCTATTTCACTGTTCCAGCTGCTCTAGTTCACTGTTCTAGTTGCTCTAGCTCAATGTTCTAGTTGCTCTAGTTCACTGTTCCAGCTGCTCTAGTTCACTTTTCTAGTTGCTCTAGCTCAAAGTTCTAGTTGCTCTAGTTCCCTTTTCCAGTTGGTCTAGTTCACTTTTCCAGCTGCTATAGTTCAATGTTCTAGTTGCTCTAGTTCAATGTTCTAGTTGCTCTAGTTCACTGTTCCAATTGGTCTAGTTCACTGTTTCAGTTGCTCTATTTCACTGTTCTAGTTGGTCTAGTTCACTGTTCTAGTTGGTCTAGTTCACTGTTCCAATTACTCTAGTTCACTGTTCCAGTTGCTCTAGTTCATTGTTCCAGTTGGTCTAGTTTACTGTTACAGTTACTCTAGTTCACTCTAGCAGTTGCTCTAGTTCACTGTTCTAGTTGCTCTAGTTCAAAGTTCTAGGTTCTCTAGTTCAATGTTCTAGTTGCTCTAGTTCAATGTTCTAGTTGCTATAGTTCCCTGATCCAGTTGGTCTAGTTCACTGTTCCAGCTGCTCTAGTTCACTGTTGCAGTAAGGTCTTGTTCCCTGTTCCAGTTGGTCTAGTTCACTGTTCCAGTTGCTCTAGTTCTCTGTTCCAGTTGGTCTAGTACACTGTTTCAGTTGCTCTAGTTCACTGTTCCAGTTACTATAGTTCACTGTTCCAGTTGCTCTAGTTCACTGTTCCAGTTGCTCTAGTTCACTGTTCCAGTTGCGCTAGTTCACTATTGCATTTGCTCTAGTTCACTGTTCTAAGTTGTCTAGTTCACTGTTCCAGTTGCTCTATTTCATTGTTCCAGTAAGGTTTAGTTAACTGTTCCAGTTGCTCTAGTTCACTGTTCCAGTTGCTCTAGTTCATTGTTTCAGTAAGGTTTAGTTCACTGTTCTAGCTGCTCTAGTTAACTGTTCCAGCTGCTCTGGTTCACTCTTCCAGCTGCTCTAGTTCACTGTTCCAGCTGCTCTAATTCACTGTTTTAGTTGCTCTAGCTCAATGTTCTAGTTGCTCTAGTTGCCTGTTCCAGTTTGTCTAGTTCACTGTTCCAGCTGCTATAGTTCAATATTCTAGTTGCTCTAGTTCAATGTTCTAGTTGCTCTAGTTCCCTGTTCTAGCTGCTCTAACCAACTGTTCCAGCTGCTCTAGTTCACTTTTCCAGCTGCTCTAGTTCATTGTTCTAGTTGCTCTAGTTCAATGTTCTAGTTGCTCTAGTTCACTGTTTCAGTAAGGTCTAATTCACTATTCCATTAAGGTCAAGTTTACTGTTTCAGTTGATCTAGTTCACTGTTCCAGTTTGTCTAGTTCACTGTTCCAGTTATTCTAGTTCACTGTTCCAGTTATTCTAGTTCACTGTTTCAGCTGCTCTAGTTCACTTTTCCAGTTGGTCTAGTTCCCTGTTCCAGTTTGTCTAGTTCCCTGTTTCAGTTGCTCTAGTTCACTGTTCCAATTGCTCTAGTTCACTGTACCAGCTGCTCTAGTTCACTGTTGCAGTTTGTCTAGTTCACTGTTTCAGTTGCTCTAGTTCACTGTTCCTGTTTCTCTAGTTCACCGTTACAGTTGCTCTAGTTCACTGTTCCAGTTGCTCTAGTTCACTGTTCCAGTTGCTCTAGTTCACTGTTCTAGTTTGTCTAGTTCACTGGTCTAGTTTGTCTAATTCACTGTTCCAGTTGCTCTAGTTCACTGTTCCAGTTGCTCTAGTTCACTGTTCCAGTTGCTCTAGTTCACTCCCCCAGTTGCTCTAGTTCACTGTTCCATTTACTCTAATTCACTGTTCCAGTTGCTCTAGTTCACTCCTCCAGTTGCACTAGTTCACTGTTCCAGTTACTCTAGTTCACTCCTTCAGTTGCATTAGTTCACTGTTCCAATTACTCTAATTCACTCCTCCAGTAGCTTTAGTTCACTGTTCCAGCTGTTCCAGTTCAATGTTCCAGTGGCTCTAGTTTACTGTTCCAGTGGCTCTAGTTCACTGTTCCAGTGGCTCTAGTTCACTGTTCCAGTTGCTCTAGTTCACTGTTCCAGTTGCTCTAATTCACTGTTCCAGCTGCTCTAGTTCACTGTTCCAGTTGCTCTAGTTCCCTGTTCCAGTTGGTCAAGTTCACTGTTCCAGTTGCTCTAGTTCACTGTTCCAGTTGCTCTAATTCACTGTTCCAGTTGCTCTAATTCACTGTTCTTCTTCTTCTTCTTCTTCTGCGTACACAGTCAGACAGTAACCATTATTTTTTCGAAAAAAGCGGCGGTCATCCTGAGACTCTCGCCACTACCATAGAGCTTGTCTTGCAGTTCCACTGGCAATGGCCACATCTGCTCTCTCTGATCCCCGTATGTCGGGCAGTTCTGCAGCAGATGTTCAGTGGTCATTTTACCAGTACCGCACGGGCATTCGTCGGTACACCCTATCTTCAATTTGTTGAATAGGTGGTACCTCAGTCTATTGTGGCCAGTGCGAAGTCTGAAGACAACGACCTGCTCTCTTCGGTTCAACTGGTAATAGGCATCGTTTTTGGTGTAACCAGTATGTTCGGTTTCCCATTTGGTAATGTACCTGGCTTTGATAAGCCGTTTTGACTCTTCGTACGTCATACTGGTATCTGTTTGTGGTAGCCTTGCACCTTCTTTTGCCAGTCTGTCTGCCTCCTCGTTGCCTTGGATGTTGCAGTGTGACGGAACCCACTGTACCACTACCCTTTTTGGTGCGGACAGCTGGCACAGTTTGCAGAGTGCTGCTCTTAAGTCATTAAGCTCAGTGTTTTTCTGGCTTTTTAGCGCTGTGACTACGGCGAGAGCATCTGTCAGCAAGACTATGTGGCTCTCATTTTCACTGTGTGTTGCCATTTCTTCCACTGCCGCCCTCAGTGCCTCTGCCTCCGCTCTGAAATTGCTTGTGTACTTACCAGTAGCGAATGACAGTGTTATTTTTCTGCCATTTGGTAGGTTCAGGAATGCTCCTGCCCCTCCGTTCTGTGTAGTGTTTGTTACAGAACCGTCGGTGTATGCATGGGTCCAGTCCATGCTTGGGTAGCTTTTCGTTATGAAGCTTAGGGTAGTGTCTCTCCTTTCTTTTTCGGTCTGGCAGTTTTTGTTTGCAATACCTGGTATATTTTCTACCACCTCTGGAAATATATCCTGCCTCCAAGTAGGTTTTCGTACAGTAGTGATGGGTTTTGGTGTTGTTAGTGCGTTTATGGGATCTTCGTGCATCTTTGCTTTGGCTATTTCTGCAAAGTTTCTCCGCTTTAGTTTCCCAGTTCCCAAATTGTTTAGCCTCTGGTACATTGGATGGTCCGTCAGTCTTCGGAGTTTCTCTGACTGCAGCTGGGCTCTGCAGTCTCTTCTGTCGGTCATGGATTGCAGTTTTGTAATCTTTTCAAGTTCTACAATTGGCGTTGACTTCATGCCACCTGTTATAATTCTCATGGCTTGGTTTTGAAGTTTGTTAACTTTATCGAAGTTCGCCTTCGCTGCTGTTGTCCATGCCGCGATGCCATACTCGAGAACTGGTCTCACTCTTCCAGTGTACAGTTTCTTTAGTATGCCTTCGTCTGCTCCCCAGCTTGTGCCAGCAAGTTTCCTCATGATCGCCATTCTTTCTCTGGCTTTCATTCGGTTTCTCTCAATCTGACTTTTCCATGTCATGCGCCGATCAAATGTGACTCCCAGATAGGTTGGGTTGTCGTTTGGCTGCAGGATTTTGCCATTTAGGCTTAATTTGGTACTTTGGGGTTTTAATGAGAGCGAGAATATTGTGCACGTGGTTTTCTCCTCGTTTTTTTTGACCAGCCATGAGTTCGCCCACTCTTCCAGCGATGTTAGGGCCGTTTGCATCCGATTTCTTGCTATGGTGAGATTCTTTTCAGAGGTCCACATAGCCAGATCGTCTGCAAACATTGAGCTATGGACTCTTCTTGGTATATTCTCTGTAATATCGTTTATATATACCAGGAAGAGTGTGGGTGACAGTACTCCCCCTTGGGGTACTCCCTGCTCGAGTGTCACCTTTTTGCTCATCTGCCCTTGTACTTGGACTCTGGCCGTTCTTTGTTTGAGGTAGTGGTTGATCCACTTGTACATCTTCCCACAAACATCACTTCTTCTTAGCTTGACTCTAAGTCCATCCTTCCAGACTTTGTCAAATGCCTTTTCCAGATCCACCCAAACAGCTACTGTGTGTTTCTGTGCCTGGTAGGCATCTTCTATCTCCTGGGCTATGAGGATGACCTGGTCCTCAGTGGATCTGTGCTGTCTAAAGCCGGCTTGCTGTGGAATTAGTATTCGTTTTTCTTCCAGATGCCACATCAGTCTGGTGTTTATCATCCGTTCCATCAGCTTGCCGACACAGCTCAGTAGGCTTATGGGCCTGTATCCATTCGGATCTGTTTTGTCCTTTCCTGTTTTTGGTACTGGTACCAGTATTGCATCTTTCCATGCCTGGGGTACAATACCCCTTTTCCAGCTTTGGTTCAGGACTGATAGTAGTTTTTTCTTCGCTGTTTGGCCCAGCCCCATCAGCATTTCGTTTGTTATCCCGTCTTTTCCGGGAGATTTCCTTCTCTTTAGTGTTCTCATAGCCTCTTCCATTTCGCGCATTGTTAGTTTGGCCATCATGTGCTCTTCAGGAGCCGTATTTATGTTTTCGTGCCCCTTTAGCTCTTCGCTAATGTCTGTATGCTTATCTGCAAGGACCTCGATGTGGTTTGCTCTGGCATAGTGATCGACAAAGGCGTTTGCGGCTTTCTTACCTGTGATCAAGTTCTCGCCTTGCTTGATAGTAATTTGTTTATTTGACGGGGTTTCGTCGTTCATGGCTCTGACTAGCTTCCATAGCTTGTTCCCTTCTTTGTCCAGGTTTAAACTTTCCGTTTTATTTTTCCAACTTTCTCTTGCTGTTTGCTTGAGAGTGTGTTTGTACTTCGCCGCGGCGGCTTTGAGGGCGATGTTTGCCTCCACGGATTTTTCTCGTTCTGCCATGTTCCTAGCATTTGTTACTGCATCTTCCACTTTCTGTAACTCATCATTCCAGTAGGGCTTATAGTTTTTCCTAGCTCCTCTTGGGATGGTTTCAGTGGCGGCTTGCATTATTGCCTTGCTTAGGCTCTCTACCATGGGCTTCATTTTGGTGTTTCGTGTGTTGATGGTTTCACACAGCCCATCTGTCAGGATTGCAAATCTGTCCCAGTCGGCTCGTTTGTAATTCCAACGTGGGAGCGGTTTTGTTTCCTGTGGGCCTACTTCCATGTCAATGGTTAGCCTGATCGGCCTGTGGTCGCTACCTGCCAGTTGGTTTAGCACCTGGCGGTCTATTTTATAGTGTATGTCCTGTGTGGAGAAGGCCAAATCTGGAGTCGAGGTGGTATGCCATGTTCTTGAATAGAAGCTAGGGCTATCCTCCGGCCTATTGATTAGGGAGAGATTTGCATCTATCTCCCAATCTTCCACTTCGTCACCTCTGCTGTCTGTGTCAGAGTATCCCCATCTCTCCGAGTGGCTGTTGAAATCTCCAACCACTATGCAGTTGGAGTCTCTGACCTCCATACTCGAGAGCGATAGGTCTCTGTTTGGTGGTCCGTACAGATTGAAAATGCGGAGCTTCGTCTCTTGAGCCATTATGTCAACTCCTACAATTTCTGCTTGTCCGGTGTGATTGACAGGTACCGCGCTACTCGGTATGCTGTTTCTGGTCAGTATCAGGACCCCTCCTTTGTGGCCTTCTCTATCTAGACGGAAAGTCTGGTATCCTCTGATTGAGAATTTATGGTTATTGTTGAGGTGCGTTTCCTGGATACATGCCACGTCAATCTTACCTTCATGCAGGTGATGTGTTAGGGAAAGTTTTTTGTTAATGACTCCCTCCGCATTCCACTGTAATATTTTGAGGGTCTTGAGGTTTTGGCCAATAGTCGTTTCCCCATAGCCATGTGCCTTGACTCCACGACACATGGGTGGGTGACCACCAGTAGTCAAGGGTGGGCCCCTTCGAGGCGTGGGGCCCGGCGCTATCGCTGCCTGGCGGGTCTCCTCAGGATGAGCGCCATACGTTTTTCGAATAGGTTGTGCTGCCATCATACTGTGATTTACGTTGCACTGTTTTGTTAGGCTTGCGGCCCCGTGCATCCGATTTCAACAGGCGTTTCTGTAGGGATGCCCTCCTTAGCCTTTGGCTGTCCCCAGCCTATCTGCAAGGCAGCAGTTGTTTACGATCAGAGTTTTCTCTCCTATGGAAGTTGTCTTACCAGACTATCGAGTCTTCACTACTCGTGTCTATAGGGTGCAATGATGGTATGTGATATATGAGATGGACTGGTTTACCCGGAAGAGAGGCAGTCCAGTGTGTCTGTATCCCAGGATCGTCACGTCCTGCCAGAAACGTAGCATTTGCATGTGAGTGGGGTATCTCTTTTTCCCTTTATTTTCTTGGCTTCTATGCAGGGATGGTACGCCTAGCATTCCCCGCCAACTGGGGTGTTGACACAGTGGGGCAGGTGTGCAATGTCCGCTGGTCTGCATCTCTTCTGCGTCCAGCATGATAGTTATGGCTGATAACGTACAGAGGTAGATATCGTAACCGGAGTGCATTTAGCCAGAGGACAAGCCTGGTAATGTCACAGAGATGTTGATCGCCTGGTGTGCGGACAACTCTCATGGTCAGTGGTTGAGTCTTGACAGTTCACAGTGTGGTGGCTGCTCTACTGTTTTCGACACCCCGACCAGGTTCTAAGTCTTTGGTTGGTGTTTTTCGCACCCCATCGCCGTATAGGGTGAGTATCAAGCAGTTTTCCGCCCGCTTTGATTTGCGGGCGGCAAGGACCTCTTACTGTGGCTCTACCTGATAGGGCTGGGGCGCAAGCCCCAGGTCCCGAGCATGTAGGAGCCTCCCATTGCAGTGGTGCTGAGATTTTGGGCGGGATTGCGGCTTTCAAGGGTTCGGCCGTAATCCCCCACATGGTAGCCTCGCGCCCTTGGCTTATCAGCCTGGTACGTGAACCAAAGTGTCTGCGGCTCCTCTCGATTTGAGCTGGTTTTCCGTAGCAACGCCCTGTCATTTGTAGGGTAAAACTGACCTGTCTTCAGATCTATTTCCAGCACCCGTTCACTATTTGGTCAGACGAATTTATTGAGGGCTTTTGTTTGTCAATGACCAGGTATTTGAAATCTGGGGTTTCTGTGGAGTTAAACACGATTTCCGTAGCGTTCTTTCATTTGAGTGTTTGAGAGCTGACTTGTCGTCCGTGAGTCTAATACCAGCGTACGTTCATTATTAGACCCAAACGGCAGTGCTCTCAATTTGTCAGTTGTTCTACAGTATTGGCGTGTTCAGTCAAATTAAGCCGCAGGTTCCACACCTGGTGGTGCCCTTCCGTCAATTCCCTTAGCGAGACAATCAAGTTTCTTAAAGGGTAGCCCCAAAGATTTTCGAGGGTCTAATTCCAGCACATGTTCTCTATTAGACCCCACGAAGGTGTACTTTTTGATAGTCATTCTGCAGTATTGGCGTGGTAAGTTAACTTAGGTCTCAGGCTCCACTCCTGATAGTGCTCTTCCGTCAATTCCTTTATCAAACACTGGATGCAGACAAAACCGAGCCACAGGGGACATAACCCCAGATTTCTGGGGGTCTAAGTCCAGCACCAGTTCCATATTAGACTCCAGAAGAGTGGTCTCGGCATGTCAATCATTTCAGTGTTGGCCGTGTTGAGTCAAATTAAGCCGCAGGCTCCACTCCTGGTGGTGCCCTTCCGTCAATTCCTTTAAGTTTCAGCTTTGCAACCATACTTCCCCCGGAACCCAAACACTTTGGTTTCCCGGAAGCTGCCCGCAGAGTCATCGAAGCAACTCCTGCGGATCGCTAGTCGGCATCGTTTATGGTCAGAACTACGACGGTATCTGATCGTCTTCGCGCCTCTGACTTTCGTTCTTGATTAATGAAAACATTCTTGACAAATGCTTTCGCAGTAGCTCGTCTTGCGGCGATCCAAGAATTTCACCTCTAACGCCGCAATACGAATGCCCCCGTTTGTCCCTGTTAATCATTACCTCCAGTTCCGAAAACCAACAAAATAGAACCGAGGTCCTATTCCATTATTCCATGCACCATTATTCAGGCAGCCGAGGCCTGCTTTGAACACTCTAATTTTTTCAAAGTAAACGCGCCGGCCACCCAGGACGCTCAGCGAAGAGCACCCGTGGGAGAGAGCCGGCAGACGGTAGGGCAGGAGACAACGGGCAGTGAACCGGCGCGAGCCGGACCGCCCGCCTGCGCCTGAGATCCAACTACGAGCTTTTTAACTGCAACAACTTTAATATACGCTATTGGAGCTGGAATTACCGCGGCTGCTGGCACCAGACTTGCCCTCCAATAGATCCTCGTTAAAGGGTTTAAAGTGTACTCATTCCAATTACGGGGCCTCGAAAGAGTCCCGTATTGTTATTTTTCGTCACTACCTCCCCGTGCCGGGAGTGGGTAAGTTGCGCGCCTGCTGCCTTCCTTGGATGTGGTAGCCGTTTCTCATGCTCCCTCTCCGGAATCGAACCCCTGTTCCAGTTGGTCTAGTTCACTGTTCCAGTTGCTCTAGTTCCCTGTTCCAGTTTGTCTAGTTCACTGTTCCAGCTGCTCTAGTTCACTGTTCGAGTTCTCCAGTTCACTGTTCCAGTTGCTCTAGTTCATTGTTCCAGTAAGGTCTAGTTCACTGTTCCAACTGCTCTAGTTCACTGTTCCAGCTGCTCTAGTTCACTGTTCCAGCTGCTATAGTTCAATGTTCTAGTTGCTCTAGTTCCCTGTTCCAGCTGCTCTAATTCACTGTTCCAGCTGCTCAAGTTCAATGTTCTAGTTGCTCTAGCTCAATGTTCTAGTTGCTCTAGTTCCCTGTTCCAGTTGCTCTAGTTCACTGTTCCAGTTGGTCTAGTTCACTGTTCCAGTTGGTCTAGTTCACTATTCCAGTTTCTCTAGTTCTCTGTTCCAGTTCTTCTAGTTCACTGTTCCAATAAGGTCTATTTCACTGTTCCAATAAGTTCTAGTTCACTGTTCCAATAAGGTCTAGTTCACTGCTTCAGTAAGTTCTATAGTTCTATCGCTCCCCTCTAGGGGTTGTTTCACGGGCAGCCTGTAGTATGTGTCTGCTGAAATCGTCAACTACCTTATCTATATCTCTGTCTACATTTAGATCTTTAACTAGTACACTGGTACGATGCTGCTACATTTTCCAGTCCACCTTTTCGTAGTTCCACCTTGGTAGTGTGCTGCTCTCCCTGACATATTCTATTTCAACAGTTAGAAAAGCTGGCCTGTGATCACTGCCTCCCAGTTGTTCCCAACAACGCATGCGATGTTCCTATCTGGTGAATGGAGGGCTATGTCTGGTGTGGAGGTGGTATGCCATGCCCTTGAGTTGAAGGTCAGCAGGATGGTTGGCTGATTGATCAGGATGTCTATTGTCATCCTGCCAGTTTTCTAAGTCCTCTCTTCTCTTGTCCATTTGATCGTAGCCCCAGCTTTGTGACAGGCTGTTGAAATCCCCAGACACGATCAGTTTAGGGATTGTATCCAGTGCCAGGGGTCGGTCACTCGAGCAGTAGTAATTCAGTAGGTGAAATTCTGTATTATGTCTTGAAACGTAGCAAATACATGTGAATGGGGTAAATACTTACTCCCCTTTAGTATTCTCGGCTCCTCTGCAGTGATGATGCGCCTAGCATTCCTGCCACCTGGGAGGTCGTCACAATGGGGCAGAGGTGCAATGTCCACTGGCCTGCATCTCTTCTGTGTCTATTGGGACGACTGATAGAGGACAAAAGTAAAGAACGAGACAAGAATGCATTTAACCCATGAAGTGAGGGTGGATTGGTTTAGCCCAGAGTGTGTACCACTCGCTGGTGGGCTCTGCAGCTCCACCTAAAGGGCTCTACCTGCTTCTCGTTCTCTTATTCTGGCCCCCCCTAACAGGAGTAAATCTCCCACCGGCATAGCCCCCTGGATCACCGGGACACGCAAGCTCTCCAACCCCGTCAAGGTAGGCCTACATTTGGAGCGATCACTGCAGATGTTGCTGATCACTGCAGATGTTGCTGATCACTGCAGATGTTGCTGATCACTGCAGATTTTGATCAACTTAATCCATTTTTCATGTTCATTACAATATATAGTTCTAGCATTGTCACACACAAATACGTATATAGATGTAGCACAAACAGACGTTACAATTACCACATGTGACAAGATTTGTGATCATCTGCAGACCGGTTTGGGCTGGTAGACATGAAGAAAGTCGAGCAGATACAAGAGCCTCTCCTGGAAGCCCTGAAGCACTATGTGGGATCTCACAGGGCAGAGCAGAAGCAGATGTTTGCGAAGATGCTCATGAAACTGACAGATCTGCGGAGCATTAGTGTCAAAGGTAAGTCTTCCAGATGTGGTCAGAGCTTCAGGTACGGGTTGTCTTTATTTGGCCCTGCATAGGGGTTGTTTGGCTCTGCCAAGATTCATTTACGCTTACCTGGGGGGACAAAATTAAATTGTGTTGATGCTGGAGCCAAGATGGGGCAGTGAATGGTCCGACAGCAGGAAGTCAACCATGGCTGGTGCCAAGATAGGGCAGTGAATGGTCTGACAGCAGGAAGTCAACCATGGATGGGGCAGTGAATGGTCCAACAGCAGGAAGTCAACCATGGCTCGTGCCAAGATAGGGCAGTGAATGGTCTGACAGCAGGAAGTCAACCATGGATGGGGCAGTGAATGGTCCGACAGCAGGAAGTCAACCATAGCTGGCTGCTTGCATCAGAGTCTGTGAACCAGAGTGACCAAGACTCCATTCTTCCTCCACATAACGGCCCAGAAAACAAGCTGTTCTAGTCATCAGCGTAGTCTTGATCAAGGGATAGGGTGGTCAAGGGATTGGGATCTTGGTTGGTGAAATTGGTCAAAGGATAGGGTGGTCAAGGGATTGGGATCTTGGTTGGTAAATTGGTCAAGTGATTGGGATCTTTGTTGATGTAGTCTGGTCAAGGGATAGGGAATATTGGTTGATGTAGTCTGGTCAAGGGATAGGGTGGTCAAGGGATAGGGAATATTGGTTGATGTAGTCTGGTCAAGGGATAGGGTGGTCAAGGGATAGGGATTTTGGTTGGTGTAGTCTGGTCAAGGGATAGGGTGGTCAAGGGATAGGGAATATTGGTTGATGTAGTCTGGTCAAGGGATATGGTGGTCAAGGGATAGGGAATATTGGTTGGAGTAGTCTGGTCAAGGGATAGGGTGGTCAAGGGATAGGGATCTTGGTTGGGGTAGTCTGGTCAAGGGATAGGGATCTTGGTTAGTGTAATCTGGTCAAGGGATAGGGATCTTGGTTAGTGTAATCTGGTCAAGGGATATGGGGGTCAAGGGATTGGGATCTTGATTGGTGAAATTGGTCAAGGGATAGGGTGGTCAATGGATTAGGATCTTGGTTGGTGTAATCTGCTCAAGAGATAGGGCTCTTGGCTGGTGTAGTCTGGTCAAGAGATAGGGTGGTCAATGGATAGGGATCCTGAATGTGTAGTCTGGTCAAGGGATATAGATCTTGGAGGGTGTAGTCTGGTCAAGGAATAGAGATCTTGGAGGGTGTAGTCTGGTCAAGGAATAGGGTGGTCAAGGGATAGAGATCTTGGTTGGTGTAGTCTAGTCAAGGGATAGGGATCTTGGAGGGTGTAGTCTGGTCAAGGAATAGGGTGGTCAAGGGATAAGGATCTTGGAGGGTGTAGTCTGGTCAAGGGATAGGGTGGTCAAGGGATAAGGATCTTGGAGGGTGTAGTCTGGTCAAGGGATAGGGTGGTCAAGGGATAAGGATCTTGGAGGGTGTAGTCTGGTCAAGGGATAGGGTGGTCAAGGGATAAGGATCTTGGAGGGTGTAGTCTGGTCAAGGGATAGGGTGGTCAAGGGATAAGGATCTTGGTTGATGTAGTCTGGTCAAGGGATATAGATCACAATGAGAAGGCATGACTGGTAATCTGATGTGTCGGGCCGAAAAGTGCAGATATCGTGGTTTGGCAGTAAACTACATGACAACATCCTTCTCAGGATGAATGCATAATGAGAGAATCTGAATAATTATGCTGGCATGTAGGTGTTGCTAGACAGTATCAACCTAGATTGATTCTGTTATGTTGTTTCTTATGTCTGTTATGTTGTTTCTTGTGTCTGTTATGTTGTTTCTTATGTCTGTTATGTTGTTTCTTGTGTCTGTTATGTTGTTTCTTATGTCTGTTATGTTGTTTTTTGTGTCTGTTATGTTGTTTGGCAAATAATCCCAACTTTTATATATGGCTTGGCCTTGTTTGTTCTCAATCTCCTGCTTCCAAACCCTGAAAGGGCTTAAGTAGCAGAATGTAGTCCAGAGAACGGAATGCGTTGTGTCGTTGTTTACAGCTTGACTGCGATATTTGCACCTTTCGGTCCAACACATCCGACTTCAGCAAGCATATTTTTAGTACCGGGTTAGCATTCCCTCTTTGATCCCTTCTCCTTAGCAAGTCTGCCCTGTTGCAGCCTGGTATCCCGGATCTCCTCATGGAGGTATAGAAGAGTCTTAGCAGCTCTGGTTCGCTGGCCCTGACACTAGCAGTCAGTGTGAAGGAGAGGAGTGACCAACTAGAGGTGGTGTGAGGAGAGGAGTGACCAACCAGAGGTGGTGTGAGGAGAGGAGTGACCAACCAGAGGTGGTGTGAGGAGAGGAGTGACCAACCAGAGGTGGTGTGAGGAGTGGAGTGACCAACCAGAGGTGGTGTGAGGAGAGGAGTGACCAACCAGAGGTGGTGTGAGGAGAGGAGTGACCAACCAGAGGTAGTGTGACGAGAGGAGTGACCAACCAGAGGTGGTGTGAGGAGAGGAGTGACCAACCAGAGGTGGTGTGAGGAGAGGAGGGACCAACCAGAGGTGGTGTGAGGAGAGGAGTGACCAACTAGAGGTGGTGTGAGGAGAGGACCAGCTCTCTGGGAGATGAGACCAGTCAGAGCTGGTGTTTGCCGATGATGTGGACATGGTTACCAAGCGAGAGGCACATCTCCAGACCAACCTCGGCATCTAAAAGAGGAGCTGCAGAAGATATAGATTACCTCTAGCAGTGGTTAGAGATCAGAGAAAGGGGATCAGATTATTATGCGAGCAACCACTGAGCAGTACCAATACCTGGCAGCTGTAGTGAACACAAAAAAGACCAATCAAAGAAGAGATGGGAATTCAAAGAGCAGCAGTTGCCAGACATTTGTTTGCCAGAATCTCAGAGTGGTCCTCTTTGTGTATGACACAGACAAGAATAGCACCACTGCCCCACTGATAGCATGTTGTAAGAGGCGACTAACTGTGTGACATGGCATAACACCGGCCGTAGTTAGGTCGGTTGTTAAGAGCAGCATAGATGACGCCTAACAGGCTGTGTGTCTACTTTGCTCTAGTGTTTGAGTCTATTAAAATGGATTTGCACATTGGTTAACTACCCTCCAAGAAACTGGTTGTATACAGACTCCGCAGAGTCTTCTAAACCAGTATAAAGATGTTCAGTTCAGAAAATTACGGGATTCCTCATCAAAAAAGAAATGTCCGAGAACAAAGATGGCTGTATATATAGCACTCCACCTATGTAACAGTTTTGTCTTATGGTTGTGGGGCATGGACAATGACAACAACCTAGATAAACCAGCTCCAAGCGACAGAAGAGAGATATCAAAGGAAGATGATTTTAGTAACAAACAGAGACAAGATTAGCAATCAGACAGTGCAACAAGATCTTGAAACACAGCCCTTGCAGACTCCAGGGCAGTGATCTCAACCATGATGGTTTGGCCAATGTCTACAGAAAACAGATCTTCTACCATGACAGCCACGACAGGTACAACAACCACGACAGGCACAACAACCCCGACAGGTATGACAACCACGACAGGTATGACAGCCACGACAGGTATGACAGCCACGACAGGTATGACAGGCACGACAGCCGCAACAGCCACGACAGGTATGACAACCACGACCGGCACGACAGCCGCAACAACCACGACAGATATGACAGCCACGACAACCATGACAGGCAGGACAACCATGACAACCACAACAGCCACGACAAATATGACAGGCACCACAGGCAAAGAGTCAAGGATCCAGTCCCATTGAACACCCCATGGTCGGCAGAGATGATGATATAACTAATTGGATGAGCCATGGCTTACATGGATCATAAGGAAAGCCGTAATGGTTTGCTGTTCTACCTATGTTGCCTTTTTTGCTTAGAATCTGCTTTGTTTTATACTGGCTTTTGTCATTTGTCTGGTTTGTAGGTGAGAAGTGTTTGTCCTCTCAGACTCTGGACTGCCTCTCAGACTTACTGCAACAGCCATTGTTACCTGCTTCAGGATCTGGCACCCACAACAGAGTTATCATCCCTCAGATGTCCTTGCTCTCACAGGGGCGTTCTGAGACTGTGACTTCTGCTACCTTTAATCCCTGCCAAGATCAAGGAATCAGATTTTCGGCTGCAAGTTTAAAACCAGAGTTATCTTGCTCACTTGATGCGGTGACGAGTCCTTCCACTACGACAAACAGAAGTGTTATGGGTAATGGTTGTAGTGCTAGCACCATCAGCAGTACTTCTAACACATCACAAAATGGATACCAGCCTTCTGTGGGCCAGAGAAGTTACTCGCTGACCTCCATGCTGGGACCAGATCTGGAGACAGTCATTCCTGGTGATTTCACATCCGACTCCAGACTGAACTGTCAGTCCGACGACTCTAAAACCAACAATCGTGGTAGTGCTCACATGAGTTCACTTGGGGCGTATAGCAATGGAAGAATCCAGAAACAGGATCCTAATGTTCTGAGCCTGTGTGCCACAAAGGCCCTGATTAAAACCTCAAGAAACAGGCCATCTTCTTCAGGAACTCCGGAAGTAATTGTGAAATCAGAGAACCAACCTTTCACGGAGGTAACTGCTACCAGCTCATCTTTTAACAGAAGCCCAAACTCTGACCTATCTAGCATCGGCCCTTTGTCATCTCAAAGTTTTCTTGCGGATATGCATCGGCATCGGTACCCATCTCCATCCCCAGATCTTGACTTCGGTGTAAGGATCAGGTACCCTTCCTGTCTCCCAGTGTCCACATCAGAGGGACTATCTTACTCTTCATCATCAACCAAGCTAACACCATCTCTCTACCTGTACAACACACATTCCTCACAGGAGCACATTCCGACTCAGGCAGCACTCCTGACTCAAGCTGGCCAGGATCTGGTTCAGAGACTTCCCTCACCCTCCTCACCCCCTACCTCCTTGGCTACTGCTCCAAATTTCCTGCTGTCCAGACTGAATGTCATAGGAAGAGCTGACCAGAACATGCTTGTAAGCAGGCAGCAGCTCCAGCGATCTGGTGTGGATAGGTTCACCGCTGACATAGTTCCAACATATGTTCTCACCAACAATAGCATGCTTCAGCACATCAAGGATGACAGCATACCAGGTCCTGTAAGCATATCAGGTCCTGTAAGCATATCAGGTCCTGTATGGGGTTCAGATGGGGGCCTCATCTACAGACCCCAGACGATTGTGTCACTTCCCCATGAGATGTCTCATCAAACAGCTGGAGCAGCAGTTTCTGTGACCTGGCCAAGTGTCAACTCTGCAGATGACATGTCAAATATGACAGTTTCGTCTTCCAATCAAGATGACGATGATGTCGACCCCAGGTCATCTTCAATGTCGATCAGTCAGCTCATTGGGGGGGCTATGGAAATAAGGCCTGACAACTGGGGGGATTACTGAAGTCATTCATAAACACAGTCGATTGTCAGTGAGGGAAGTCAGTGTGTGACATTTGTTGGGTTGTGAGGACCATTTGGGTGTGAGGTCGGTTGGTGTGTGTGAATTCGGTGTAGGGCAATATCTGGTGTATCTAAGGACAGACTGGTGTATCTAGGGACTGGTGTTTCTAGGGACTGGTGTTTCTAGGGACTGGTGTTTCTAGGGACTGGTGTATCTAGGGACTGACTGGTGTATCTAAGGACAGACTGGTGTATCTAGGGACTGGTATTTCTAGGGACTGGCGTTTCTATGGACTTACTGGTGTATCTAGGGACTGACTGGTGTATCTAGGAACTGAGTTAAAGTTCTAGTAACTTTATGGACAAGAGTTAAGGGATCTATTTACTAAAGGGGTGAGAGATAAGGGATCTATTAACTAAATGGATAGATAAGGGATCTATTAACTAAAGGGAGAGATAAGGGATCTATTAACTAAATGGATAGATAAGTGATCTATTAACTAAAGGGAGAGATAAGGGATATATTAACCAAAGGGAGAGATGAGGGATCTATTAACTAAAGGGAGAGAGTTACAGTTCTAGTTACTTTATGAGTTATACAACTGAGGGACAGAACGAACCTGAGAAAACAATCCCTCCAACATCAACAACTATAGAGAATAACCAACTGATAACAAAGGAAGAGGTAGCTGCAGCGGTAAAGACATTTGAGAAGAGGGAAGACGAACGGCGTGGACAATATACCAGTAGAGCTCTTACAGGCAGGGGGAGGGGGGAGGGGGGGTTAGTGATGGAAGGCAGGACACACATCTACAACAATTTATGGGAGACAGGAAACTGGACGGACTTATGGACAAAATCAATGGTTATACCGTTACATAAGTCTGGAAACCTAAAGCTGTGCCAAAATTTCAGAACAATAAGCCTCATCAGCCACCATAGCAAGGTCATGCTTAGATTAATCCTCGACCGATTGAAACCCCAAGCAGAGAACATCATTGCTGAGGAGCAAGCAGGGTTCAGACAGATAAGAAGCACTACAGAACAGATATTTAATTTAAGGCTGCTAAGCGAGAAATGTTTAGAACAGCAGCAAAAAACTATCATGTGTTTGTTCATTTTAAGAAGGCGTTTGATAGGATATGGCATAAAGCGCTTTGGGCAACCATGACGATGTATAATACCAATGGAAATATTATAACGGTCCTTGAACACCTGTATAACAAGGCGTCTAGTGCAGTTCTTGTGAATGGGAGGCGAGGGGACTGGTTTCGCACATCAGTTGGTGTGAGACAGGGGTGTACACTCACTCCAACTCTTTTCAATATATTCCTTGAGGGAATTATGAGTGAGGCATTTGGAGGTCTCGTTGGTACTGCCAAGATAGGGGACCGAACGATTACCAACATTCGTTTTGCAGATGACATCGACGGGTTGGCGGGTTCAGAAGCAGAACTCCAGGAATGGGTCAGAAGGCTCGATGAAAAGCTCTTGACTGTGGTATGGAGATAAACGCTGGAAAGACAAAATTAATGATCAAAAACGTCGAGGACTTCAACAGCAGGATAAAAGCTAACGGTCAGGAACTCGAAGTGGTTGACCGGTTTTAAATATCTGGGTTCGATTGTCAGTGATGAAGGATCAAAATGTGAGGTGTTGGCCAGAATAGCACAGACAATAGCGGCGCTTGCACGGCTTAACAAAATCTGGTAAGATAAACGGTTAGCACTATGTACGAAAATCAGATTAATGTGTACACTGGTCCTGTCAATATCCTTCTATGCTTGTGAGACATGGACAATTACAGATGACCTTCAGCGAAGGATACAGGCCTTCGAGATGAGATGTTTCCGAATACTTTTAAACGTCAAGTACAATGATCGAGTTACAAATGAGGAAATACGAGATAGAATTACAACAGCAATAGGGCCTTTTGAAGACCTCTTGGCAACTGTCAAAAGAAGGAAACTCACTTGGTACGGGGCATATTTTGTTCTTGATATATATAAACGAATTGGACATTGATATGGGATCCATGATTGCAATATTTACCGATGACACAAAACTATGCAGTAGTGTCTCAACTAAAGCAGAAGTAGATATATTGAAGTCAGATTTAGATAAAATTCGAGAATGGTCTGTAAGCTGGTAAATGGAGTTTAATATAGATAAATGTACATTCATCCAGATGGGTAGATCCAATATGGAACATAATTACAGAATAAGAGAGAACAATATTAGAACGATAGATAAGGAAAGGGACCTAGGGGTTATAATAGATCATACAGGAAAGGTGAGTGAGCAAGTTAAGGTAGCAGTGAAAAAGGCAAATGCAATGTTAGGTATGATAACAAGAAATATTAAACATAGGAGCAAGGAAGTGATCATCATCATGTAGCATGTCCTCTATAGAACGTCGCTCCCATCACAGTCTGTCTAAAAGAAACTCTTTCCCTTGCCAAAACTCCAGCCTCCGTCACAGTCATACTCAGGCACTCCTGGATATCTTGGTGCCATCATCTTCTTGGTCTACCCCTTCCTCTTTTGCCTGGTACCATACCTTCCATCACCGTTCTCCCAAGACCGTTGTGTCTCTTGATGTGACCAAAGTATTTGCATTTTCTAGCTAAAATGGAATTGATAAACCAGTTCTCATCTATGCTCAACTCTTGCCGAATATCTACATTTGTTTTTTTCTCAGTCCAATATATTCTGAGGATCTTTCTGTAGCATTTTGGCTCGAAGGATTTGAATCTTTGTCTAGAAGTTTTGGAAATTGTACATGATTCACAGCCATAAGCTGCCACAGGAAAAACAGGCTCTCAAGGCTTTTAATTTTGTCAATTTGTTGCCATAATTTCTTCAGACTGTTTAGTCTCTGCATTGCCAGGGCTAGTAATAGTCAAACTGTATAAAGCATTAGTTAGACCTAGTTGGAGTACTGTGTACAGATGTGGAGTCCTTATCATAGAGGGGGTGTAAACATGCTGGTAAGGATACAAAAAAGAGCGACAAAGCTGATAGTGGGATTACAGTTATGAGGAACGACTCAGAAAAACTGGCCTACAGTGTCCAGAAGAGAGAAGAATTCGAGGTGACTTAATGCAGGTTTATAAGATGATCAGAGGAATGGATAAATTATATAACAAGTTTTTTTTCAAAAATACAACCACCCACAAGAACAAGAGGGCATTACTACAAATTAACTTAAGAAAGGTCCAGATTAGATATTAGGAAATATATTTTTAGTCAGAGAGTGGTGAATGCTTGGAATGCATTGTCACAGGAAGTAGTGGAGGCAGGGACAATTAATGCATTTAAGAATAAATTAGATGCACATAGCTTTTAGAGCAAGGTAATGTAAATGAAACTGTTTGTATACAGACTTTGCAGGGTCTTCTAAACCAGTATAAAGATGTTAAGTTATATCAATGTCAAATGGTCTTGCAAATACAATCCTGCATTGACAGGTGCAAGGCAGATGATGAAGGGAGGTACAAGGCAGACAACGAAGGGAGGTACAAGGCAGATGATGAAGGGAGGTGCAAGGCAGACGACGAAGGGAGGTACAAGGCAGATGATGAAGGGAGGTACAAGGCAGATGATGAAGGGAGGTACAAGGCAGATGATGAAGGGAGGTGCAAGGCAGACGACGAAGGGAGGTACAAGGCAGATGATGAAGGGAGGTACAAGGCAGATGATGAAGGGATGTGCAAGGCAGACGACGAAGGGAGGTGCAAGGCAGACGACGAAGGGAGGTGCAAGGCAGACGACGAAGGGAGGTACAAGGCAGATGATGAAGGGATGTGCAAGGCAGATGATGAAGGGATGTGCAAGGCAGACGACGAAGGGATGTGCAAGGCAGACGACGAAGGGAGGTACAAGGCAGATGATGAAGGGAGGTGCAAGGCAGATGATGAAGGGATGTGGGATGACAACATAAAATAATGGACCAATCGGAGTAAATTGACGAGAGATAAGAGGTTTATTTATTAACTAAAAGGGCATAGGATTGGAGGACTAGAAATTAAAATCATTAGAGATAAGGGGCCTATTACCTTGCGTGACGAGAGATAAGGGGACTAGATAGGTGATGAGAGATATGGGGACTAGATAAGGGTATGAGATATAAGGGGCCTATTACCTTAGGCGATGAGAGATAAGGGGACAACATAGGTGACGAATGATATGGGGACTAGATAAGGTGATGAGATATAAAGTGATGACATATAAAGGGACTAGATATGGGGACTAGATAAGGTGACGAGAATTAAGGGGACTAGAGATAAGGTGATGATATAATGGGATTAGATATGGTGACAAGAAATAAGAGGACTAGATAAGATGATGAGAGATAAGGGGACTAGATAAGGTGACGAGATATATGGGGACTAGATAAGGTAACGAGAAATGGGAAATAGATGATGTGATGAGAGATAAGGGGACTAGATAAGGTGACGAGATAAGGTGGCTAGATAAGTTGATGAGAAAAACTGGACTAGATGAAGTGATAAGAGAACTAGATAAGGTGACAAGAGATAAGGGGACTAGATAAGGTGATGAGAGATAAGGGGACTAGATACAGTGACAAAAAATAAGGGGACTAGATAAGGTGGTGAAAGATAAGGGGACTAGATAAGGTGATGAGAGATGAAGGGACTAGATAAGATGATGAGATATGAGGGGACTAGATAAGGTGACAAGATATGAGGGGACTAGATAAGATGACGAGAGATAAGGGGACTAGAATAGATGATGAGAAAAACGGGACTAGATAAGGTGACGAGAAATAAGGGGACTAGATAAGGTAACGAGTGATCAGAGAACTAGATAAGGTGATAAGGAAACTAGATAAGGGGAGTAGATAAGGGGATGAGATATAAGGGGACTAGAAATGGTGGCGAAAGATAAGGGGACTAGATAAGGTGACGAAAGATGAGGGGATTAGATAGGATGATGAGATAGGAGGGGACTAGATAAGGTGACAAGATGTGAGGGGACTAGATAAGATGACGAGAGATAAGGGGACTAGAATAGATGATGAGAAAAACGGGACTAGATAAGGTGACGAGAAATAAGGGGACTAGATAAGGTAACGAGGGATCAGAGAACTAGATAAGGTGATAAGAAGAACGGGACTATATAAGGTGATGAGAAAACGGGACAAGAAATAAGGGGACTAGATATGAGGACTAGATAAGGTGACAAGAAATAAGGGGACTAGAAATGGTGACAAGAAATAAGGGAACTAGATATGGAGACATATAAGGTGATAAGAAATAAGGAGACTATATATGGTGACAAGAAATAAGGGGACTAGATAAGGTGACAAGAAATAAGGGGACTAGATAAGGTGACGAGATAATGGGGACTAGATAAGCTGATGAAAGATAATGGGACTATATATACAGAGACTAGATAAGGTGGTGAGAAAAAAGGAACTAGATAAGGTGATGAGTAATAAAGGGACTAGATATGGGGACTAGATAAGGTGACTAGAGATAAGGTGACTAGAGATAAGGTGATGAGAGATAAGAGGACTAGATAAGGGAACGAGAGATAATGGTACTAGATAAGGTGACAAGAAATTAAGGGACTAGATAAGGTGACAGGAAATAAGGAGACTAGATAAGGTGACATAAAATAAGGGGATTAGATAAGGTGACAAGAAATAAGGGGACTAGATAAGGTAACAAGAAATGAGGGGACTAGATATGGTGACAAGAGATAAGGTGACGAGAGATAAGAGGACTAGATAAGATGATGAGAGATAAAGTGATAAGAAATAAGGGGACTAGATAAGGGAATGAGAGAAAAGGGTACTAGATAAGGTGACAAGAAATAAAGGGACTAGATAAGGTGACAGGAAATAAGGAGACTAGATAAGGTGACAAAAAATAAGGGGATTAGATAAGGTGACGAGAAATAAGGGGACTAGATAAGGTAACAAGAAATAAGAGGACTAGATAAGGGGACTAGATATGGTGACAAGAGATAAGGTGACGAGAAATATTGGGACTAGATAAGGTGATGAGATATAAGGGGATGAGAAAAATGGGACTAGACAAGGTGACAAGAAATATGGGGACTAGATATGGTGACAAGAAATATGGTGATTAGATATCTAGATAAGACTAGATAAGGTGACAAGAAATAAAGGGACTAGATAAGGTGACAAGAAATATGGGGACTAGATATTGGGACTAGATAAGGTGACAAGAAATAAGGGGACTAGATAAGGTGACAAGAAATAAGGGGATTAGATATTGTGACAAGAAATAATGGGACTAGATAAGGTGACAAGAAATAAGGGGACTAGATAAGGTGACAAGAAATAAGGGGATTAGATATTGTGACAAGAAATAAGGGGACTAGATAAGGTGACAAGAAATATGGGGACTAGATAAGGGGACAAAAAATAAGGGGATTAGATATTGTAACAAGAAATAAGGGGACTAGATATGGGGACTAGATAAGGTGACAAGAAATAAGGGGATTAGATAAGGTGACAAGAAATAAGGGGATTAGATATTGTGACAAAAAATAAGGGGACTAGATAAGGTGACAAGAAATAAGGGGATTAGATATTGTGACAAGAAATAAGGGGACTAGATAAGGTGACAAGAAATATGGGGACTAGATAAGGTGACAAAAAATAAGGGGATTAGATATTGTAACAAGAAATAAGGGGACTAGATATGGGGACTAGATAAGGTGACAAGAAATAAGGGGATTAGATAAGGTGACAAGAAATAAGGGGATTAGATATTGTGAACAAAAATAAGGGGATTAGATATTGTGACAAGAAATAAGGGGACTAGATAAGGTGACAAGAAATAAGGGGACTAGATAAGGTGACAAAAAATAAGGGGATTAGATATTGTAACAAGAAATAAGGGGACTAGATATGGGGACTAGATAAGGTGACAAGAAATAAGGGGATTAGATATTGTGACAAAAAATAAGGGGACTAGATAAGGTGACAAGAAATAAGGGGACTAGATAAGGTGACAAGAAATAAGGGGACTAGATATGGGGATGAGAGATAAGGTGATGAGATAAGGTGACGAGAAATATTGGGACTAGATATGGGGACTAGATATTGGGACTAGATAAGGAGATGAGATATAAGGGGACTAGATACAGTGATGAGAAAAACACTACTAGAGAAGGTGACGAGAAATAAGGGGATCAGATAAGGTGACGAGAGATAAGGACACTAGATAAGGTGATGAGAGATAATGCGTCTAGATAAGGTGACAAGAGATAAGGGGACTAAATAAGGAGATGACATAAGGTGATGAGATATAAAGGGACTAGATAAGGTGATGAGAAAAACGGGACTAGTTTAGGTGACAAGAAATAAGGGTACTAGATATGGGGACTTGATAAGGTGACAAGAAATGAGAAAACTAGATATGTTGACAAGAAATAAGGGGTCTAGATAAGGTGATAAGAAATAAGGGGACTAGATATGGGGACGAGAGATAAGGTGATGAGATAAGGTGAAGAGAAATATTGGGATTAGATATGGGGACTAGATATTGGGACTAGATAAGGTGATGAGATATAAAGGGACTAGATAAGGGGATGAGAAAAATGGGACAAGATAAGGTAATGAGATATAAGTGGACTAGATAAGGGGATGAGCGATAAGGGGACTAGTTAAGGTGACGAGAGATGAGGGGACTAGATAAGGTGACAAGAAATAAGGGGACGAGAGATAAGGGGACTAGAAATAAGGTGATAAGATGAGGGGATGAGATATAAGGGGACTAGATAAGGTGATGAGAAAAACAGGACTAGATAAGGTGACAAGAAATAAGGGGGCCAGATATGGGGACTAGATAAAGTGACAAGAAATAAGGGGACTAGATATGGTGACGAGAGATAAGGTGACGAGAGATAATAGAACTAGATAAGGTGATGAGAGATAAGGGGTGAGAAATAAGGGGACTAGATAAGGAGATGACATAAGGTGATGAGATATAAAGGGACTAGATAAGGTGATGAGAAAAACGGGACTAGTTAAGGTGACAAGAAATAAGGGGACTAGATAGGGTGACAAGAAATAAGGGGACTAGATAAGGTGACAAGAAATAAGGGGACTAGATATGGTGACAAGAAATAAGGGGACTAGATATGGTGACAAGAAATAAGGGAACTAGATAAGGTGACAAGAAATATGGGGACTAGATAAGGTGACAAGAAATAAGGGGAGTAGATAGGGTGACAAGAAATAAGGGGGCTAAATATTGGGACTAGATAACGGAATTAGATATGAGGACTAGATAAGGGGATTAGATTAGGTGACGAGAGATAAGGGGGCTAGATAATGGGACTAAATACTCAATTATATTTACTGTGGCTACACGTTCTAGTGGCAGCTACATGTCTCAGTTGTGGCTAAACATCACATATGTGACTGTAAATCTAATCCTCATTGTTACCAGCACCATCCATGACTTTGCTCTGGATCGCTGAATATTCTCACCGCTCTGGTGTATGCAGTGTCTCCGTCCAGTAGGTGTCTTGTGTCTACAGTGTTCTGTTTTTAGTAGGTGCCTCTGCAATGCGAGTACCTTGTGCCATGGTAGTGCACCAGGCTGAGCGGCTCATGTCCATCAGCTTCCAGGAGGCGACATCGAGGAAATTGTCCAGAAATACTTTGTCTTTGTATCGTTTCCTCTGTTGGTGCAAACAGCTGAAAACTCATGCATGATGGTCTGGTCGTCTGATGGTCTGGTCTTCTGATGGTCTGGTCTTCTAATGGTCTGTTGTCTGGTGTCTGGTCATCTGATGGTCTGGTCATCTAATGGTCTGGTCGTCTGATGGTCTGGTCATCTGATGGTCTGGTCATCTGATGGTCTGGTCATCTGATGGTCTGGTGTCTGATGGTCTGGTGTCTGGTCATCTGATGGTCTGGTGTCTGGTAGTCTGATGACCTGGTAGTCTGAGGATGGTCTGGTCGTCTGATGGTCTGGTGTCTCGTAGTCTGATGACCTGGTAGTCTGAGGATGGTCTGTTCATGTCCTGTTATGAACAATTCTGAATGATACATTCATTAGTAAAGCGATCTGACATCGTTGCTTCTGTCACTTTTGTGTGGTTGTCTGTAGGGTTGTCTCTGGTTGAACAGCTGACCATCATCAAAGTGGCAGACAACTGACAGGAATTTTCCAGGGTATCCAAAATTGGCTAAGTCATATCAGTCAGTTCACAGTGTCCAGATATAGATAGGTTGTCATATCTGTTGGTTGACAGTGTCCAGATATAGATGGGTTGTCATATATGTTGGTTGACAGTATCCAGATATAGATGGGTTGTCATACCAGTCAGTTGACAGAGTCCAGATATAGTTGGGTTGTTACTAGACAGTTTGTGTCATCCATAAAGTCATGATAAGGCCTAACTTACTCGGTCTACGTATATCATCAAACTGAATGTGGGTAACCATTTATTCTGACGAACCACATCCAAATGTGGGTAACCATTTATTCTGACCAACCACATCTAATGTGGGTAACCATTTATTCTGACGAACCACATCCAAATGTGGGTAACCATTTATTCTGACCAACCACATCTAATGTGGGTAACCATTTATTTTGACGAACCACATCCAAATATGGGTAACCGTTTATTCTGACCAACCACATCCAATACCATGATGGATACCATGAGATTATTGTGGCATTTCTGTCAACACGATCCCATCTTTCTTCTGGTCCCACTTGTTGGCTACACACTTCCTGTCCGTGGCATGAGTTGGCAAACAGTGCAATGTTATTGGCATATTCTAGATCTTTCCAAGTGGACAATAATGTCCATCTTATTCCTCGTCTTCTGTAGTCTATCACATTTCGCTGGCAGTCGGAACAAGAATTTTGGTTGATGAGCATCTGTCTTGTGCTCCGGTGATTCTCTGTCCAACACTGCATGTACAAAGTTTGCTGGCTCTGTCCAACACTGCATGTACAAAGTTTGCTGGCTCTGTCCAACACTGCATGTACAAAGTTTGCTGGCTCTGTCCAACACTGCATGTACAAAGTTTGCTGGCTCTGTCCAACACTGCATGTACAAAGTTTGCTGGCTCTGTCCAACACTGCATGTACAAAGTTTGCTGGCTCTGTCCAACACTGCATGTACAAAGTTTGCTGGCTCTGTCCAACACTGCATGTACAAAGTTTGCTGGCTCTGTCCAACACTGCATGTACAAAGTTTGCTGGCTCTGTCCAACACTGCATGTACAAAGTTTGCTGGCTCTGTCCAACACTGCATGTACAAAGTTTGCTGGCTCTGTCCAACACTGCATGTACAAAGTTTGCTGGCTCTGTCCAACACTGCATGTACAAAGTTTGCTGGCTCTGTCCAACACTGCATGTACAAAGTTTGCTGGCTCTGTCCAACACTGCATGTACAAAGTTTGCTGGCTCTGTCCAACACTGCATGTACAAAGTTTGCTGGCTCTGTCCAACACTGCATGTACAAAGTTTGCTGGCTCTGTCCAACACTGCATGTACAATTTGTAGATAGACTTTTATTGGTTGTAATGATAAGGTTAGGGATGCTGTTGTGATCATCCATATCCACCCCAATCTGGTGTATGCTGTTGACAACCTTTCCATATCCACCCCAATCTGGTGTATGCTGTTGACAACCTTTCCATATCCACCCCAATCTGGTGTATGCTGTTGACAACCTTTCCATATCCACCCCAATCTGGTGTATGCTGTTGACAACCTTTCCATATCCACCCCAATCCCGGTGTATGGTGTGACAACCTTTTCAAAATAAAAAAATGAATGTAGTCATCTTTTTTGTTGTTGCTGATTCATGGTGTTGAAGGAGAAGATGAGGTCTTGATTGCTGATACAGAAGATGCCTTAATTGCTAAAGGAGAAGATTAGGTCATGGTTGCTAAGGAAGAAGATAGGGTCTTAGTTGCTAAGGGAGAAGAAAAGGTCTTAATTGTTAAGGAAGAAGAATAGGCCTTGTTTGCTGAAGGAGAAGATAGGATCTTGGTTTCTAAGGGAGAAAAGGTCTTGGTTTCTAAGGGAGAAGATAAGGTCTTGATTGCTAAGGGAAAACATAAGATCTTGGTTGCTAAGGGAAAACATAAGATCTTGGTTGCTGAGGGAGAAGACAAGCAGGTCTACAACTACTATTAGCAAGGTGTACAGCTGAAAAGAGCAAGGTCTGCAGCTAAGAGCAAGGTCTACAGCTGATAAGAGCAAGGTCTATAGCTAATAAGAGCAAGGTCTTCAGCTAAGAGCAAGGTCTTCAGCTGAGAGTAAGGTCTACAACTGAAAACTGAACTCCTTATACTGGTTTAGAAGACTCGTCAGAGTTTGTAGACAACTAGTCACATCTGCCTTACCCTGCTCTAAAAACTGTGCATATCCAATCTCTTCTTAAATGCATTGATTGTCTCTGCCTGCATCACCTCCTGGGCCAATGCATTCCAAGCATTCACCACTCTCTGACTAAAAAAATATTTCCTAATATCTAATCTGGACCTTTCTTTAGTTAATTTGTAGCTATGCCCTCTTGTTCTTGTTGGTGGTTGTATTTTGAAAAGACTTGTTATAGTCTACTTTATCCGTTCCTCTGATCATCTTATAAACCTGTATTAAGTCACCACGAATTCTTCTCTCTTCTAGACACTGTAAGCCGGTTTTTTTTAAATCTTTCCTCATAACTGTAATTCTGGAATCCCACTATCAGCTTTGTGGCTCTTTTTTTGTATCCTTTCCTGCATGTTTATATCTCCTCTATGATAAGGACTCTACACATGTACACAGTACTCCAATCTAGGTCTAACTAATGCTTTATACAGTTTGACTATCACTTCCTTGCTCCTATGTTTAATATTTCTTTTTATCATACCTAAATTGCATTTGCCTTTTTCACTGCTACCTGGACTTGCTCACTCACCTTACCTGTATGATCTATTATAACCCCTAGGTCCCTTTCCTTATCTATCTTTCTAATATATATATATATATATATATATATATATATATATATATATATATATATATATATATATATAAAATCCACTGGCTACCCTTTATCTATCATTTTAGTAACCTCCTCCATGAATTCTAATAGATTTGTTAAGCATGATCTCCCTCTAGTAAACCCATGCTGACTATTTCTAATTAGATTAAATTTGTCTAAATGATTACAAAGTTTTCTTAGATTATTGACTCTAACAATTTACAGACTATGCTCGTTAAACTCACTGATCTATAATTTGCAGGATCTGATTGTATGCCCTTTTTGAATAAGTGGATCACTCCTGCATCTTTCCAATCCCGTGGAACAATCCCTTTTGCAAGTGATTGAGAACATAATATAGCCAATGGTTTTACTAGTTGGTCTCTTATTTCCAACAGCAATTTTGGATGAATACCATCTTGATGTGGACATTTATCCACTTTCAACCCATCCCACCATCTTGTCCTGGACATTTATCCACTTTCAACCCATCCCACCATCTTGTCCTGGACATTTATCTACTTTCAACCACTCCCACCGGCTTGTCCTGGACATTTATCCACTTTCAACCCATCCCACCATCTTGTCCTGGACATTTATCTAATTTCAACCACTCCCACCGGCTTGTCCTGGACATTTATCTAATTTCAACCACTCCCACCTGCTTGTCCTGGACAATTATCCCCTTTCAACCCCTCCAATTTTTTTTAAACCATTTCCTCGGCATTAACGAAGAAGAATACCATGGCCAAGAATATCACGTGGTTAGATCAGGACATGAAGGGACATAAAAATAAAGCAGGTACAAGAATTTAGGTATTTAAGAGCTGTTTTTACTGAGGATGTCAGACTCGACAGAGACGAGAGTGCAGAGGGCAAACGCTGTCACATACTAGCTGTCTCCACTACTGAGACACCCCAAGATTTCCCTCCAACCAAAAAAAGCCGAAGATAAATAGGATCTTCATCCCAACCCAGTGCCAAATATGGGCGTTGAATAAGGCCCAGGTACGAAAGTTGGCCACCTGCGAATGCGGTGCCTACGAAAGGTCACTAACAACACCAGAAGGGACATAATTACAGATATGAGTATTCGGGAGAAGGTTGGAACAATTCCCTGCCTACAGTACATCGAACAACAGAGAGTGAACTGGTTTGGTCACATTGTGAGAATGCAACTAGACCACACTGTTCATGCAACTTTCTACAGGAGAAGATCAGCAGGAATGGCTAGAGGCAGACCAAGGAAATGGTGGATAGGCAGCGTAAAAGAGACCTACCGTAAAATGGGGAAAATGTTACTCGAGCTACGAGAGAGGCGAAAGACAAATACATACCCCGAAACTGTGCTACAACACGGTAGAAAGTGAGACGACACTGGGCTACAACCCGGTAGAAAGTGAGACGACACTGGGCTAAAGCCCAGTAGAAAGGGAGACGACACTGGGCTAAAGCCCAGTAGAAAGTGAGAGAACAGAAGAAGATCAGGACATGAAAAGGAGCAAGGAGGAGTGGCGTTTGTGTTGAAGAAGCACGTCACAACAGGACTAACAGAGGTCAAGGCTGACAGCCATAGACAGATAAGTATAAGATTGACACCGACAATTGTAGGCAGAGAACTTGACGTGTCCATTACGTGATGATGAAGAGCTGGAAGAGATCTATGACCCTATATAAGAGATCTACGACCTTATATAAGAGATCTACGACCTTATATAAGAGATCTATGACCTTATATAAGAGATCTACGACCTTATATAAGAGATCTACGACCTTATATAAGAGATCTACGACCTTATATAAGAGATCTATGACCCTATTTAAGAGATCTCAGTTCAGTTCATCCCGTAACCCATCAGGTCGTTGGGGCACAAATGAAGACACTTCCAATATCCCACGCCATCCCTCTCTGTCTGTCGCCGCCTGTCGTATCTCACCAGGACGAAGACCTGACCACTCAGTGATGTTGTCCACCCATCTCTTCCTTGGACGTCCTCGCCCTCTCTGTCCCGGTACGGAACCAAAGAGTATGGAGTTGGGAATTCCGTTGGACCTCGCGACGTGCCCGCACCAGGCCATCTTTCGTCTTTTGATAGTTGTGAACAGATCTTCAAAAGGACCAATAGCGTCTTCAACTCTGTGACGGATTTCTACGTTCGTGACACGATCCTTAAATGTAACATTTAGAAGTTTTCTATAGCACCTCATTTCCATTGCACGTATTCTGCCCTGGATATCTGCTGTAATGGTCCAGGTCTCGCATGCATACAGAAATATTGATAGCACCAAAGAGCGCGTCAGTCTAACTTTTATGTCGAGGGCGAGCCGCTTGTCTTGCCATATAGGTCCCAGCCGAGTCAGCGCCGCTGTTGTTTGTGCTATTCTTGCAATTACCTCTGGCTTCGATCCCTCTTCGCTGATCAACGATCCCAGATATTTGAAACGTTTTACCACCTCAAGTTCCTGCCCATTTGCCTCTATGACAGATTTAGACCCTGCTATGTTATTGGTCATGAGCTTTGTTTTATCTGCATTTATTTCCATACGAAAACTCAGGGCCGTTCTATCCTATCTACCAATCAACTCCTGAGTTCTCTTTATGTGCCTGCCAATACATCAATATCATCACCAAATTGGAAGTTTGTGATAAGCCTGTCACCTATTTTAACCGTGCCAACATGTTCTTTTAAGGTCGTCTCCATTATTCTCTCCAAGAATATATTGAAGAGTGATGGGGAGAGTATACATCCCTGTCTCACACCAACCGTCGTACTGAACCAATTGGTTTCATAAGAGATCTACAACCTTTTATAAAATGCATGTGACCCTATTTAAGAGATCTACGACCCTATATAAGAGATCTACGACCTTATATAAGAGATTTGCGGTCCTATAGAAGAGATCTACGACCTTATATAAGAGATCTGCGGCCCTATAGAAGAGATATATGACCTTATAAAAGATATGCGACCCTATGGAAGAGATCTATGACCTTATAAGTTATATAAGATCTGCGACCCTATAGAAGAAATCTATAACCTTATATAAAATCTGCGACCCTATAGAAGAGATCTATGACCTTATATAAGAGATCTGCGACCCTATAGAAGAGATCTACGACCTTATATAAGAGATCTGTGACCCTATAGAAGAAATATATGACCTTATATAAGAGATCCGCGACCCTATAGAAGAAATTTTTGACCTTATATAAGAGATCCGCGACCCTTTAGAAGAAATATGTGACCTTATATAAGAGATCTGCGACCCTATAGAAGAAATCTGTGACCTTATATAAGAGATCCGCGACCCTATAGAAGAAATCTGTGACCTTATATAAGAGATCCGCGATCCTATAGAAGAAATATGTGACCTTATATAAGAGATCCGCGACCCTATAGAAGAAATCTGTGACCTTATATAAGAGATCCGCGACCCTATAGAAGAAATATGTGACCTTATATAAGAGATCCGCGACCCTATAGAAGAAATCTGTGACCTTATATAAGAGATCCGCGACCCTATAGAAGAAATATGTGACATTATATAAGAGATCCGCGACCCTATAGAAGAAATATGTGACCTTATATAAGAGATCCGCGACCCTATAGAAGAAATATGTGACCCTATAGAAGAAATATGTGACCTTATTTAAGAGATCCGCGACCCTATAGAAGAAATATGTGACCTTATATAAGAGATCTGCGACCCTATGGAAGAATATTGCAATGAGATGGAACCCCCTGTATCACAGCACTTTTGCCTTGGAGCGTTGATACGATGTAGTTGATACAATACGGTATCACACTTCTTAGTTTCCTTATTGGGTCCATATTTTTCTCGACCCCCAGTACCACAACCACCAGACATGGTATCTTACTCTGCGAAGAGTACCACTTGTCTCTGTGTTCTCATCTGTCATTATAGTTCCTGCTGCAGATCGCAAGGCCTCTGCCTCTGCTCTGGAGCTACTTGAAAATGTCCTAGTCGCCAATCACTCTAGCTGTCTTTGTACTCTGTCTCTGTTGCATTGTATGCTGATCCATCTATAAATATAATAAATACATGGGTCCAGCTTTTGCTAGTACTAGTACTAGTAGGGATATATTTAAGTCAGGCTCTTCTTTAAATTTTTATTTTTCAATGAGGCCAGCCGCGCCCACGCCCACAGATATAAGCCAGCCCAATGATGGGAATGTTTTCTGTGATCAGCTGTGGAAATTCCCGATATAGTAGTATTGACTGCGCATGCGTGTACAATTTGGTAAAGTCATGTCAGAAATTTCCGGGAATCTATAATTACTTTGTCGGGACTTCCGGGAGCGGCCATCAGGGCAGTCATCAGGACCAGAATCTGGCATTTCATTTGAGATTCTAGACAAGGTTTGTCAATGTAAAACGTTGTTTCTGTTCTGGACAAGGTTTGCCAATGTAAAACGTTGTTTCTGTTCTAGACAAGGTATGTCACAATGTTACATGTAAAACGTTGTTTCTGTTCTAGACAAGGTTTGTCAATCAATGTAAAACGTTGGTTCTGTTCTAGACAAGGTTTGTCAATGTAAAACGTTGTTATTGTTCTAGAGAAGGTTTGTCAATATAAAACGTTGTTTCTGTTCTAGACAAAATTTGTCAATGTAAAACGTTGTTTCTGTTCTAGACAAGGTTTGTCAATGTAAAACGTTGTTTCTGTTCTAGACAAGGTTTGTCAATGATATGTAACGCTGTAAACTGTAACAACTCAACCAAACAAATCAACCAAACAGCTCAACCAAACAAATTAAACAAATCAACAAAACAGCTCAACCAAACAAATCAAACAAACAAATCAACAAAACAAATCAAACAAACAAATCGACCAAACAGCTCAACCTAACAGCTCAACCAAACAAATCAACAAATCAAACAAACAAACAAATCAACCAAACAGCTCAAACAAACAAATCAACCAAACAGCTCAAACAAACAAATCAACAAAATAAATCAACCAAATAGTTCAAACAAATAAACCAAACAGCTCAAACAAACAAATCAACCAAACAAACAAATCAACAAAACAGCTCAAACAAACAAATCAACCAAATAGCTCAACCAAACAAATCAATCAAACAGCTCAAACAAACAAATCAACCAAACAAATAAACAAAACAGCTCAAACAAACAAATCAACCAAATAGCTCAACCAAACAGCTCAAACAAACAAATCAACCAAACAGCTCAAACAAACAAATCAACAAAACAAATCAACAAAACAAATCAATCAAATAGCTCAAACAAATCAACCAAACAGCTCAAACAAACAAATCAATGAAACAAATCAAACAAACAAATCAACCAAACAGCTCAAACAAACAAATCAACCAAACAGCTCAAACAAACAAATCAACCAAACAAATCAACCAATTAGCTCAACTAAACAAACCAGGAACTCGACGTGGTTGACCGTTTTAAATATATGGGTTCGATTGTCAGGGATGAAGGATCAAAATGTGGGGTGTTGGCCAGAATAGCACAGACAATAGAGATGCTTGCACGGCTTAACAAAATATGGCAAGATAAACGGTTAGCACTATACACGAAAATCAGATTAATGTGTACATTAGTCCCTGTCAATATTCCTCTATGCTTGTGAGACATTGACACAGCTGACCTTCTGCGAAGGATACAGGCCTTAGAGATGAGATGTTTATGAAGACTTTTAAACATCATGTACAAAGATCGAGTTACAAATGAGGAAATACAAGATAGAATTACAATAGCAATAAGGCCTTTTGAAGACCTCTTGGCAACTGTCAAAAGAAGGAAACTTGCTTGGTATGGTATTGTTTAGCAATTTCAAAGCGGAGGCACTGAGGGCTGCAGTAGAAGAAATGGTGACAGGCAAAAGAAATGAAAGCCATATAGTCCTGTTTACAGATGCCCTGGCCGTAGTCACAGCACTAAAAAGCCAGAAAAATACTGAACTTAATGATTTAAGAGCAGTACTCTGTCAACTATGCCAGCAGTCTGCACCAAAAAGAGTAGTGGTACAGTGGGTAACATCCAAGGCAACGAGGAGGCAGACAAACTGGCAAAAGAAGGTGCAAGACTACCACAACCAGACCCTAGTGTGACATAGGAAGAGTCAAAAAGGCTTATTAGAGCTAGATACATGACCAAATGGGAAACAGAACATACTGGCTACACAAAAAATTATGCCTATTACCAGTTGAACAGAAGAGAGCAGGTCGTGGTCTTCAGACTTCGCACAGGCCACAATAGACTGAGGTACCATCTATTCAATAAATTGAAGATAGGTGGCACTGACGAATGCTCGTGTGGTACCGGGAAAGTGACTGCTGAACATTTGCTGCAAAACTGCCCAACATACGAGGATCAGAGAAAGCAGATGTGGCCATCACCAGTGGCAACACTAGACAAGCTCTATGGCAGTGTCGACAGCCTCAGAAGGACCACTGCTTTTTTAGAAAAAATACAGGTTGACGTTTGACAACGTACGAAGACGAAGAAGAAGAAGGTATTGTTTCATGGGCAGCCTGTAGCATGCATCTGCTGAAATTATCGATTACCTTATTTATGTCTTCATCTGTTGTAAGATCTCTAGTCAGTACACTAGACCAATGCTGGTACATTGACCAGTCTGCCTTCCTGTAATTCCACCGAGGCAGGGTACTACTCTCCTTGACATATTCATTTTCAATAGTTAGAAATACTGGTCTGTGGTCACTACCTCCAAGTTGTTCCCTACAATGCGTGTAATGTTCCATTCCATGCATGGTGAGTGGAGTGCCAAATCTGGTGTAGAAGTGGTGTGCCATGATCTCGAGTAGAAGGTCGGTGGGTTTGTTGGCTGGTTAATCAAGATAAGCCCATTGTAATCCTGCCAGTTTTCTAGTTCCTCACCCCTCCTATCCATTTGATCATAGCCCCAGCTCTGTGAGTGGCTATTGAAGTCTCCACACACAATCAGTCTTTCCTTTGTTGGGACCGTGTCTGGCCCCAGCTCTGCGAGTGGCTATTGAAATCTCCACACAGAATCAGTCTTTCCTTTGTTGCAATCGTATTCAGTGCCAGTGGACGATCACTTGGACAGTAATAATTTAGAAGGTGGAATTCTGTACTTTCTGTCTTGAGATGCATCATCTGGTATTCTGCCCCCTCCATATATACTTCCTGCTGATAAGCATTGATGCCATTTCTCACAAGTGTCAGTATTCCACCCTTCTGCCTGTCTTGTCGGTCAGACCTATAGCACTGGTATCCTCTAATTTTGAAGGCTATATCTTTATTGGGATGCGTTTCTTGCAAGCAGCATACATTTACTTGCTCTTCATATAGAATATTCTCAAGCTCTAATTTTTTACTATAGCCATCTCTTTTGCTGTTGACACCTTCAGCATTCCAGTGCATTATTTTAAGTGTTCTTTCCTTTGTTTTTGGTTTTGTTTGGCCAGTAGCTCTATTCTCGTGCCTCCTGACTCCATGAGGCATCCGAGAATGACCTCCAGTAATAAAGTTTGGGCCCTTTTGAGACGGGGGACCCGGCACTGTACCTGCCTGGTTGTCCACGACAGGCCGAGCACCATAACGTTTTGCAGATATAGGCATACTTTCATGTTGCGTATTTGCTTGGCATCCTGATTGCCTCCGTCTTCAGCACCTTAAAGTTGCTTGGGCAGACTGTGGTCTTGCTCGAAAGGGTGTGATGATCATGATATGATGGACTTATGGACCCATTTTTCAAGTATCCCTGAAGAAAGGCAGTGCAGTGTGTCTGTGTCCCAGGATCGTCATGTCCTGCCAGAAACGTAGCATATACACGTGAGTGGGGTATCTCCTTACTCCCTTTTAGTATTCTCGGCTCCTCTGCAGTGATGGTACGACTAGCATTCTCTGCCACCTGGGAGGTTGTCACAAAGGGGCAGAGGTGCAATGTCCTCTGGCCTGCATCTCTTCTACGTCCATTGGGATGACTGATGGAAGACAAAAGTAAAGAACGAGGCAAGAATGCATTCAACCCATGAAGTGGGGGAGGATTGGTTTACCCAGAGCCTGTACCACTGGCCGGTGGGTTCTGCAGCTCCACCTGCTCCTCTGCCTCTTAGTCCGGCCCCTCTCCAAGGACCTGTTCAGCTTGGGTGACCCTAACAGGAGTAAAGCTCCCGCCGGCATAGCTCCCAGGATCATTGTGGCACGCAAGCTCTCCAACCCCGTCAAGGCAGGCCTACATTTGAAACAGTACCTAGAGGGGCCCGCAAACAATATAGGCCATATTGGAATAGTAAATTAGAACAACTGCAAAACGAGGTAGAAACATCTAGAAAGCAAGCAGAGATTAGTCCATGTCAAGAACACCACCAAAAATATCAACATGCTAAGGCCAAATTTCAAAGGGAAAGGTTGCAGGCTAGAAGAAGAAGTTGGAGGGAGAAAACAGAGTCTCTGAACTTTGAAAAGGATACTAGGAAACTGTGGAAGTTGGTAAAACAACTTAATGATGAGGGTGCACAGAGAAACACAAAAATTACATTAAACAAAGATGGAAACATCCTCACAGGCAAACAAGCCGCTGATTACTTTGTGGACTCTTTTGCAGAAGATAGCAACATTGAAGTTCACAGAGAGAAACAACGAAGTGTTCGTGAGGAACGACAAAATACAGGACGAGATGGTGCCATACCCAAAGTTATGCAGACACCAAACACATACAAAGAACTGGAGTTTGCAATATCCAAACAGCAGAAAAAACAAAAGCTGCTGCAGATCTTCAACATTTGTTGGACATCAGGTAAAGTCCTACAGACCTTCAACATTTGTTGGACATCAGGTAAAGTCCTACAGACCTTCAACATTTGTTGGACATCAGGTAAAGTCCTACAGACCTTCAACATTTGTTGGACATCAGGTAAAGTCCTACAGACCTTCAACATTTGTTGGACATCAGGTAAAGTCCCACAGACCTGGAGAGAAGCAATCATGATACCACTCTCAAAACCAGGGAAAGACAGTTCCATGGAATCCAGCTATAGACCAATCAGCCTCACAAGCTGCACATGTAAAACAATGGAACGTATCATCAACCTAAGGCTCCAGTGGTATCTTGAGAGCCAAAACCTTCTTGTGCCACAACAGGCAGGATTTAGGAAGTGCTGCTCCACTGAAGACCAGGCAACATGCCTCTCACAAGAGATTGAGGACGTGTTCCACGACAAGAAATTGGTACTAGCAGCATGGATAGACTTAAGGACAGCTTTTGATAAAGTTTGGAAAGAAGGACTTTTAAAGAAACTGAGAAATAATGGAGTGATGGGTAGGATGTACAAATGGTTAAAGCAGACATACATAACAGAAGAGCCAGAGTCCAACTAGATGGCCTCAAGAGTAAGACAATTCTAGTGCGTCATGGTGTGCCTCAGGGAGGGGTTCTTTCCCCTACACTTTTCATAGTCTTCATCAATGACTTGATTGCTGAGCTACCACAAGGAACAAAAGTTGCAATGTATGCAGATGACTTGGTAATATGGTGTGTAAATGAGCAAGCAACAGTGGCCACCAGAATGCTGCAAAGAGCTATTGATGCCTTGACCTCATGGACAAACAGATGGTGTGTAAACATTAACACCGAAAAATGTAGCACTACGATTTTCACCCTCTCCCCAAAACAAAAAGCTGGAGTTATCAAGATAAATGGAGAACACCTCAAAGAAGATAAACAACCCACCTATCTTAGAGTTACATTTGATGATAGGTTGACATGGAGGGAACACGTCAACAAGGCAGCCAAAAAAGTCAGGAGGAAGTTAGCCATCCTGAGAAAATTATGTGGAACCACATGGGGAGCTAGTGGAAAGATACTTAACAAAGTTTACCAACAAGGTATACGGCCACATCTGGAATATGGGTCAGCAGCGTGGTGCCCTGCAGCAAACACTACCCTAGAAGAGGTGGATAACTTAGGGTCATTACAGGAGCAATGAAATCAACACCTATAGTGGAGATGGAGAAAATAGGGAGAATACAAGCACTAAGAGAGCGCAGAGACACAAAGGTATTAACACAGGCAGAAAAGCTCCTCTGCATGCCGAGCCATGAAAGACAGATTTCAAAATTTAGCAATGGGAAGACTGAAAAGAAGTAGTTTTATGCATCAGGCGAAACGACTTCGCAGGCAAATTGTGGATCTACCTGAAGTTGACATCTCTTCAAAGTCTATGCCAGAACAAACCCCTTGGAGAGATGAGCATGGACTATCAGTATGCATTCAAACAAAAGTGAAAGAAATACTAGACAAGGATGAACAGAACAGTGTGCAACGTAGGATAGTGATCCTCAATTTCCTGGATGAAGAATACCCACAAAACCTCTGGATCAGAGTATACACAGATGGGTCAGAGTATACACAGATGGGTCAGCACAGAATGCAGTAAAGAATAGAGGAGCGGAGTGTACATAGAATACAGTCATCCTATAATTCATTCCATCTCTCTATCATTCATAAAACAGCCTGCTCAACTAGTAGCAGGCTAACAATTGCTCTTCTAGAAAAGTGGTCTACCCTAGCTAAATTATCAGTCTTCCTCTCTCTCTCTCTCTCACTCTCTCTCTCTCTTTCTCTCTCTCTCTCTCTCTCCATGGCCAGTCTGCTTGGGTTAAACTTTGTCTAGTATTATATAGTCTCAAGCAGTATCAGGGCTGTCCAATGGTCTTCTGTGGGTTATCTGACCCAACCATCCTCTAGTTTGGATCTACCTCCACTTTGTTGTTATTGGAAAGAATCACTCTTGACTTCCTGTCCCTCTAAAATGTAGCAGCAAGCCCTGCTGGCCTCTGTCTGTCACAAACCCCCCACTACCCAAATCCGAATGCCAGAGTGTTCAGCTCATAACCCCTACTTGTACTAGACACATTTTGCTCCCCCCACTCCCGCACCCCTCCCCATTTTCCTTTGTCCACTTAGTGTCGCGACAGTGAGTGACCTAGGCACACATTCAAGTACTTTTGTTCTCAGTCGCCGACCCATTCACCCCTGCCCTTAACGTCCATGCTCCAGCTGGAACTGTTACATAGGTTGGGATATGTGAACTAATCTATTTGTACAATCTAGGTTGGGATATGTGAACTAATCTATTTGTACAGTCTAGGTTGGGATATGTGAACTAATCTATTTGTACAGACTAGGTTGGGATATGTGAACTAATCTATTTGTACAGTCTAGGTTGGGATATGTGAACTAATCTATTTGTACAGACTAGGTTGGGATATGTGAACTAATCTATTTGTACAGTCTAGGTTGGGATATGTTAACTAATCTATTTGTACAGTCTAAGATGGGATATGTGAACTAATCTATTTGTACAGTCTAGGTTGGGATATGTGAACTAATCTATTTGTACAGCCTAAGTTGGGATATGTGAACTAATCTATTTGTACAGTCTAGGTTGGGATATGTGAACTAATCTATTTGTACAATCTAGGTTGGGATATGTGAACTAATCTATTTGTACAGTCTAGGTTGGGATATGTGAACTAATCTATTTGTACAGTCTAGGTTGGGATATGTGAACTAATCTATTTGTACAGTCTAGGTTGGGATATGTGAACTAATATATTTGTACAGTCTAAGTTGGGATATGTGAACTAATCTATTTGTAGGTCTAGGTTGGGATATGTGAACTAATCTATTTGTACAGTCTAGGTTGGGATATGTGAACTAATCTATTTGTACAGTCTAGGTTGGGATATATGAACTAATCTATTTGTACAGTCTAGGTTGGGATATGTGAACTAATCTATTTGTACAGTCTAGGTTGGGATATATGAACTAATCTATTTGTACAGTCTAGGTTGGGATATGTGAACTAATCTATTTGTACAGTCTAGGTTGGGATATGACTGGAAAACCGCAATTGGTCGTCGTGGAGATGTAGATATCCTTGTTAGATGCAAGTTACTGGGGCCTCTCAGATTCTAGCATGAGCTGGTTGACTGACTGCTTGTCTCTCCCACAGACTATATGTGGCGACCAAGTATGGGTACATCATCGAAAGGTTATCGACAGCTGCTGGCTACCATAGACAGTGAACTCCGCGACGACAACACAAGAAGCCTCAAATTTCTGTGTGAGCCAAACCTTGGTACCAAGAAATCGCTAGGCAACTTGACCAGTGGTTTTGAAATATTTGAGGCTCTAGAGAAAAACAATAAACTGAGTGAGGAAAAGCTGTCTTACTTGTGTGAACTGTTGCATGTGATTGGTCGTGTGGACCTGGCCTCCCTCATCGACCACGGTCATCACAAGGACAGCCAGAGCAGACGTGTGGATACATTTAGGGTATTGCTGTTCAGGTTGAGCGAAGAACTGTCTTCTGAGGATCTGTCACGGTTGAGGTATGATAGTGGTGTTTATGTACTTGTTGCCAATGTAGGTAGACCGACTGTACCAATGTAGGCTAACTGTACCAATGTAGGCTAACTGAATCAATGTAGGCTAACTGTACCAATGTAGGCTAACTGTACCAATATAGGCTAACTGAATCAATGTAGGCTAACTGTACCAATGTAGGCTAACTGTACCAATGTAGGCTAACTGTATCAATGTAGGCTAACTGAATCAATGTAGGCTAACTGTACCAATGTAGGCTAACTGTACCAATGTAGGCTAACTGAATCAATGTAGGCTAACTGAATCAATGTAGGCTAACTGTACCAATGTAGGCTAATTGTACCAATGTAGGTAGACTAGCTGTACCAATATAGGATAACTGCACCAATGTGGCTAACTGTACCAATGTAACCTAACTCTACCAATGTAGGCCAACTGTACCAAAGTAGGTAGATCAGCTGTACCAATGTAGGCTAACTGTACCAATGTAGACTAACTGTACCAATGTAGGTAGATCAGCTGTACCAATGTAGGCTAACTATACCAATGTAACCTAACTCTACCAATGTAGGCCAACTGCACCAATGTAGGCTAACTGTACCAATGTAGACTAACTGAATCAATATAGACTAACTGAATCAATGTAGGCTAACTGAATCAATGTAGGCTAACTGAATCAATGTAGGCTAACTGAATCAATGTAGGCTAACTGTACCAATGTAGGCTAATTGTACCAATGTAGGTAGACCAGCTGTACCAATATAGGATAACTGCACCAATGTGGCTAACTGTACCAATGTAACCTAACTCTACCAATGTAGGCCAACTGTACCAATGTAGGTAGATCAGCTGTACCAATGTAGGCTAACTGTACCAATGTAGACTAACTGTACCAATGTAGGTAGATCAGCTGTACCAATGTAGGCTAACTATACCAATGTAACCTAACTCTACCAATGTAGGCCAACTGTACCAATGTAGGCTAACTGTACCAATGTAGACTAACTGTACCAATGTAGGCTAACTGTACCAATGTAGGCTAACTATAGTAATGTAGACTAACTGTACCAATGTAGACTAACTGTACCAATGTAGGCTAACTGTACCAATGTAGGCTAACTATAGTAATGTAGACTAACTGTACTAATATAGGCTAACTGTACCAATGTAGGATAACTGTACTAATGTAGGCTAACTGTACTAATGTAGGTAGACCAGCTGTACCATTGTAGGCTAACTGTTGTAATATAGGCTAACTGTACCAATGTAGGCTAACTGTACCAATGTAGGTAGACCAGCTGTACTAATGTAGGCTAACTGTACCGATGTAAGCTAACTGTAGTAATGTAGGCTAACTGTACCAATGTAGACACATTTTTCCAATGTAGGTAGACCAGCTGTACCAATGTAGGTCAACTGTACCAATGTAGGTCAACTGTACCAATGTAGACCAGCTGTACCAATGTAGACCAGCTGTACCAATATTCATTCAATCCTTCTTTCCTTTGTTGTTCACACACTGTCTAATACTATCATATTCAGGTACCTTTATGGGAAAGTACCCAAGAGAGTGACCATTAATGATGGCCTTGACCTATTCTCTGTGATGCTGCAGCATAAAGCCATGTCTGCTACAAGCCTTGACCTTCTGAGAGACATGCTCATGGAAATAGACAGACGTGACTTGTTTGAGGTCATTGACAACTTTATTCCATGCGACCACACACTAGGTCAGCTGATATGGTGTGCAGTTAATGTGTGTAGAATAGTTGGGGGTTAACTTGTGTAGATAGTTGGAGGTTAACTTGTGTAGATAGTTGGAGGTTAACTTGTGTAGATAGTTGGAGGTTAACTTGTGTAGATAGTTGGAGGTTAACTTGTGTAGATAGTTGGAGGTTAACTTGTGTAGATAGTTGGAGGTTAACTTGTGTAGATAGTTGGAGGTTAACTTGTGTAGATAGTTGGAGGTTAACTTGTGTAGATAGTTGGAGGTTAACTTGTGTAGATAGTTGGAGGTTAACTTGTGTAGATAGTTGGAGGTTAACTTGTGTAGATAGTTGGAGGTTAACTTGTGTAGATAGTTGGAGGTTAACTTGTGTAGATAGTTGGAGGTTAACTTGTGTAGATAGTTTGGGGTTAACTTGTGTAGATAGTTAGGGGTTAACTTGTGTAGATAGTTGGAGGTTAACTTGTGTAGATAGTTGGAGGTTAACGTGTAGATAGTTAGGGGTTACCTTGTGTAGATAGTTGGAGGTTAACTTGTGTAGATAGTTGGGGGTTAACTTGTGTAGATAGTTAGGGGTTAACTTGTGTAGATAGTTAGGGGTTAACTTGTGTAGATAGTTAGGGGTTAACTTGTGTAGATAGTTAGGGGTTAACTTGTGTAGATAGTTAGGGGTTAACTTGTGTAGATAGTTAGGGGTTAACTTGTGTAGATAGTTAGGGGTTAACTTGTGTAGATAGTTAGGGGTTAACTTGTGTAGATAGTTAGGGGTTAACTTGTGTAGATAGTTAGGGGTTAACTTGTGTAGATAGTTAGGGGTTAACTTGTGTAGATAGTTAGGGGTTAAATTGTGTAGATAGTTAGGGGTAAACTTGTGTAGATAGTTAGGGGTTAACTTGTGTAGATAGATGGGGTTAGTTAATACTAAGTCACATGATGTCTGTGTACACTAACTATGTGAACATTTTTTTGGTAATGGATGAGAACTGTGGGGAACAATGGTGGTTTGGATGGAGGTGGGGATGTGAATGTGGGTTGGGATGTGAATGTGATGGGGGTGGGAATGAGGATGAGAATGGGGGTGTGAATGTGATGTGAATGGTGGTGGGGATGTGAATGGTGATGGGGATGTGAATAGTGATGAAGGTGTGAATGGGGATGTGAATGTGATGTGAATGGTGATGTGAATGGTGATGGGGATGTGAATCGTGATGGGAATGTGAATGGTGATGGGATGTGAATGGTGATGTGAATGGGGATGTGAATAGTGATGGGGATGTGAATGGTGATGGGGATGTGAATGGTGATGGGGAGGTGAATGTGATGGGGATGTGAATAGTGATGGGGATGTGAATGGTGGTGGGGATGTGAATGTGATGGGGATGTGAATGGTGGTGTGAATGGGGATGTGAATGGTGATGGGGATGTGAATGGTGATGGGGATGTGAATGTGATGAGGATGGGGATGTGAATGGGGATGAGGATGTGATGGGAATGGGGATGTTAATGGTGTCCTGAATGGGGATGTGATGAACTGAACAGTTTCACTTCATTTCATATAGAACAGTAAACAAGATACACTAATGACAGATAGCTGGACTGGACTAGAAGAACTAACTACATACACTAGTGACAGATAGCTGGACTGGACTAGAAGCCTGACTACGAGAAGCCTGACTACGAGAAGCCTGACTACGAGAAGTCTGACTACGAGAAGTCTAACTACGAGAAGTCAGACCAAGCCTAGTAAGCTTCTAGAGTTATCTGATCAGGCTTGGACAGTTCACTCAATTTTTCAGGTCATCAAGAACAGCTGAACAGCCATGTTGACTACACAGAGGTATGTTCCCTGTTACAGGGGTGTATGTTCCCTGTCACAGTGATGTATGTTCCCTGTCACAGTGATGTATGTTCCCTGTCACAGTGATGTATGTTCCATGTCACAGTGATGTATGTTCCCTGTCACAGTGATGTATGTTCCCTGTCACAGTGATGTATGTTCCATGTCACAGTGATGTAGGTTCCCTGTCACAGTGATGTATGTTCCCTGTCACAGTGATGTATGTTCCATGTCACAGTCATGTATGTTCTTTATTCACATATCCGTCCATTTAGCGCACTGTGGGGAGCTTTTGTAGCCTGCCAATTGTGTTACATCTGTTGACGTGGGTCTGTGATGTAGGGATTCTCCTATAATCATCTATCCATAAGATGTGCTGCTTTCCTTATGCTTTGTAGTTAAATATTCGTGCGTGATTTAGTGCCCGAGGTAGTTGGCCATGTTGTATTGTGGTGACGACACGAATGTCCGCATCTATTTCTGGCTGTATTGGACTGTCACAGGTGCCTTTTGTTTGGACAATGAACTTTCCTCTCTGGACGTATATTAAAACATGGACCACATGTCTCATCAGCCAAGCCTCTCTCATCAGCCAAGCCTCTCTCATCGTCCAAGCCTCTCTCATCAGCCCAGCCTCTCTATTGGCCAAGCCTATCTCATCGGAACAGCCTCTCTCATCGGCCCAGCCTCTCTCATCAGCCAAGCCTCTCTCATCAGCCAAGCCTCTCTCATCAGCCCAGCCTCTCTCATCGGCCCAGCCTCTCTCATCAGCCAAGCCTCTCTCATCAGCCAAGCCTCTCTCATCAGCCAAGCCTCTCTATTGGCCAAGCCTATCTCATCGGCCAAGCCTATCTCATCGGCCAAGCCTATCTCATCAGCCCAGTCTCTCTTATCGGCCCAGCCTCTCTCATCAGCCAAGCCTCTCTCATCGGCCCAGCCTATCTCATCGGCCCAGCCTCTCTCATCAGCCAAGCCTTTCTCATCGGCCAAGTCTTTCTCATCGGCCCAGCCTCTTTCATCAGCCCAGCCTCTCTCATCGGCCCAGCCTCTCTCATCGGCCCACAAGACATAGTTGCCAAAGATTTCCACAATGTTATTTTTATTTCGTTAAAGGTTTGCCTTTCTGCATTCTACTAGCGGAGGCACGCCCTTTTCCAGCCCAGTCCGTAATCTTGTGGGTGATATCATAACATATTAACCAGTGCTTGGATGCGTCTGTATGTAGCTATTATAGTCAGGGCCTCTCAGAGATCATCCCAACCTAAGTGCAATGCAAGGGCTTCACCCTGAGGACACGTGTTAGTTGTGCTAGAGTCTAGGTTTAGCTGAGTAGTTGACTTATCTAAAGAGTTACAACATGTAACCACGACACGACTTCACACAGTAAACACTATCCTGACCAGAAAAATAAAACAATATTATTAAATCGTTGCACAGAATCAACAAAAAGCAAACTACATCTGAACTAAATAATTATAATTTATATATATATTGAACTACAATAGGAGGTTTTAAGCACTAGCTTTTGATCTTACTCCTGTCAACTACATGACCCAGATTCTTGTCGCTGCTTTTCTCTATCTGCACACTCAACACACAATCCTAAACTCGTCCTCGCCATCAGATGACTTACAATCAGACGATCTGTACAATCTGTACATGAACAAATGAGAAATCTGTACATGAACAAATGAGAAATCTGTACATAAACAAATGAGAAATCTGTACATGAACAAATGAGAAATCACAGACTGTCACCATTCCCATCTACGCCAATTCTGAATGCCAGAGTGGTCAGCTCTGAACCCCCACCTCAGCTCAGAAGAACTAAATTAATTCATTTTCTAGTCTAGCTATAACTAAATTTTCTCATCTTCTAGTCTAGCTATAACTAAATTTTCTCATCTTCTAGTCTAGCTATAACTAAATTCTCTCATCTTCTAGTCTAGCTATAACTAAATTCTCTCATCTTCTAGTCTAGCTTTAACTAAATTCTCTCATCTTCTAGTCTAGCTATAACTAAATTCTCTCATCTTCTAGTCTAGCTATAACTAAATTCTCTCATCTTCTAGTCTAGCTATAACTAAATTCTCTCATTTTCTAGTCTAGCTATAACTAAATTCTCTCATTTTCTAGTCTAGCTATAACTACATTCTCTCATCTTCTAGTCTAGCTATATTAAATTCTCTCATCTTCTAGTCCAGCTATAACTAAATTCTCTTATCTTCTAGTCTAGCTATAACTAAATTCTCTTATCTTCTAGTCTAGCTATAACTAAATTCTCTTATCTTCTAGTCTAGCTATAACTAAATTCTCTTATCTTCTAGTCTAGCTATAACTAAATTCTCTTATCTTTTAGTCTAGCTATAACTACATTCTCTCAGCGGCTGGTATCATTAAGTAACTAGGCGGTTACCTTTAGACTTAAACCTAGATCATACCCAAGTCCTTTGTCCCTAGTCTCTCTTACACCTGACACACTCTTGGTCGCTGGTGTCTCTCTTACACCTGACACACTCTTGGGACCTGGTGTCTCTCTTACACCTGACACACTCTTGGGACCTGGTGTCTCTCTTACACCTGACACACTCTTGGGACCTGGTGTCTCTCTTACACCTGACACACTCTTGGTCGCTGGTGTCTCTCTTACACCTGACACACTCTTGGGACCTGGTGTCTCTCTTACACCTGACACACTCTTGGGACCTGGTGTCTCTCTTACACCTGACACACTCTTGGAACCTGGTGTCTCTCTTACACCTGACACACTCTTGGGACCTGGTGTCTCTTACACCTGACACACTCTTGGTCGCTGGTGTCTCTCTTACACCTGACACACTCTTGGTCGCTGGTGTCTCTCTTCCACCTGACACTCTTGGGACCTGGTGTCTCTCTTACACCTGACACACTCTTGGGACCTGGTGTCTCTCTTACACCTGACACACTCTTGGTCGCTGGTGTCTCTCTTACACCTGACACACTCTTGGGACCTGGTGTCTCTCTTACACCTGACACACTCTTGGTCGCTGGTGTCTCTCTTACACCTGACACACTCTTGGGACCTGGTGTCTCTCTTACACCTGACACACTCTTGGGACCTGGTGTCTCTCTTACACCTGACACACTCTTGGGACCTGGTGTCTCTCTTACACCTGACACACTCTTGGGACCTGGTGTCTCTCTTACACCTGACACACTCTTGGGACCTGGTGTCTCTCTTACACCTGACACACTCTTGGGACCTGGTGTCTCTCTTACACCTGACACACTCTTGGTCGCTGGTGTCTCTCTTACACCTGACACACTCTTGGGACCTGGTGACTCTCTTACACCTGACACACTCTTGGGACCTGGTGTCTCTCTTACACCTGACACACTCTTGGAACCTGGTGTCTCTCTTACACCTGACACACTCTTGGGACCTGGTGTCTCTCTTACACCTGACACACTCTTGGTCGCTGGTGTCTCTCTTACACCTGACACACTCTTGGTCGCTGGTGTCTCTCTTCCACCTGACACACTCTTGGGACCTGGTGTCTCTCTTACACCTGACACACTCTTGGGACCTGGTGTCTCTCTTACACCTGACACACTCTTGGTCGCTGGTGTCTCTCTTACACCTGACACACTCTTGGGACCTGGTGTCTCTCTTACACCTGACACACTCTTGGTCGCTGGTGTCTCTCTTACACCTGACACACTCTTGGGACCTGGTGTCTCTCTTACACCTGACACACTCTTGGGACCTGGTGTCTCTCTTACACCTGACACACTCTTGGGACCTGGTGTCTCTCTTACACCTGACACACTCTTGGGACCTGGTGTCTCTCTTACACCTGACACACTCTTGGGACCTGGTGTCTCTCTTACACCTGACACACTCTTGGGACCTGGTGTCTCTCTTACACCTGACACACTATTGGTCACTGGTGTCTCTCTTACACCTGACACACTCTTGGTCGCTGGTGTCTCTCTTACACCTGACACACTCTTGGTCGCTGGTGTCTCTCTTACACCTGACACACTCTTGGGACCTGGTGTCTCTCTTACACCTGACACACTCTTGGGACCTGGTGTCTCTCTTACACCTGACACACTCTTGGTCACTGGTGTCTCTCTTACACCTGACACACTCTTGGTCGCTGGTGTCTCTCTTACACCTGACACACTCTTGGGACCTGGTGTCTCTCTTACACCTGACACACTCTTGGGACCTGGTGTCTCTCTTACACCTGACACACTCTTGGGACCTGGTGTCTCTCTTACACCTGACACACTCTTGGGATCTGGTGTCTCTCTTACACCTGACACACTCTTGGTCGCTGGTGTCTCTCTTACACCTGACACACTCTTGGTCGCTGGTGTCTCTCTTACACCTGACACACTCTTGGGACCTGGTGTCTCTCTTACACCTGACACACTCTTGGGACCTGGTGTCTCTCTTACACCTGACACACTCTTGGGACCTGGTGTCTCTCTTACACCTGACACACTCTTGGTCGCTGGTGTCTCTCTTACACCTGACACACTCTTGGGACCTGGTGTCTCTCTTACACCTGACACACTCTTGGGACCTGGTGTCTCTCTTACACCTGACACACTCTTGGAACCTGGTGTCTCTCTTACACCTGACACACTCTTTGGACCTGGTGTCTCTCTTACACCTGACACACTCTTGGTCGCTGGTGTCTCTCTTACACCTGACACACTCTTGGGACCTGGTGTCTCTCTTACACCTGACACACTCTTGGTCGCTGGTGTCTCTCTTACACCTGACACACTCTTGGGACCTGGTGTCTCTCTTACACCTGACACACTCTTGGGACCTGGTGTCTCTCTTACACCTGACACACTCTTGGGACCTGGTGTCTCTCTTACACCTGACACACTCTTGGGACCTGGTGTCTCTCTTACACCTGACACACTCTTGGGACCTGGTGTCTCTCTTACACCTGACACACTCTTGGGACCTGATGTCTCTCTTACACCTGACACACTCTTGGGACCTGGTGTCTCTCTTACACCTGACACACTCTTGGTCGCTGGTGTCTCTCTTACACCTGACACACTCTTGGGACCTGGTGTCTCTCTTACACCTGACACACTCTTGGTCACTGGTGTCTCTCTTACACCTGACACACTCTTGGTCGCTGGTGTCTCTCTTACACCTGACACACTCTTGGTCGCTGGTGTCTCTCTTACACCTGACACACTCTTGGGACCTGGTGTCTCTCTTACACCTGACACACTCTTGGGACCTGGTGTCTCTCTTACACCTGACACACTCTTGGGACCTGATGTCTCTCTTACACCTGACACACTCTTGGGACCTGGTGTCTCTCTTACACCTGACACACTCTTGGGACCTGGTGTCTCTCTTACACCTGACACACTCTTGGGACCTGGTGTCTCTCTTACACCTGACACACTCTTGGTCGCTGGTGTCTCTCTTACACCTGACACACTCTTGGTCGCTGGTGTCTCTCTTACACCTGACACACTCTTGGGACCTGGTGTCTCTCTTACACCTGACACACTCTTGGGACCTGGTGTCTCTCTTACACCTGACACACTCTTGGGACCTGGTGTCTCTCTTACACCTGACACACTCTTGGTCGCTGGTGTCTCTCTTACACCTGACACACTCTTGGGACCTGGTGTCTCTCTTACACCTGACACACTCTTGGGACCTGGTGTCTCTCTTACACCTGACACACTCTTGGGACCTGGTGTCTCTCTTACACCTGACACACTCTTGGGACCTGGTGTCTCTCTTACACCTGACACACTCTTGGTCGCTGGTGTCTCTCTTACACCTGACACACTCTTGGTCGCTGGTGTCTCTCTTCCACCTGACACACTCTTGGGACCTGGTGTCTCTCTTACACCTGACACACTCTTGGGACCTGGTGTCTCTCTTACACCTGACACACTCTTGGTCGCTGGTGTCTCTCTTACACCTGACACACTCTTGGGACCTGGTGTCTCTCTTACACCTGACACACTCTTGGTCGCTGGTGTCTCTCTTACACCTGACACACTCTTGGGACCTGGTGTCTCTCTTACACCTGACACACTCTTGGGACCTGGTGTCTCTCTTACACCTGACACACTCTTGGGACCTGGTGTCTCTCTTACACCTGACACACTCTTGGGACCTGGTGTCTCTCTTACACCTGACACACTCTTGGGACCTGGTGTCTCTCTTACACCTGACACACTCTTGGGACCTGGTGTCTCTCTTACACCTGACACACTCTTGGGACCTGGTGTCTCTTACACCTGACACACTCTTGGGACCTGGTGTCTCTCTTACACCTGACACACTCTTGGTCGCTGGTGTCTCTCTTACAACTGACACACTCTTGGTCGCTGGTGTCTCTCTTACACCTGACACACTCTTGGGACCTGGTGTCTCTCTTACACCTGACACACTCTTGGGACCTGGTGTCTCTCTTACACCTGACACACTCTTGGGACCTGGTGTCTCTCTTACACCTGACACACTCTTGGGACCTGGTGTCTCTCTTACACCTGACACACTCTTGGGACCTGGTCGCTGGTGTCTCTCTTACACCTGACACACTCTTGGAACCTGGTGTCTCTCTTACACCTGACACACTCTTAGAACCTGGTGTCTCTCTTACACCTGACACACTCTTGGGACCTGGTCGCTGGTGTCTCTCTTACACCTGACACACTCTTGGGACCTGGTCGCTGGTGTCTCTCTTACACCTGACACACTCTTGGAACCTGGTGTCTCTCTTACACCTGACACACTCTTGGAACCTGGTCGCTGGTGTCTCTCTTACACCTGACACACTCTTGGAGCCTGGTGTCTCTCTTACACCTGACACACTCTTGGGACCTGGTCACTGGTGTCTCTCTTACATCTGACACACTCTTGGGACCTGGTGATTCTCTTACACCTGACACACTCTTGGGACCTGGTCGCTGGTGTCTCTCTTACATCTGACACACTCTTGGGACCTGGTGATTCTCTTACACCTGACACACTCTTGGAACCTGGTGTCTCTCTTACACCTGACACACTCTTGGGACCTGGTCACTGGTGTCTCTCTTACATCTGACACACTCTTGGGACCTGGTGTCTCTCTTACACCTGACACACTCTTTGGACCTGGTCGCTGGTGTCTCTCTTACATCTGACACACTCTTGGGATCTGGTGATTCTCTTACACCTGACACAGTCTTGGGACCTGGTCGCTGGTGTCTCTCTTACACCTAACACACTCTTGGTCGCTGGTGTCTCTCTTACACCTGACACACTCTTGGGACCTGGTGTTTCTCTTACACCTGACACACTCTTGGAACCTGGTCGCTGGTGTCTTTCTTACATCTGACACACTCTTGGGACCTGGTGATTCTCTTACACCTGACACACTCTTGGGACCTAGTCGCTGGTGTCTCTCTTACACCTGACACACTCTTGGGACCTGGTCGCTGGTGTCTCTCTTACACCTGACACACTCTTGGGACCTGGTGTCTCTCTTACACCTGACACACTCTTGATACCTGATGTCTCTCTTACACCTGACACACTCTTGATACCTGATGCCTCTCTTACACCTGACACACTCTTGGTCGCTGGTATCTCTCTTACACCTGACACACTCTTAATACCTGATGTCTCTCTTACACCTGACACACTCTTGATACCTGATGTCTCTCTTACACCTGACACACTCTTGGTCGCTGGTGTCTCTCTTACACCTGACACACGCTTGGGATGGACAGTTCCTAGAGAATGTACGGTGTCCTGGCCTACACCTTGTCAGATGTTCTTATTTACTGGAGCCCAGACTACAGCTCTGTTTAAGGACAGCTAGTGCGCATACCTGAGCTTACCACACCCAGCTTACCACACTCAGCTTACCACACCCAGCTTACCACACTCAGCTTACCACACCCAGCTTACCACACCCAGCTTACCACACCCAGCTTACCACACCCAGCTTACCACACTCAGCTTACCACACTGAGCTTACCACACCCAGCGTACCACACTCAGCTTACCACACTTAGCTTACCACACTCCTGAGCTTACCACACCCAGCTTACCACACTCAGCTTACCACACTCCTGAGCTTACCACACACCTGAGCTTACCACACTCAGCTTACCACACTCAGCTTACCACACTCCTGAGCTTACCACACTCAGCTTACCACACTCAGCTTACCACACTCAGCTTACCACACCCAGCTTACCACACTCAGCTTACCACACTCAGCTTACCACACTCAGCTTACCACACTCAGCTTACCACACTCAGCTTACCACACTTAGCTTACCACACTCCTGAGCTTACCACACTCATCTTACCACACTCCTGAGCTTACCACACTCAGCTTACCACACTCAGCTTACCACACCCAGCTTACCACATTCAGCTTACCACACTCAGCTTACCACACCCAGCTTACCACACTCAGCTTACCACACACCTGAGCTTACCACACACCTGAGCTTACCACACTCAGCTTACCACACTCAGCTTACCACAACCAGCTTACCACAACCAGCTTACCACACCCAGCTTACCACACCCAGCTTACCACACCCAACTTACCACACCCAGCTTACCACACTCAGCTTACCACACCCAGCTTACCACACTCAGCTTACCACATTCAGCTTACCACACTCAGCTTACCACACTTCTGAGCTTACCACACTCAGCTTGCCACACTCATGAGCTTACCACACTCAGCTTACCACATTCAGCTTACCACACCCAGCGTACCACACTCCTGAGCTTACCACACTCAGGTCACCACACTCCTGAGCTTACCACACTCAGCTTACCACACTCCTGAGCTTATCACATTCAGCTTACCACACTCAGGTTACCACACTCCTGAGCTTACCACACTCAGCTTATCACACTCCAGAGCTTACCACACTCAGCTTACCACACTCAGCTTATCACACTCAGCTTACCACACTCAGCTTACCACACTCCTGAGCTTATCACACTCCTGAGCTTACCACACTCAGCTTACCACACCCAGCTTACCACACTCCTGAGCTTACCACACCCAGCTTACCACACTCAGCTTACCACACTCCTGAGCTTACCACACACCTGAGCTTACCACACACCTGAGCTTACCACACTCAGCTTACCACATTCAGCTTACCACATTCATCTTACCACACTCCTGAGCTTACCACACCCAGCTTACCACACTCAGCTTACCACACACCTGAGCTTACCACACTCAGCTTACCACACTCAGCTTACCACACTCAGCTTACCACACTCAGCTTACCACACCCAGTTTACCACACCCAACTTACCACACCCAGCTTACCACACCCAGCTTTCCACACTCCTGAGCTTACCACACCCAGTTTACCACACTCAGCTTACCACATTCAGCTTACCACACTCAGCTTACCACATTCAGCTTACCACACCCACCTTACCACACTCCTGAGCTTACCACACTCAGCTTACCACACTCAGCTTACCACACTCAGCTTACCACAATCAGCTTACCACACTCCTGAGCTTACCACACTCCTGAGCTTACCACACTCAGCTTACCACACTCAGCTTACCACACTCAGCTTGCCACACTCCTGAGCTTACCACACCCAGCTTACCACACTCCTGAGCTTACCACACTCTTGAGCTTACCACACTCTTGAGCTTACCACACTCCTGAGCTTACCACACTCAGCTTACCACACTCAGCTTACCACACTCAGGTTACCACACTCCTGAGCTTACCACACCCAGCTTACCACACCCAGCTTACCACACTCAGCTTACCACACTCAGGTTACCACACTCCTGAGCTTACCACACTCTTGAGCTTACCACACTCAGCTTACCACACTCAGGTTACCACACTCCTGAGCTTACCACACTCAGTTTACCACACCCAGCTTACCACACTCAGGTGACCACACTCCTGAGCTTACCACACTCCTGAGCTTACCACACTCAGCTTACCACACTCAGCTTACCACACCCAGCTTACCACACTCCTGAGCTTACCACACTCCTGAGCTTACCACATTCAGCTTACCACACTCAGGTTACCACACTCCTGAGCTTACCACACTCAGCTTACCACACTCCTGAGCTTATCACACTCCTGAGCTTACCACACTCAGCTTACCACACTCCTGAGCTTACCACACTCCTGAGCTTACCACACTCAGCTTACCACACTCCAGAGCTTACCACACTCAGCTTACCACACTCAGCTTATCACACTCAGCTTACCACACTCAGCTTACCACACTCAGCTTATCACACTCAGCTTACCACACTCAGCTTACCACACTCAGCTTATCACACTCAGCTTACCAGACTCAGCTTACCAGACTCAGCTTACCACACTCAGCTTACCACACCCAGCTTATCACACTCAGCTTACCACACTCCTGAGCTTACCACACTCAGCTTACCACACTCAGCTTACCACACTCCTGAGCTTACCACACCCAGCTTATCACACTCAGCTTACCACACTCAGCTTACCACACTCCTGAGCTTATCACACCCAGCTTATCACACTCAGCTTACCACACTCAGCTTACCACAGTCAGCTTACCACACTCAGCTTACCACACTCAGCTTACCACACTCCTGAGCTTACCACACCCAGCTTACCACACTCCTGAGCTTACCACACTCAGCTTACCACACTCCTGAGCTTACCACACTCAGCTTACCACACTCCTGAGCTTACCACACTCAGCTTACCACACTCAGCTTACCACACTCCTGAGCTTACCACACTCAGCTTACCACACTCAGCTTACCACACTCAGCTTACCACACTCAGCTTACCACACTCAGCTTACCACACTCAGCTTACCACACTCAGCTTACCACACTCAGCTTACCACACTCCTGCACCCAGCCAGTATGTGTTTGGCTAGACCGAAGACTGCCTAGACTTTGCTGACATAATTGTCCATGTTTGTGTGTCCTGTCAGGTGTCCGCAGTTCTAGAGTCCTCCTGCCAAAACATTGATGACAAGCAGATGTGTGAGCTGAACATTGTTGGGGAAGGTAACCTCTTGATTCGGAACTGTCTCACGTGATGTCTGGAGTAGTGTGTGATGTCTGGAGTAGTGTGTGATGTCTGGAGTAGTGTGTGATGTCTGGAGTAGTGTGTGATGTCTGGAGTAGTGTGTGATGTCTGGAGTAGTGTGTGATGTCTGGAGTAGTGTGTGATGTCTGGAGTAGTGTGTGATGTCTGGAGTAGTGTGTGATGTCTGGAGTAGTGTGTGATGTCTGGAGTAGTGTGTGATGTCTGGAGTAGTGTGTGATGTCTGGAGTAGTGTGTGATGTCTGGAGTAGTGTGTGATGTCTGGAGTAGTGTTTGATGTCTGGAGTAGTGTGTGATGTCTGGAGTAGTGTGTGATGTCTGGAGTAGTGTGTGATGTCTGGAGTAGTGTGTGATGTCTGGAGTAGTGTTTGATGTCTGGAGTAGTGTGTGATGTCTGGAGTAGTGTTTGATGTCTGGAGTAGTGTGTGATGTCTGGAGTAGTGTGTGATGTCTGGAGTAGTGTGTGATGTCTGGAGTAGTGTTTGATGTCTGGAGTAGTGTGTGATGTCTGGAGTAGTGTGTGATGTCTGGAGTAGTGTTTGATGTCTGGAGTAGTGTGTGATGTCTGGAGTAGTGTGTGATGTCTGGAGTAGTGTGTGATGTCTGGAGTAGATTGTGATGCTTTAATCAGATTTGTATGTTTGCAGTAGTGTCTCATCTAAAGCAGAAGTGGATATATTGAGGTCAGATTTAGATAAAATTCGAGAATGGTCTGTAAGCTGGCAAATGGAGTTTAATGTAGATAAATGTACAGTCATCCACATGGGTAGATCCAATATGGAACATAATTACAGAATGGGCGAGAACAATATTAGAAAGATAGATAAGGAAAGGGACCTAGGGGTTATAATAGATCATACAGGTAAGGTGAGTGAGCAAGTTAAGGTAGCAGTGAAAAAGGCAAATGCCATGGTAGGTATGATAAAAAGAAATATTAAACATAGGAGCAAGGAAGTGATCGTCAAACTGTATAAAGCTTTAGTTAGACCTAGATTGGAGTACTGTGTACAGGTGTGAAGTCCTTATCATAGAGGGGACATAAACATGCTGGAAAGGATACAAAACAGAGCGACAAAGCTGATAGTGGGATTCTAGAATTATAGTTATGAGGAAAGACTCAGAAAATCCGGCCTACAGTGTCTCGAAGAGAGAAGAATTCGTGGTGACTTAATACAGGTTTATAAGATGATCAGAGGAACGGATAAATTGTACTATAACAAGTTTTTTTCAAAATACAACCTCCCACAAGAACAAGAGGCCATAAACTACAAATTATCTGAAGAAAGGTCCAGATTAGATATTAGGAAATATTTTTTTAGTCTGAGAGTGCTTGGAATGCATTGCCACAGGAAGTAGTGGAGGCAGGGACAATTAATGCATATAAGAATAGATTTAATGCGCATAACTTTTAGAGCGAGGTAATGTAAATGAAACTGTTTGTATACAGACTTTGCAGGGTCTTCTAGACCAGTATAAAGTTGTTAAGCAGATTATGATGTTGTGCAAGAGTCTACGTGAATGCATTCATAAGCTGAGATCTTAACTCTATTCCAGAAGAGCACTTGGATCATTGTCAGCTGGTCAGCTACCCCTCAGATTTGGACAGTCCCTCAGTAAATGTCTGTTCCAGCTGGGACAGGCCTTCCGAAGCTTATAGTTATTCTGGCAGCCAATTATCAGATGTTGAAGACATGAAGGATAGTGTCAACTTGATTGTTAGCATGGGTGAGTTTCTCTGTGGATATGGCAGAGTTTATCTGTGGATATGGCTGAGTTTCTCTGTGGATATGGCAGAGTTTATCTGTGGATATGGCAGAGTTTCTCTGTGGATAAGGCTGAGTTTCTCTGTGGATATGGCTGAGTTTCTCTGTGGATATGGCTGAGTTTCTCTGTGGATAGGGCTGAGTTTCTCTGTGGATATGGCTGAGTTTCTTTGTGGATATGGCAGAGTTTCTCTGTGGATAGGGCTGAGTTTCTCTGTGGATATGGCAGAGTTTCTCTGTGGATATGGCAGAGTTTATCTGTGGATATGGCAGAGTTTCTCTCTGGATATGGCAGAGTTTCTCTGTGGATATGGCTGAGTTTCTCTGTGGATATGGCTGAGTTTCTCTGTGGATATGGCTGAGTTTCTCTGTGGATATGGCTGAGTTTCTCTGTGGATATGGCTGAGTTTCTTTGTGGATATGGCAGAGTTACTCTGTGGATATGGCTGTTTCTCTGGGGATATGGCTGTTTCTCTGTGGATATGGCTGAGTTTCTATGTGGATATGGCTGAGTTTATCTGTGGATAGGGCTGAGTTTCTCTGTGGATATGGCTGTGTTTCTCTGTGAATATGGCTGAGTTTCTCTGTGGATATGTGTGAATTTCTCGGTGAACATGGGTGAGTTTCTCTGTGGACAAGGGTCAACCATGGGTGAGTTTCTCTGTGGACATGGGTGAGTTTCTCTGTGGAAATGGGTCAACCATGGGTGAGTTTCTTTATGGACAAGAGTGAGTTTCTCTGTGGAAATGGATCAACCATGGGTGGTTTTCTATTTGGACATGTGTGAGTTTCTCTGTGGACATGTGTGAGTTTCTATGTGGACATGGATGAGTTTCTATGTGGACATGGGTGAGTTTCTCTATGAACATGGGTGAGTTTCTCTGTGGCATGGGTCTACCGTGGGTGTGTATCTCTGTGGACATGTTTCCACCGTGGGTGTGTATCCCTATGGACATGGGTCCACCGTGGGTGTGTATCTCTATGGACATGGGTCCACCATGGGTGTGTATCTCTGTGGACATGGGTCCACCAGTGCATGTGTATCTCTGTGGACATGGGTCCACCATGGGTGTGTATCTCTGGACATGGGTCCACCATGGGTATGTATCTCTGTGGACATGGGTCCACCGTGGGTGTGTATCTCTGTGGACATCGGTCCAGAAATGTGCTGACATTAGTTTATTAAATATAATCTGTTGAGTCTCACCAATTGTCTGCTGGTGGGCACAGACTGGTCAGCATCATCCTGTCATGGGCCAGCTTTGTCGTGGTGAGGTGTAGTTTTCTGTCGTGTGCCAGCTTTGTCATGGGGAGGTGTAGTTTTTTTTGTCGTGGTGTTTTTTGTCGTGGGCCAGCTTTGTAGTGGGCAGGTGTAGTTTTCTGTCGTGTGCCAGCTTTGTCATGGGGAGGTGTAGTTTTCTGTCGCGGGCCAGCTTTGTCATGGGGAGGTGTAGTTTTCTGTCGTGGGCCAGCTGTGTCGTGGGGAGGTGTAGTTTTCTGTCGTGGGCCAGCCTTGTCGTGGGGAGGTGTAGTTTTTTTTGTCATGGTGTTTTCTGTCGTGGACCAGCTTTGTCGTGGGGAGGTGTAGTTTTCTGTCGTGGGCCAGCTGTGTCGTGGGGAGGTGTAGTTTTCTGTCGTGGGCCAGCCTTGTCGTGGGGAGGTGTAGTTTTTTTTGTCATGGTGTTTTCTGTCGTGGACCAGCTTTGTCGTGGGGAGGTGTAGTTTTCTGTCGTGGGCCAGCTTTGTCGTGGGGAGGTGTAGTTTTTTGTTGTGGGCCAGCTTTGTCGTGGGGAGGTGGTGTTTTCTGTCGTGTGCCACAGAGAGAGAGAGACAAGATAGGTGTGACAGGAGAGAGAAACAAGACAGACACGAGAGAGAGACAAGAGAGAGATAAGAGAGAGATAAGAGAGAGATAAGAGAGAGATAAGAGAGAGAGAGACAGGAGAGAGAGGGAGACAGGAGACAGAGATAAGAGAGAGGCAGGAGAGAGAGATAAGAGAGAGACAGGAGAGAAAGACTGTTTGTTGTGACTATCATATTGCATGCTCTCACGTGACTTCATTTCTCTGTTTGCAAGGCTCAGCCCAAGCCGTTACACATCCAGGCCTGGCTCCTGGCACACCTGCACTGCCAGGAGATGATGTGCCAACTGTCACCAGCCTGAGCCTCCATGACAGCTATATTCCACTAGACTACTACAAGATGGATGCTGACCCCAGAGGTGAGTTCTGTCACAGAGCAGGATCTGACAAGAGAGACGGCAGAGTAGACAGAGCAAGGACAGAGATGGAGAGAGAGATGACAGAGAGGGCAGAGATGGAGAGAGAGGGTAGAGAGATGACAGAGATAAAGAGAGAGGGTAGAGAGATGACAGAGATGGAGAGAGAGAGGGTAGAGAGATGACAGATGAAGAGTAGACAGAGACAGGGTAGAGGGGACAGAGATGAAGAGTAGACAGAGAAAGGGTAGAGGGGACAGAGATGAAGAGTAGACAGAGAGAGAGCAGAGAGGCACAGATGGAGAGATGGTAGAGTTGGCAGAGATGGAGAGAGGACAGAGAGTGATATAGGGTGGAGCGAGGGCAGAGATGGAGAGAGAGCCGAGACGGACAGATTTATCTAATCTAAGTTGATGGTCTAAGTGTCTGTTATTAGTTGATGGTTTGATATGTTGAGATTTTACGTGTCTGATATAAATTGATGGTCTTTGTGTCTGATATCAGTTGATGGTGCGATTGTCTGATATTAGTTGATGGTCTGATATTAGTTGATGACCTGAGTGTCTGATATTAGTTGATGGTCTGAGTGTATGATATTAGTCTATGGTCTGAGTGTCTGATATTAGTTGATGGTGTGATATTAGTTGATGGTCTGATATTAGTTGATGGTCTGAGTGTCTGATATCAGTTGATGGTCTGATATTAGTTGATGGTCTGATATTAGTTGATGGTTTGAATGTCTGATATTAGTTGATGGTCTGATATTAGTTGATGGTCTGAGTGTCTGATATTAGTTGATGGTCTGAGTGTCTGATATTAGTTGATGGTCTGAGTGCCTGATATTAGTTGATAGTCTTAGTGTCTGATATTAGTTGATGGTCTGATATTAGATGATGGTCTGAGTGTCTGATTTTAGTTGATAGTCTGAGTGTCTGAAATTAGTTGATTGTATGACATTAGTTGATGGTCTGAGTATCTGATATTAGTTGATGGTCTGAGTGTCTGATATTAGTTGATGATCTGATATTAGTTGATGGTCTGATATTAGTTGATGGTATGAGTGTCTGATATTAGTTGATGGTCTGAGAGTCTGATATTAGTTGATGGTCTGAGTGTCTGATATAAGTTGATGATCTGATATTAGTTGATGGTCTGATATTAGTTGATGGTCTGAGTGTCTGAAATCAGTTGGTGGTCTGAGTGTCTGATATTAGTTGATGGTCTGATATTAGTTGATGGTATGAGTGTCTGATATTAGTTGATGGTCTGATATTAGTTGATGGTCTGATATTAGTTGATGGTATGAGTGTCTGATATTAGTTGATGGTCTGAGAGTCTGATATTAGTTGATGGTCTGAGTGTCTGATATAAGTTGATGATCTGATATTAGTTGATGGTCTGATATTAGTTGATGGTCTGAGTGTCTGATATTAGTTGATGGTCTGATATTAGTTGATGGTCTGATATTAGTTGATTGTCTGATATTAGTTGATGGTCTGAGTGTCTGATATTAGTTGATAGTCTGAGTGTCTGATATTAGTTGATGGTCTGATATTAGTTGATGATCTGCGTGTCTGATATTAGTTGATGGTCTGAGTGTCTGATATTAGTTGATGGTCTGATATTAGTTGATGGTCTGTGTGTCTGATATTAGTTGATAGTCTGAGTGTCTGATATTAGTTGATGGTCTGAGTGTCTGATATTAGTTGATCGTCTGATATTAGTTGATGGTCTGATATTAGTTGATGGTCTGATATTAGTTGGTGGTCTGATATTAGTTGATGGTCTGATATTTTTATGTAGTTTGATATTAGATGGTGGTGTGATATTAGTTGATGGTCTGAGTGTCTGATATTAGTTGATGGTCTGATATTAGTTTATGGTCTGAGTGTCTGATATTAGTTGATGGTCTGAGTGTCTGATATTAGTTGATGGTCTGAGTGTATGATATTAATTAATGGTCTGATATTAGTTTATGGTCTGATATTAGTTGATGGTCTGAGTGTCTGATATTAGTTGATGGTCTGAGTGTCTGATATTAGTTGATGGTCTGAGTGTCTGATATTAGTTGATGATCTGAGTGTCTGACATTAGTTGGTGGTCTGAGTGTCTGATATTAGTTGATGGTCTGATATTAGTTGATGGTCTGATATTAGTATATGGTCTGATATTAGTTGATGGTCTGATATTAGTTGATGGTCTGATATTAGTTGGTGGTCTGATATTGGTGGTCTGATATTAGTTGATGGTCTGATATTAGTTGATGGTCTGATATTAGTTGGTGGTCTGATATTAGTTTAGGTCTGATATTAGTTGATGGTCTGAGTGTCTGATATTAGTTGTTGGTCTGCGTGTCTGATATTAGTTGATGGTCTGGGTGTCTGATATTAGTTGATGGTCTGAGTGTCTGATATTAGTTGATGGTCTGATATTAGTTGATGGTCTGAGTGTCTGATATTAGTTTGACGGTCTGATATTAGTTGATGGTCTGAGTGTCTGATATTAGTTGGTAGTCTGAGTGTCTGATATTAGTAGATGGTCTGATATTAGTAGATGGTCTGAGTGTCTGATATTAGTTTATGGTCTGATATTAGTTGATGGTCTGAGTATCTGATATTAGTTGATGGTCTGATATTACTTGATGGTCTGATATTAGTTGATGGTCTGAGTGTCTGATATTAGTTGATGGTCTGAGTGTCTGATATTAGTTGATGGTCTGAGTGTCTGATATTAGTTGATGATCTGATATTAGTTGATGGTCTGAGTGTCTGATATTAGTTGATGGTCTAATATTAGTTGATGGTCTGAGTGTCTGATATTAGTTGATGGTCTGAGTGTCTGATATTAGTTGATGGTCTGATATTAGTTGATGGTCTGATATTACTTTATGGTCTGAGTGTCTGATATTAGTTGATGGTCTGAGTGTCTGATATTAGTTAAGGGTCTGATATTAGTTTATGGTCTGTGTGTCTGATATTAGTTGATAGTCTGAGTGTCTGATATTAGTTGATGGTCTGAGTGTCTGATATTAGTTTATCGTCTGATATTAGTTGATGGTCTGATATTAGTTGATGGTCTGATATTAGTTGGTGGTCTGATATTAGTTGATGGTCTGAGTGTCTTATATTAGTTGATGGTCTGATATTAGTATATGGTCTGATATTAGTTGATGGTCTGATATTAGTTGATGGTCTGATATTAGTTGGTGGTCTGATATTGGTAGTCTGATATTAGTTGATGGTCTGATATTAGTTGATGGTCTGATATTAGTTGGTGGTCTGATATTAGTTGATGGTCTGATATTAGTTGATGGTCTGAGTGTCTGATATTAGTTGATGGTCTGATATTAGTTGATGGTCTGAGTGTCTGATATTAGTTGATGGTCTGAGTGTCTGATATTAGTTGATGGTCTGAGTGCCTGATATTAGTTGATAGTCTTAGTGTCTGATATTAGTTGATGGTCTGATATTAGATGATGGTCTGAGTGTCTGATTTTAGTTGATAGTCTGAGTGTCTGATATTAGTTGATATTATGACATTAGTTGATGGTCTGAGTGTCTGATATTAGTTGATGGTCTGAGTGTCTGAAATCAGTTGGTGGTCTGAGTGTCTGATATTAGTTGATGGTCTGATATTAGTTGATGGTATGAGTGTCTGATATTAGTTGATGGTCTGATATTAGTTGATGGTCTGATATTAGTTGATGGTCTGAGTGTCTGATATTAGTTGATGGTCTGATATTAGTTGATGGTCTGATATTAGTTGATTGTCTGATATTAGTTGATGGTCTGAGTGTCTGATATTAGTTGATAGTCTGAGTGTCTGATATTAGTTGATGGTCTGATATTAGTTGATGATCTGCGTGTCTGATATTAGTTGATGGTCTGAGTGTCTGATATTAGTTGATGGTCTGATATTAGTTTATGGTCTGTGTGTCTGATATTAGTTGATAGTCTGAGTGTCTGATATTAGTTGATGGTCTGAGTGTCTGATATTAGTTGATCGTCTGATATTAGTTGATGGTCTGATATTAGTTGATGGTATGAGTGTCTGATATTAGTTGATGGTCTGAGAGTCTGATATTAGTTGATGGTCTGATATTAGTTGATGGTCTGAGTGTCTGATATAAGTTGATGATCTGATATTAGTTGATGGTCTGATATTAGTTGATGGTCTAAATGGAAGAGGCTATGAGAACACTAAAGAGAAGGAAATCTCCCGGAAAAGACGGGATAACAAACGAAATGCTGATGGGGCTGGGCCAAACAGCGAAGGAAAAACTACTATCAGTCCTGAACCAAAGCTGGAAAAGGGGTATTGTACCCCAGGCATGGAAAGATGCAATACTGGTACCAGTACCAAAAACAGGAAAGGACAAAACAGATCCGAATGGATACAGGCCCATAAGCCTACTGAGCTGTGTCGGCAAGCTGATGGAACGGATGATAAACACCAGACTGATGTGGCATCTGGAAGAAAAACGAATACTAATTCCACAGCAAGCCGGCTTTAGACAGCACAGATCCACTGAGGACCAGGTCATCCTCATAGCCCAGGAGATAGAAGATGCCTACCAGGCACAGAAACACACAGTAGCTGTTTGGGTGGATCTGGAAAAGGCATTTGACAAAGTCTGGAAGGATGGACTTAGAGTCAAGCTAAGAAGAAGTGATGTTTGTGGGAAGATGTACAAGTGGATCAACCACTACCTCAAACAAAGAACGGCCAGAGTCCAAGTACAAGGGCAGATGAGCAAAAAGGTGACACTCGAGCAGGGAGTACCCCAAGGGGGAGTACTGTCACCCACACTCTTCCTGGTATATATAAACGATATTACAGAGAATATACCAAGAAGAGTCCATAGCTCAATGTTTGCAGACGATCTGGCTATGTGGACCTCTGAAAAGAATCTCACCATAGCAAGAAATCGGATGCAAACGGCCCTAACATCGCTGGAAGAGTGGGCGAACTCATGGCTGGTCAAAAAAAACGAGGAGAAAACCACGTGCACAATATTCTCGCTCTCATTAAAACCCCAAAGTACCAAATTAAGCCTAAATGGCAAAATCCTGCAGCCAAACGACAACCCAACCTATCTGGGAGTCACATTTGATCGGCGCATGACATGGAAAAGTCAGATTGAGAGAAACCGAATGAAAGCCAGAGAAAGAATGGCGATCATGAGGAAACTTGCTGGCACAAGCTGGGGAGCAGACGAAGGCATACTAAAGAAACTGTACACTGGAAGAGTGAGACCAGTTCTCGAGTATGGCATCGCGGCATGGACAACAGCAGCGAAGGCGAACTTCGATAAAGTTAACAAACTTCAAAACCAAGCCATGAGAATCATAACTGGTGGCATGAAGTCAACGCCAATTGTAGAACTTGAAAAGATTACAAAACTGCAATCCATGATCGACAGAAGAGACTGCAGAGCCCAGCTGCAGTCAGAGAAACTCCGAAGACTGACGGACCATCCAATGTACCAGAGGCTAAACAATTTGGGAACTGGGAAACTAAAGCGGAGAAACTTTGCAGAAATAGCCAAAGCAAAGATGCACGAAGATCCCATAAACGCACTAACAACACCAAAACCCATCACTACTGTACGAAAACCTACTTGGAGGCAGGATATATTTCCAGAGGTGGTAGAAAATATACCAGGTATTGCAAACAAAAACTGCCAGACCGAAAAAGAAAGGAGAGACACTACCTTAAGCTTCATAACGAAAAGCTACCCAAGCATGGACTGGACCCATGCATACACCGACGGTTCTGTAACAAACACTACACAGAACGGAGGGGCAGGAGCATTCCTGAACCTACCAAATGGCAGAAAAATAACACTGTCATTCGCTACTGGTAAGTACACGAGCAATTTCAGAGCAGAGGCAGAGGCACTGAGGGCGGCAGTGGAAGAAATGGTAACACACAGTGAAAATGAGAGCCATATAGTCCTGCTGACAGATGCTCTCGAAGTAGTCACAGCGCTAAAAAGCCAGAAAAACACTGAGCTTAATGACTTAAGAGCAGCACTCTGCAAACTGTGCCAACAGTCCGCACCAAAAAGGGTAGTGGTACAGTGGGTTCCGTCACACTGCAACATCCAAGGCAACGAGGAGGCAGACAGACTGGCAAAAGAAGGTGCAAGGCTACCACAAATAGATACCAGTATGACGTACGAAGAGTCAAAACGGCTTATCAAAGCCAGGTACATGTCCAAATGGGAAACCGAACATACTGGTTACACCAAAAACGATGCCTATTACCAGTTGAACCGAAGAGAGCAGGTCGTTGTCTTCAGACTTCGCACTGGCCACAACAGACTGAGGTACCACCTCTTCAACAAATTGAAGATAGGGTGTACCGACGAATGCCCGTGCGGTACTGGTAAAATGACCACTGAACATCTGCTGCAGAACTGCCCGACATACGAGGATCAGAGAGAGCAGATGTGGCCATTGCCAGTGGAACTGCAAGACAAGCTCTATGGTAGTGGCGAGAGTCTCAGGATGACCGCCGCTTTTTTCGAGAAAATAATGGTTACTGTCTGACTGTGTACGCAGAAGAAGAAGAAGAAGTTGATGGTCTGATATTAGTTGGTGGTCTGATATTAGTTGATGGTCTGATATTAGTTGGTGGTCTGATATTGGTAGTCTGATATTAGTTGATGGTCTGATATTAGTTGGTGGTCTGATATTGGTAGTCGGATATTAGTTGATGGTCTGATATTAGTTGATGGTCTGATATTAGTTGGTGGTCTGATATTAGTTGATGGTCTGATATTAGTTGATGGTCTGAGTGTCTGATATTAGTTGATGGTCTGATATTAGTTGATGGTCTGAGTGTCTGATATTAGTTGATGGTCTGAGTGTCTGATATTAGTTGATGGTCTGAGTGCCTGATATTAGTTGATAGTCTTAGTGTCTGATATTAGTTGATGGTCTGATATTAGATGATGGTCTGAGTGTCTGATTTTAGTTGATAGTCTGAGTGTCTGATATTAGTTGATATTATGACATTAGTTGATGGTCTGAGTGTCTGATATTAGTTGATGGTCTGAGTGTCTGATATTAGTTGATGGTCTGAGTGTCTGAAATCAGTTGGTGGTCTGAGTGTCTGAAATCAGTTGGTGGTCTGAGTGTCTGATATTAGTTGATGGTCTGATATTAGTTGATGGTATGAGTGTCTGATATTAGTTGATGGTCTGATATTAGTTGATGGTCTGAGTGTCTGATATTAGTTGATGGTCTGATATTAGTTGATGGTCTGATATTAGTTTATTGTCTGATATTAGTTGATGGTCTGAGTGTCTGATATTAGTTGATAGTCTGAGTGTCTGATATTAGTTGATGGTCTGATATTAGTTGATGATCTGCGTGTCTGATATTAGTTGATGGTCTGAGTGTCTGATATTAGTTGATGGTCTGATATTAGTTTATGGTCTGTGTGTCTGATATTAGTTAATAGTCTGAGTGTCTGATATTAGTTGATGGTCTGAGTGTCTGATATTAGTTGATCGTCTGATATTAGTTGATGGTCTGATATTAGTTGATGGTATGAGTGTCTGATATTAGTTGATGGTCTGAGAGTCTGATATTAGTTGATGGTCTGATATTAGTTGATGGTCTGAGTGTCTGATATAAGTTGATGATCTGATATTAGTTGATGGTCTGATATTAGTTGATGGTCTGAGTGTCTGATATTAGTTGATGGTCTGATATTAGTTGATGGTCTGATATTAGTTGATTGTCTGATATTAGTTGATGGTCTGAGTGTCTGATATTAGTTGATAGTCTGAGTGTCTGATATTAGTTGATGGTCTGATATTAGTTGATGATCTGCGTGTCTGATATTAGTTGATGGTCTGAGTGTCTGATATTAGTTGATGGTCTGATATTAGTTGATGGTCTGTGTGTCTGATATTAGTTGATAGTCTGAGTGTCTGATATTAGTTGATGGTCTGAGTGTCTGATATTAGTTGATCGTCTGATATTAGTTCATGGTCTGATATTAGTTGATGGTCTGATATTAGTTGGTGGTCTGATATTAGTTGATGGTCTGATATTTTTATGTAGTTTGATATTAGATGGTGGTGTGATATAAGTTGATGGTCTGAGTGTCTGATATTAGTTGATGGTCTGATATTAGTTTATGGTCTGAGTGTCTCATATTAGTTGATGGTCTGAGTGTCTGATATTAGTTGATGGTCTGAGTGTCTGATATTAATTAATGGTCTGATATTAGTTTATGGTCTGATATTAGTTGATGGTCTGAGTGTCTGATATTAGTTGATGGTCTGAGTGTCTGATATTAGTTGATGGTCTGAGTGTCCGATATTAGTTGATGGTCTGAGTGTCTGATATTAGTTGATGGTCTGAGTGTCTGATATTAGTTGATAGTCTGAGTGTCTGATATTATTTTGGTGGTCTGAGTGTCTGATATTAGTTGATGGTCTGATATTAGTATATGGTCTGATATTAGTTGATGGTCTGATATTAGTTGATGGTCTGATATTAGTTGGTGGTCTGATATTAGTTGATGGTCTGATATTAGTTGATGGTCTGATATTAGTTGATGGTCTGATATTAGTTGGTGGTCTGATATTAGTTTAGGTCTGATATTAGTTGATGGTCTGAGTGTCTGATATTAGTTGTTGGTCTGCGTGTCTGATATTAGTTGATGGTCTGGGTGTCTGATATTATTTGATGGTCTGAGTGTCTGATATTAGTTGATGGTCTGATATTAGTTGATGGTCTGAGTGTCTGATATTAGTTTGACGGTCTGATATTAGTTGATGGTCTGAGTGTCTGATATTAGTTGGTAGTCTGAGTGTCTGATATTAGTAGATGGTCTAATATTAGTAGATGGTCTGAGTGTCTGATATTAGTTTATGGTCTGATATTAGTTGATGGTCTGAGTGTCTGATATTAGTTGATGGTCTGATATTACTTTATGGTCTGATATTAGTTGATGGTCTCAGTGTCTGATATTAGTTGATGGTCTGAGTGTCTGATATTAGTTGATGGTCTGAGTGTCTGATATTAGTTGATGGTCTGAGTGTCTGATATTAGTTGATAGTCTGAGTGTCTGATATTAGTTGATGATCTGCGTGTCTGATATTAGTTGATGGTCTGAGTGTCTGATATTAGTTGATGGTCTGATATTAGTTGATGGTCTGTGTGTCTGATATTAGTTGATAGTCTGAGTGTCTGATATTAGTTGATGGTCTGAGTGTCTGATATTAGTTGATGGTCTGATATTAGTTGATGGTCTGATATTAGTTGATGGTCTGATATTAGTTGGTGGTCTGATATTAGTTGATGGTCTGATATTTTTATGTAGTTTGATATTAGATGGTGGTGTGATATTAGTTGATGGTCTGAGTGTCTGATATTAGTTGATGGTCTGATATTAGTTTATGGTCTGAGTGTCTGATATTAGTTGATGGTCTGAGTGTCTGATATTAGTTGATGGTCTGAGTGTATGATATTAATTAATGGTCTGATATTAGTTTATGGTCTGATATTAGTTGATGGTCTGAGTGTCTGATATTAGTTGATGGTCTGAGTGTCTGATATTAGTTGATGGTCTGAGTGTCTGATATTAGTTGGTGGTCTGAGTGTCTGATATTAGTTGATGGTCTGATATTAGTTGATGGTCTGATATTAGTATATGGTCTGATATTAGTTGATGGTCTGATATTAGTTGATGGTCTGATATTAGTTGGTGGTCTGATATTAGTTGATGGTCTGATATTAGTTGATGGTCTGATATTAGTTGGTGGTCTGATATTAGTTTAGGTCTGATATTAGTTGATGGTCTGAGTGTCTGATATTAGTTGTTGGTCTGCGTGTCTGATATTAGTTGATGGTCTGGGTGTCTGATATTAGTTGATGGTCTGAGTGTCTGATATTAGTTGATGGTCTGATATTAGTTGATGGTCTGAGTGTCTGATATTAGTTTGACGGTCTGATATTAGTTGATGGTCTGAGTGTCTGATATTAGTTGGTAGTCTGAGTGTCTGATATTAGTAGATGGTCTGATATTAGTAGATGGTCTGAGTGTCTGATATTAGTTTATGGTCTGATATTAGTTGATGGTCTGAGTGTCTGATATTAGTTGATGGTCTGATATTACTTGATGGTCTGATATTAGTTGATGGTCTGAGTGTCTGATATTAGTTGATGGTCTGAGTGTCTGATATTAGTTAATGGTCTGAGTGTCTGATATTAGTTGATGATCTGATATTAGTTGATGGTCTGAGTGTCTGATATTAGTTGATGGTCTAATATTAGTTGATGGTCTGAGTGTCTGATATTAGTTGATGGTCTGATATTAGTTGGTGGTCTGAGTGTCTGATATTAGTTGATGGTCTGAGTCTCTGATATTAGTTGATGGTCTGAATGTCTAATATTAGTTGATGGTCTGAGTGTCTGATATTAGTTCATGGTCTGAGTGTCTGATATTAGTTGATGGTCTGAGTATCTGATATTAGTTGATGGTCTGATATTAGTTGATTGTCTGAGTGTCTGATATTAGTTTGATCGTCTGATATTAGTCTATGGTCTGAGTGTCTGATATTAGTTGATGGTCTGAGTGTCTGATATTAGTTGATGGTCTGATATTAGTTGATGGTCTGATATTACTTTATGGTCTGAGTGTCTGATATTAGTTGATGGTCTGAGTGTCTGATATTAGTTAAGGGTCTGATATTAGTTTATGGTCTGTGTGTCTGATATTAGTTGATAGTCTGAGTGTCTGATATTAGTTGATGGTCTGAGTGTCTGATATTAGTTGATCGTCTGATATTAGTTGATGGTCTGATATTAGTTGATGGTCTGATATTAGTTGGTGGTCTGATATTAGTTGATGGTCTGAGTGTCTTATATTAGTTGATGGTCTGATATTAGTATATGGTCTGATATTAGTTGATGGTCTGATATTAGTTGATGGTCTGATATTAGTTGGTGGTCTGATATTGGTAGTCTGATATTAGTTGATGGTCTGATATTAGTTGGTGGTCTGATATTAGTTGATGGTCTGAGTGTCTGATATTAGTTGATGGTCTGATATTAGTTGATGGTCTGAGTGTCTGATATTAGTTGATGGTCTGAGTGTCTGATATTAGTTGATGGTCTGAGTGCCTGATATTAGTTGATAGTCTTAGTGTCTGATATTAGTTGATGGTCTGATATTAGATGATGGTCTGAGTGTCTGATTTTAGTTGATAGTCTGAGTGTCTGATATTAGTTGATATTATGACATTAGTTGATGGTCTGAGTGTCTGATATTAGTTGATGGTCTGAGTGTCTGAAATCAGTTGGTGGTCTGAGTGTCTGATATTAGTTGATGGTCTGATATTAGTTGATGGTATGAGTGTCTGATATTAGTTGATGGTCTGATATTAGTTGATGGTCTGATATTAGTTGATGGTCTGAGTGTCTGATATTAGTTGATGGTCTGATATTAGTTGATGGTCTGATATTAGTTGATTGTCTGATATTAGTTGATGGTCTGAGTGTCTGATATTAGTTGATGGTCTGATATTAGTTGATGGTCTGATATTAGTATATGGTCTGATATTAGTTGATGGTCTGATATTAGTTGATGGTCTGATATTAGTTGGTGGTCTGATATTAGTTGATGGTCTGATATTAGTTGATGGTCTGATATTAGTTGGTGGTCTGATATTAGTTTAGGTCTGATATTAGTTGATGGTCTGAGTGTCTGATATTAGTTGTTGGTCTGCGTGTCTGATATTAGTTGATGGTCTGGGTGTCTGATATTAGTTGATGGTCTGAGTGTCTGATATTAGTTGATGGTCTGATATTAGTTGATGGTCTGAGTGTCTGATATTAGTTTGACGGTCTGATATTAGTTGATGGTCTGAGTGTCTGATATTAGTTGGTAGTCTGAGTGTCTGATATTAGTAGATGGTCTGATATTAGTAGATGGTCTGAGTGTCTGATATTAGTTTATGGTCTGATATTAGTTGATGGTCTGAGTGTCTGATATTAGTTGATGGTCTGATATTACTTGATGGTCTGATATTAGTTGATGGTCTGAGTGTCTGATATTAGTTGATGGTCTGAGTGTCTGATATTAGTTAATGGTCTGAGTGTCTGATATTAGTTGATGATCTGATATTAGTTGATGGTCTGAGTGTCTGATATTAGTTGATGGTCTAATATTAGTTGATGGTCTGAGTGTCTGATATTAGTTGATGGTCTGATATTAGTTGGTGGTCTGAGTGTCTGATATTAGTTGATGGTCTGAGTCTCTGATATTAGTTGATGGTCTGAATGTCTAATATTAGTTGATGGTCTGAGTGTCTGATATTAGTTCATGGTCTGAGTGTCTGATATTAGTTGATGGTCTGAGTATCTGATATTAGTTGATGGTCTGATATTAGTTGATTGTCTGAGTGTCTGATATTAGTTTGATCGTCTGATATTAGTCTATGGTCTGAGTGTCTGATATTAGTTGATGGTCTGAGTGTCTGATATTAGTTGATGGTCTGATATTAGTTGATGGTCTGATATTACTTTATGGTCTGAGTGTCTGATATTAGTTGATGGTCTGAGTGTCTGATATTAGTTAAGGGTCTGATATTAGTTTATGGTCTGTGTGTCTGATATTAGTTGATAGTCTGAGTGTCTGATATTAGTTGATGGTCTGAGTGTCTGATATTAGTTGATCGTCTGATATTAGTTGATGGTCTGATATTAGTTGGTGGTCTGATATTAGTTGATGGTCTGAGTGTCTTATATTAGTTGATGGTCTGATATTAGTATATGGTCTGATATTAGTTGATGGTCTGATATTAGTTGATGGTCTGATATTAGTTGGTGGTCTGATATTGGTAGTCTGATATTAGTTGATGGTCTGATATTAGTTGGTGGTCTGATATTAGTTGATGGTCTGAGTGTCTGATATTAGTTGATGGTCTGATATTAGTTGATGGTCTGAGTGTCTGATATTAGTTGATGGTCTGAGTGTCTGATATTAGTTGATGGTCTGAGTGCCTGATATTAGTTGATAGTCTTAGTGTCTGATATTAGTTGATGGTCTGATATTAGATGATGGTCTGAGTGTCTGATTTTAGTTGATAGTCTGAGTGTCTGATATTAGTTGATATTATGACATTAGTTGATGGTCTGAGTGTCTGATATTAGTTGATGGTCTGAGTGTCTGAAATCAGTTGGTGGTCTGAGTGTCTGATATTAGTTGATGGTCTGATATTAGTTGATGGTATGAGTGTCTGATATTAGTTGATGGTCTGATATTAGTTGATGGTCTGATATTAGTTGATGGTCTGAGTGTCTGATATTAGTTGATGGTCTGATATTAGTTGATGGTCTGATATTAGTTGATTGTCTGATATTAGTTGATGGTCTGAGTGTCTGATATTAGTTGATGGTCTGAGTGTCTGATATTAGTTGATGGTCTGATATTAGTTGATGATCTGCGTGTCTGATATTAGTTGATGGTCTGAGTGTCTGATATTAGTTGATATTATGACATTAGTCTGAGTGTCTGATATTAGTTGATGGTCTGAGTGCCTGATATTAGTTGATAGTCTTAGTGTCTGATATTAGTTGATGGTCTGATATTAGATGATGGTCTGAGCGTCTGATTTTAGTTGATAGTCTGAGTGTCTGAAATTAGTTGATTGTATGACATTAGTTGATGGTCTGAGTGTCTGATATTAGTTGATGGTCTGAGTGTCTGATATTAGTTGATGATCTGATATTAGTTGATGGTCTGATATTAGTTGATGGTATGAGTGTCTGATATTAGTTGATGGTCTGAGAGTCTGATATTAGTTGATGGTCTGAGTGTCTGATATAAGTTGATGATCTGATATTAGTTGATGGTCTGAAATCAGTTGGTGGTCTGAGTGTCTGATATTAGTTGATGGTCTGATATTAGTTGATGGTATGAGTGTCTGATATTAGTTGATGGTCTGATATTAGTTGATGGTCTGATATTAGTTGATGGTATGAGTGTCTGATATTAGTTGATGGTCTGAGTGTCTGATATAAGTTGATGATCTGATATTAGTTGATGGTCTGATATTAGTTGATGGTCTGAGTGTCTGATATTAGTTGATGGTCTGATATTAGTTGATGGTCTGATATTAGTTGATTGTCTGATATTAGTTGATGGTCTGAGTGTCTGATATTAGTTGATAGTCTGAGTGTCTGATATTAGTTGATGGTCTGATATTAGTTGATGATCTGCGTGTCTGATATTAGTTGATGGTCTGAGTGTCTGATATTAGTTGATGGTCTGATATTAGTTGATGGTCTGTGTGTCTGATATTAGTTGATAGTCTGAGTGTCTGATATTAGTTGATGGTCTGAGTGTCTGATATTAGTTGATCGTCTGATATTAGTTGATGGTCTGATATTAGTTGATGGTCTGATATTAGTTGGTGGTCTGATATTAGTTGATGGTCTGATATTTTTATGTAGTTTGATATTAGATGGTGGTGTGATATTAGTTGATGGTCTGAGTGTCTGATATTAGTTGATGGTCTGATATTAGTTTATGGTCTGAGTGTCTGATATTAGTTGATGGTCTGAGTGTCTGATATTAGTTGATGGTCTGAGTGTATGATATTAATTAATGGTCTGATATTAGTTTATGGTCTGATATTAGTTGATGGTCTGAGTGTCTGATATTAGTTGATAGTCTGAGTGTCTGATATTAGTTGATGGTCTGAGTGTCTGATATTAGTTGATGGTCTGAGTGTCTGATATTAGTTGGTGGTCTGAGTGTCTGATATTAGTTGATGGTCTGATATTAGTTGATGGTCTGATATTAGTATATGGTCTGATATTAGTTGATGGTCTGATATTAGTTGATGGTCTGATATTAGTTGGTGGTCTGATATTGGTGGTCTGATATTAGTTGATGGTCTGATATTAGTTGATGGTCTGATATTAGTTGGTGGTCTGATATTAGTTTAGGTCTGATATTAGTTGATGGTCTGAGTGTCTGATATTAGTTGTTGGTCTGCGTGTCTGATATTAGTTGATGGTCTGGGTGTCTGATATTAGTTGATGGTCTGAGTGTCTGATATTAGTTGATGGTCTGATATTAGTTGATGGTCTGAGTGTCTGATATTAGTTGATGGTCTGATATTAGTTGATGGTCTGATATTAGTTGGTGGTCTGATATTAGTTGATGGTCTGATATTAGTTGATGGTCTGAGTGTCTGATATTAGTTGATGGTCTGATATTAGTTGATGGTCTGAGTGTCTGATATTAGTTGATGGTCTGAGTGTCTGATATTAGTTGATGGTCTGAGTGCCTGATATTAGTTGATAGTCTTAGTGTCTGATATTAGTTGATGGTCTGATATTAGATGATGGTCTGAGTGTCTGATTTTAGTTGATAGTCTGAGTGTCTGATATTAGTTGATATTATGACATTAGTTGATGGTCTGAGTGTCTGATATTAGTTGATGGTCTGAGTGTCTGATATTAGTTGATGGTCTGAGTGTCTGAAATCAGTTGGTGGTCTGAGTGTCTGAAATCAGTTGGTGGTCTGAGTGTCTGATATTAGTTGATGGTCTGATATTAGTTGATGGTATGAGTGTCTGATATTAGTTGATGGTCTGATATTAGTTGATGGTCTGAGTGTCTGATATTAGTTGATGGTCTGATATTAGTTGATGGTCTGATATTAGTTGATTGTCTGATATTAGTTGATGGTCTGAGTGTCTGATATTAGTTGATAGTCTGAGTGTCTGATATTAGTTGATGGTCTGATATTAGTTGATGATCTGCGTGTCTGATATTAGTTGATGGTCTGAGTGTCTGATATTAGTTGATGGTCTGATATTAGTTTATGGTCTGTGTGTCTGATATTAGTTAATAGTCTGAGTGTCTGATATTAGTTGATGGTCTGAGTGTCTGATATTAGTTGATCGTCTGATATTAGTTGATGGTCTGATATTAGTTGATGGTATGAGTGTCTGATATTAGTTGATGGTCTGAGAGTCTGATATTAGTTGATGGTCTGATATTAGTTGATGGTCTGAGTGTCTGATATAAGTTGATGATCTGATATTAGTTGATGGTCTGATATTAGTTGATGGTCTGAGTGTCTGATATTAGTTGATGGTCTGATATTAGTTGATGGTCTGATATTAGTTGATTGTCTGATATTAGTTGATGGTCTGAGTGTCTGATATTAGTTGATAGTCTGAGTGTCTGATATTAGTTGATGGTCTGATATTAGTTGATGATCTGCGTGTCTGATATTAGTTGATGGTCTGAGTGTCTGATATTAGTTGATGGTCTGATATTAGTTGATGGTCTGTGTGTCTGATATTAGTTGATAGTCTGAGTGTCTGATATTAGTTGATGGTCTGAGTGTCTGATATTAGTTGATCGTCTGATATTAGTTCATGGTCTGATATTAGTTGATGGTCTGATATTAGTTGGTGGTCTGATATTAGTTGATGGTCTGATATTTTTATGTAGTTTGATATTAGATGGTGGTGTGATATAAGTTGATGGTCTGAGTGTCTGATATTAGTTGATGGTCTGATATTAGTTTATGGTCTGAGTGTCTCATATTAGTTGATGGTCTGAGTGTCTGATATTAGTTGATGGTCTGAGTGTCTGATATTAATTAATGGTCTGATATTAGTTTATGGTCTGATATTAGTTGATGGTCTGAGTGTCTGATATTAGTTGATGGTCTGAGTGTCTGATATTAGTTGATGGTCTGAGTGTCCGATATTAGTTGATGGTCTGAGTGTCTGATATTAGTTGATGGTCTGAGTGTCTGATATTAGTTGATAGTCTGAGTGTCTGATATTATTTTGGTGGTCTGAGTGTCTGATATTAGTTGATGGTCTGATATTAGTATATGGTCTGATATTAGTTGATGGTCTGATATTAGTTGATGGTCTGATATTAGTTGGTGGTCTGATATTAGTTGATGGTCTGATATTAGTTGATGGTCTGATATTAGTTGATGGTCTGATATTAGTTGGTGGTCTGATATTAGTTTAGGTCTGATATTAGTTGATGGTCTGAGTGTCTGATATTAGTTGTTGGTCTGCGTGTCTGATATTAGTTGATGGTCTGGGTGTCTGATATTATTTGATGGTCTGAGTGTCTGATATTAGTTGATGGTCTGATATTAGTTGATGGTCTGAGTGTCTGATATTAGTTTGACGGTCTGATATTAGTTGATGGTCTGAGTGTCTGATATTAGTTGGTAGTCTGAGTGTCTGATATTAGTAGATGGTCTAATATTAGTAGATGGTCTGAGTGTCTGATATTAGTTTATGGTCTGATATTAGTTGATGGTCTGAGTGTCTGATATTAGTTGATGGTCTGATATTACTTTATGGTCTGATATTAGTTGATGGTCTCAGTGTCTGATATTAGTTGATGGTCTGAGTGTCTGATATTAGTTGATGGTCTGAGTGTCTGATATTAGTTGATGGTCTGAGTGTCTGATATTAGTTGATAGTCTGAGTGTCTGATATTAGTTGATGATCTGCGTGTCTGATATTAGTTGATGGTCTGAGTGTCTGATATTAGTTGATGGTCTGATATTAGTTGATGGTCTGTGTGTCTGATATTAGTTGATAGTCTGAGTGTCTGATATTAGTTGATGGTCTGAGTGTCTGATATTAGTTGATGGTCTGATATTAGTTGATGGTCTGATATTAGTTGATGGTCTGATATTAGTTGGTGGTCTGATATTAGTTGATGGTCTGATATTTTTATGTAGTTTGATATTAGATGGTGGTGTGATATTAGTTGATGGTCTGAGTGTCTGATATTAGTTGATGGTCTGATATTAGTTTATGGTCTGAGTGTCTGATATTAGTTGATGGTCTGAGTGTCTGATATTAGTTGATGGTCTGAGTGTATGATATTAATTAATGGTCTGATATTAGTTTATGGTCTGATATTAGTTGATGGTCTGAGTGTCTGATATTAGTTGATGGTCTGAGTGTCTGATATTAGTTGATGGTCTGAGTGTCTGATATTAGTTGGTGGTCTGAGTGTCTGATATTAGTTGATGGTCTGATATTAGTTGATGGTCTGATATTAGTATATGGTCTGATATTAGTTGATGGTCTGATATTAGTTGATGGTCTGATATTAGTTGGTGGTCTGATATTAGTTGATGGTCTGATATTAGTTGATGGTCTGATATTAGTTGGTGGTCTGATATTAGTTTAGGTCTGATATTAGTTGATGGTCTGAGTGTCTGATATTAGTTGTTGGTCTGCGTGTCTGATATTAGTTGATGGTCTGGGTGTCTGATATTAGTTGATGGTCTGAGTGTCTGATATTAGTTGATGGTCTGATATTAGTTGATGGTCTGAGTGTCTGATATTAGTTTGACGGTCTGATATTAGTTGATGGTCTGAGTGTCTGATATTAGTTGGTAGTCTGAGTGTCTGATATTAGTAGATGGTCTGATATTAGTAGATGGTCTGAGTGTCTGATATTAGTTTATGGTCTGATATTAGTTGATGGTCTGAGTGTCTGATATTAGTTGATGGTCTGATATTACTTGATGGTCTGATATTAGTTGATGGTCTGAGTGTCTGATATTAGTTGATGGTCTGAGTGTCTGATATTAGTTAATGGTCTGAGTGTCTGATATTAGTTGATGATCTGATATTAGTTGATGGTCTGAGTGTCTGATATTAGTTGATGGTCTAATATTAGTTGATGGTCTGAGTGTCTGATATTAGTTGATGGTCTGATATTAGTTGGTGGTCTGAGTGTCTGATATTAGTTGATGGTCTGAGTCTCTGATATTAGTTGATGGTCTGAATGTCTAATATTAGTTGATGGTCTGAGTGTCTGATATTAGTTCATGGTCTGAGTGTCTGATATTAGTTGATGGTCTGAGTATCTGATATTAGTTGATGGTCTGATATTAGTTGATTGTCTGAGTGTCTGATATTAGTTTGATCGTCTGATATTAGTCTATGGTCTGAGTGTCTGATATTAGTTGATGGTCTGAGTGTCTGATATTAGTTGATGGTCTGATATTAGTTGATGGTCTGATATTACTTTATGGTCTGAGTGTCTGATATTAGTTGATGGTCTGAGTGTCTGATATTAGTTAAGGGTCTGATATTAGTTTATGGTCTGTGTGTCTGATATTAGTTGATAGTCTGAGTGTCTGATATTAGTTGATGGTCTGAGTGTCTGATATTAGTTGATCGTCTGATATTAGTTGATGGTCTGATATTAGTTGATGGTCTGATATTAGTTGGTGGTCTGATATTAGTTGATGGTCTGAGTGTCTTATATTAGTTGATGGTCTGATATTAGTATATGGTCTGATATTAGTTGATGGTCTGATATTAGTTGATGGTCTGATATTAGTTGGTGGTCTGATATTGGTAGTCTGATATTAGTTGATGGTCTGATATTAGTTGGTGGTCTGATATTAGTTGATGGTCTGAGTGTCTGATATTAGTTGATGGTCTGATATTAGTTGATGGTCTGAGTGTCTGATATTAGTTGATGGTCTGAGTGTCTGATATTAGTTGATGGTCTGAGTGCCTGATATTAGTTGATAGTCTTAGTGTCTGATATTAGTTGATGGTCTGATATTAGATGATGGTCTGAGTGTCTGATTTTAGTTGATAGTCTGAGTGTCTGATATTAGTTGATATTATGACATTAGTTGATGGTCTGAGTGTCTGATATTAGTTGATGGTCTGAGTGTCTGAAATCAGTTGGTGGTCTGAGTGTCTGATATTAGTTGATGGTCTGATATTAGTTGATGGTATGAGTGTCTGATATTAGTTGATGGTCTGATATTAGTTGATGGTCTGATATTAGTTGATGGTCTGAGTGTCTGATATTAGTTGATGGTCTGATATTAGTTGATGGTCTGATATTAGTTGATTGTCTGATATTAGTTGATGGTCTGAGTGTCTGATATTAGTTGATGGTCTGATATTAGTTGATGGTCTGATATTAGTATATGGTCTGATATTAGTTGATGGTCTGATATTAGTTGATGGTCTGATATTAGTTGGTGGTCTGATATTAGTTGATGGTCTGATATTAGTTGATGGTCTGATATTAGTTGGTGGTCTGATATTAGTTTAGGTCTGATATTAGTTGATGGTCTGAGTGTCTGATATTAGTTGTTGGTCTGCGTGTCTGATATTAGTTGATGGTCTGGGTGTCTGATATTAGTTGATGGTCTGAGTGTCTGATATTAGTTGATGGTCTGATATTAGTTGATGGTCTGAGTGTCTGATATTAGTTTGACGGTCTGATATTAGTTGATGGTCTGAGTGTCTGATATTAGTTGGTAGTCTGAGTGTCTGATATTAGTAGATGGTCTGATATTAGTAGATGGTCTGAGTGTCTGATATTAGTTTATGGTCTGATATTAGTTGATGGTCTGAGTGTCTGATATTAGTTGATGGTCTGATATTACTTGATGGTCTGATATTAGTTGATGGTCTGAGTGTCTGATATTAGTTGATGGTCTGAGTGTCTGATATTAGTTAATGGTCTGAGTGTCTGATATTAGTTGATGATCTGATATTAGTTGATGGTCTGAGTGTCTGATATTAGTTGATGGTCTAATATTAGTTGATGGTCTGAGTGTCTGATATTAGTTGATGGTCTGATATTAGTTGGTGGTATTAGTGTCTGATATTAGTTGATGGTCTGAGTCTCTGATATTAGTTGATGGTCTGAATGTCTAATATTAGTTGATGGTCTGAGTGTCTGATATTAGTTCATGGTCTGAGTGTCTGATATTAGTTGATGGTCTGAGTATCTGATATTAGTTGATGGTCTGATATTAGTTGATTGTCTGAGTGTCTGATATTAGTTTGATCGTCTGATATTAGTCTATGGTCTGAGTGTCTGATATTAGTTGATGGTCTGAGTGTCTGATATTAGTTGATGGTCTGATATTAGTTGATGGTCTGATATTACTTTATGGTCTGAGTGTCTGATATTAGTTGATGGTCTGAGTGTCTGATATTAGTTAAGGGTCTGATATTAGTTTATGGTCTGTGTGTCTGATATTAGTTGATAGTCTGAGTGTCTGATATTAGTTGATGGTCTGAGTGTCTGATATTAGTTGATCGTCTGATATTAGTTGATGGTCTGATATTAGTTGATGGTCTGATATTAGTTGGTGGTCTGATATTAGTTGATGGTCTGAGTGTCTTATATTAGTTGATGGTCTGATATTAGTATATGGTCTGATATTAGTTGATGGTCTGATATTAGTTGATGGTCTGATATTAGTTGGTGGTCTGATATTGGTAGTCTGATATTAGTTGATGGTCTGATATTAGTTGGTGGTCTGATATTAGTTGATGGTCTGAGTGTCTGATATTAGTTGATGGTCTGATATTAGTTGATGGTCTGAGTGTCTGATATTAGTTGATGGTCTGAGTGTCTGATATTAGTTGATGGTCTGAGTGCCTGATATTAGTTGATAGTCTTAGTGTCTGATATTAGTTGATGGTCTGATATTAGATGATGGTCTGAGTGTCTGATTTTAGTTGATAGTCTGAGTGTCTGATATTAGTTGATATTATGACATTAGTTGATGGTCTGAGTGTCTGATATTAGTTGATGGTCTGAGTGTCTGAAATCAGTTGGTGGTCTGAGTGTCTGATATTAGTTGATGGTCTGATATTAGTTGATGGTATGAGTGTCTGATATTAGTTGATGGTCTGATATTAGTTGATGGTCTGATATTAGTTGATGGTCTGAGTGTCTGATATTAGTTGATGGTCTGATATTAGTTGATGGTCTGATATTAGTTGATTGTCTGATATTAGTTGATGGTCTGAGTGTCTGATATTAGTTGATGGTCTGAGTGTCTGATATTAGTTGATGGTCTGATATTAGTTGATGATCTGCGTGTCTGATATTAGTTGATGGTCTGAGTGTCTGATATTAGTTGATATTATGACATTAGTCTGAGTGTCTGATATTAGTTGATGGTCTGAGTGCCTGATATTAGTTGATAGTCTTAGTGTCTGATATTAGTTGATGGTCTGATATTAGATGATGGTCTGAGCGTCTGATTTTAGTTGATAGTCTGAGTGTCTGAAATTAGTTGATTGTATGACATTAGTTGATGGTCTGAGTGTCTGATATTAGTTGATGGTCTGAGTGTCTGATATTAGTTGATGATCTGATATTAGTTGATGGTCTGATATTAGTTGATGGTATGAGTGTCTGATATTAGTTGATGGTCTGAGAGTCTGATATTAGTTGATGGTCTGAGTGTCTGATATAAGTTGATGATCTGATATTAGTTGATGGTCTGAAATCAGTTGGTGGTCTGAGTGTCTGATATTAGTTGATGGTCTGATATTAGTTGATGGTATGAGTGTCTGATATTAGTTGATGGTCTGATATTAGTTGATGGTCTGATATTAGTTGATGGTATGAGTGTCTGATATTAGTTGATGGTCTGAGTGTCTGATATAAGTTGATGATCTGATATTAGTTGATGGTCTGATATTAGTTGATGGTCTGAGTGTCTGATATTAGTTGATGGTCTGATATTAGTTGATGGTCTGATATTAGTTGATTGTCTGATATTAGTTGATGGTCTGAGTGTCTGATATTAGTTGATAGTCTGAGTGTCTGATATTAGTTGATGGTCTGATATTAGTTGATGATCTGCGTGTCTGATATTAGTTGATGGTCTGAGTGTCTGATATTAGTTGATGGTCTGATATTAGTTGATGGTCTGTGTGTCTGATATTAGTTGATAGTCTGAGTGTCTGATATTAGTTGATGGTCTGAGTGTCTGATATTAGTTGATCGTCTGATATTAGTTGATGGTCTGATATTAGTTGATGGTCTGATATTAGTTGGTGGTCTGATATTAGTTGATGGTCTGATATTTTTATGTAGTTTGATATTAGATGGTGGTGTGATATTAGTTGATGGTCTGAGTGTCTGATATTAGTTGATGGTCTGATATTAGTTTATGGTCTGAGTGTCTGATATTAGTTGATGGTCTGAGTGTCTGATATTAGTTGATGGTCTGAGTGTATGATATTAATTAATGGTCTGATATTAGTTTATGGTCTGATATTAGTTGATGGTCTGAGTGTCTGATATTAGTTGATAGTCTGAGTGTCTGATATTAGTTGATGGTCTGAGTGTCTGATATTAGTTGATGGTCTGAGTGTCTGATATTAGTTGGTGGTCTGAGTGTCTGATATTAGTTGATGGTCTGATATTAGTTGATGGTCTGATATTAGTATATGGTCTGATATTAGTTGATGGTCTGATATTAGTTGATGGTCTGATATTAGTTGGTGGTCTGATATTGGTGGTCTGATATTAGTTGATGGTCTGATATTAGTTGATGGTCTGATATTAGTTGGTGGTCTGATATTAGTTTAGGTCTGATATTAGTTGATGGTCTGAGTGTCTGATATTAGTTGTTGGTCTGCGTGTCTGATATTAGTTGATGGTCTGGGTGTCTGATATTAGTTGATGGTCTGAGTGTCTGATATTAGTTGATGGTCTGATATTAGTTGATGGTCTGAGTGTCTGATATTAGTTTGACGGTCTGATGTTAGTTGATGGTCTGAGTGTCTGATATTAGTTGGTAGTCTGAGTGTCTGATATTAGTAGATGGTCTGTTATTAGTAGATGGTCTGAGTGTCTGATATTAGTTTATGGTCTGATATTAGTTGATGGTCTGAGTGTCTGATATTAGTTGATGGTCTGATATTACTTGATGGTCTGATATTAGTTGATGGTCTGATATTAGTTGATGGTCTGAGTGTCTGATATTAGTTGATGGTCTGATATTAGTTGATGGTCTTATATTAGTTGATTGTCTGATATTAGTTGATGGTCTGAGTGTCTGATATTAGTTGATAGTCTGAGTGTCTGATATTAGTTGATGGTCTGATATTAGTTGATGATCTGCGTGTCTGATATTAGTTGATGGTCTGAGTGTCTGATATTAGTTGATGGTCTGATATTAGTTGATGGTCTGTGTGTCTGATATTAGTTGATAGTCTGAGTGTCTGATATTAGTTGATGGTCTGAGTGTCTGATATTAGTTGATCGTCTGATATTAGTTGATGGTCTGATATTAGTTGATGGTCTGATATTAGTTGGTGGTCTGATATTAGTTGATGGTCTGATATTTTTATGTAGTTTGATATTAGATGGTGGTGTGATATAAGTTGATGGTCTGAGTGTCTGATATTAGTTGATGGTCTGATATTAGTTTATGGTCTGAGTGTCTCATATTAGTTGATGGTCTGAGTGTCTGATATTAGTTGATGGTCTGAGTGTCTCATATTAATTAATGGTCTGATATTAGTTTATGGTCTGATATTAGTTGATGGTCTGAGTGTCTGATATTAGTTGATGGTCTGAGTGTCTGATATTAGTTGATGGTCTGAGTGTCCGATATTAGTTGATGGTCTGAGTGTCTGATATTAGTTGATGGTCTGAGTGTCTGATATTAGTTGATAGTCTGAGTGTCTGATATTATTTTGGTGGTCTGAGTGTCTGATATTAGTTGATGGTCTGATATTAGTATATGGTCTGATATTAGTTGATGGTCTGATATTAGTTGATGGTCTGATATTAGTTGGTGGTCTGATATTAGTTGATGGTCTGATATTAGTTGATGGTCTGATATTAGTTGATGGTCTGATATTAGTTGGTGGTCTGATATTAGTTTAGGTCTGATATTAGTTGATGGTCTGAGTGTCTGATATTAGTTGTTGGTCTGCGTGTCTGATATTAGTTGATGGTCTGGGTGTCTGATATTATTTGATGGTCTGAGTGTCTGATATTAGTTGATGGTCTGATATTAGTTGATGGTCTGAGTGTCTGATATTAGTTTGACGGTCTGATATTAGTTGATGGTCTGAGTGTCTGATATTAGTTGGTAGTCTGAGTGTCTGATATTAGTAGATGGTCTAATATTAGTAGATGGTCTGAGTGTCTGATATTAGTTTATGGTCTGATATTAGTTGATGGTCTGAGTGTCTGATATTAGTTGATGGTCTGATATTACTTTATGGTCTGATATTAGTTGATGGTCTGAGTGTCTGATATTAGTTGATGGTCTGAGTGTCTGATATTAGTTGATGGTCTGAGTGTCTGATATTAGTTGATGGTCTGAGTGTCTGATATTAGTTGATAGTCTGAGTGTCTGATATTAGTTGATGATCTGCGTGTCTGATATTAGTTGATGGTCTGAGTGTCTGATATTAGTTGATGGTCTGATATTAGTTGATGGTCTGTGTGTCTGATATTAGTTGATAGTCTGAGTGTCTGATATTAGTTGATGGTCTGAGTGTCTGATATTAGTTGATCGTCTGATATTAGTTGATGGTCTGATATTAGTTGATGGTCTGATATTAGTTGGTGGTCTGATATTAGTTGATGGTCTGATATTTTTATGTAGTTTGATATTAGATGGTGGTGTGATATTAGTTGATGGTCTGAGTGTCTGATATTAGTTGATGGTCTGATATTAGTTTATGGTCTGAGTGTCTGATATTAGTTGATGGTCTGAGTGTCTGATATTAGTTGATGGTCTGAGTGTATGATATTAATTAATGGTCTGATATTAGTTTATGGTCTGATATTAGTTGATGGTCTGAGTGTCTGATATTAGTTGATGGTCTGAGTGTCTGATATTAGTTGATGGTCTGAGTGTCTGATATTAGTTGGTGGTCTGAGTGTCTGATATTAGTTGATGGTCTGATATTAGTTGATGGTCTCATATTAGTATATGGTCTGATATTAGTTGATGGTCTGATATTAGTTGATGGTCTGATATTAGTTGGTGGTCTGATATTAGTTGATGGTCTGATATTAGTTGATGGTCTGATATTAGTTGGTGGTCTGATATTAGTTTAGGTCTGATATTAGTTGATGGTCTGAGTGTCTGATATTAGTTGTTGGTCTGCGTGTCTGATATTAGTTGATGGTCTGGGTGTCTGATATTAGTTGATGGTCTGAGTGTCTGATATTAGTTGATGGTCTGATATTAGTTGATGGTCTGAGTGTCTGATATTAGTTTGACGGTCTGATATTAGTTGATGGTCTGAGTGTCTGATATTAGTTGGTAGTCTGAGTGTCTGATATTAGTAGATGGTCTGATATTAGTAGATGGTCTGAGTGTCTGATATTAGTTTATGGTCTGATATTAGTTGATGGTCTGAGTGTCTGATATTAGTTGATGGTCTGATATTACTTGATGGTCTGATATTAGTTGATGGTCTGAGTGTCTGATATTAGTTGATGGTCTGAGTGTCTGATATTAGTTAATGGTCTGAGTGTCTGATATTAGTTGATGATCTGATATTAGTTGATGGTCTGAGTGTCTGATATTAGTTGATGGTCTAATATTAGTTGATGGTCTGAGTGTCTGATATTAGTTGATGGTCTGATATTAGTTGGTGGTCTGAGTGTCTGATATTAGTTGATGGTCTGAGTCTCTGATATTAGTTGATGGTCTGAATGTCTAATATTAGTTGATGGTCTGAGTGTCTGATATTAGTTCATGGTCTGAGTGTCTGATATTAGTTGATGGTCTGAGTATCTGATATTAGTTGATGGTCTGATATTAGTTGATTGTCTGAGTGTCTGATATTAGTTTGATCGTCTGATATTAGTCTATGGTCTGAGTGTCTGATATTAGTTGATGGTCTGAGGTTCTGATATTAGTTGATGGTCTGATATTAGTTGATGGTCTGATATTACTTTATGGTCTGAGTGTCTGATATTAGTTGATGGTCTGAGTGTCTGATATTAGTTAAGGGTCTGATATTAGTTTATGGTCTGTGTGTCTGATATTAGTTGATAGTCTGAGTGTCTGATATTAGTTGATGGTCTGAGTGTCTGATATTAGTTGATCGTCTGATATTAGTTGATGGTCTGATATTAGTTGATGGTCTGATATTAGTTGGTGGTCTGATATTAGTTGATGGTCTGAGTGTCTTATATTAGTTGATGGTCTGATATTAGTATATGGTCTGATATTAGTTGATGGTCTGATATTAGTTGATGGTCTGATATTAGTTGGTGGTCTGATATTGGTAGTCTGATATTAGTTGATGGTCTGATATTAGTTGATGGTCTGATATTAGTTGGTGGTCTGATATTAGTTGATGGTCTGAGTGTCTGATATTAGTTGATGGTCTGATATTAGTTGATGGTCTGAGTGTCTGATATTAGTTGATGGTCTGAGTGCCTGATATTAGTTGATAGTCTTAGTGTCTGATATTAGTTGATGGTCTGATATTAGATGATGGTCTGAGTGTCTGATTTTAGTTGATAGTCTGAGTGTCTGATATTAGTTGATATTATGACATTAGTTGATGGTCTGAGTGTCTGATATTAGTTGATGGTCTGAGTGTCTGAAATCAGTTGGTGGTCTGAGTGTCTGATATTAGTTGATGGTCTGATATTAGTTGATGGTATGAGTGTCTGATATTAGTTGATGGTCTGATATTAGTTGATGGTCTGATATTAGTTGATGGTCTGAGTGTCTGATATTAGTTGATGGTCTGATATTAGTTGATGGTCTGATATTAGTTGATTGTCTGATATTAGTTGATGGTCTGAGTGTCTGATATTAGTTTATGGTCTGAGTGTCTGATATTAGTTGATGGTCTGATATTAGTTGATGGTCTGAGTGTCTGATATTAGTTGATATTATGACATTAGTCTGAGTGTCTGATATTAGTTGATGGTCTGAGTGCCTGATATTAGTTGATAGTCTTAGTGTCTGATATTAGTTGATGGTCTGATATTAGATGATGGTCTGAGCGTCTGATTTTAGTTGATAGTCTGAGTGTCTGAAATTAGTTGATTGTATGACATTAGTTGATGGTCTGAGTGTCTGATATTAGTTGATGGTCTGAGTGTCTGATATTAGTTGATGATCTGATATTAGTTGATGGTCTGATATTAGTTGATGGTATGAGTGTCTGATATTAGTTGATGGTCTGAGAGTCTGATATTAGTTGATGGTCTGAGTGTCTGATATAAGTTGATGATCTGATATTAGTTGATGGTCTGAAATCAGTTGGTGGTCTGAGTGTCTGATATTAGTTGATGGTCTGATATTAGTTGATGGTCTGATATTAGTTGATGGTATGAGTGTCTGATATTAGTTGATGGTCTGAGAGTCTGATATTAGTTGATGGTCTGAGTGTCTGATATAAGTTGATGATCTGATATTAGTTGATGGTCTGATATTAGTTGATGGTCTGAGTGTCTGATATTAGTTGATGGTCTGATATTAGTTGATGGTCTGATATTAGTTGATTGTCTGATATTAGTTGATGGTCTGAGTGTCTGATATTAGTTGATAGTCTGAGTGTCTGATATTAGTTGATGGTCTGATATTAGTTGATGATCTGCGTGTCTGATATTAGTTGATGGTCTGAGTGTCTGATATTAGTTGATGGTCTGATATTAGTTGATGGTCTGTGTGTCTGATATTAGTTGATAGTCTGAGTGTCTGATATTAGTTGATGGTCTGAGTGTCTGATATTAGTTGATCGTCTGATATTAGTTGATGGTCTGATATTAGTTGATGGTCTGATATTAGTTGGTGGTCTGATATTAGTTGATGGTCTGATATTTTTATGTAGTTTGATATTAGATGGTGGTGTGATATTAGTTGATGGTCTGAGTGTCTGATATTAGTTGATGGTCTGATATTAGTTTATGGTCTGAGTGTCTGATATTAGTTGATGGTCTGAGTGTCTGATATTAGTTGATGGTCTGAGTGTATGATATTAATTAATGGTCTGATATTAGTTTATGGTCTGATATTAGTTGATGGTCTGAGTGTCTGATATTAGTTGATGGTCTGAGTGTCTGATATTAGTTGATGGTCTGAGTGTCTGATATTAGTTGATGGTCTGAGTGTCTGATATTAGTTGGTGGTCTGAGTGTCTGATATTAGTTGATGGTCTAATATTAGTTGATGGTCTGATATTAGTATATGGTCTGATATTAGTTGATGGTCTGATATTAGTTGATGGTCTGATATTAGTTGGTGGTCTGATATTGGTGGTCTGATATTAGTTGATGGTCTGATATTAGTTGATGGTATGATATTAGTTGGTGGTCTGATATTAGTTTAGGTCTGATATTAGTTGATGGTCTGAGTGTCTGATATTAGTTGTTGGTCTGCGTGTCTGATATTAGTTGATGGTCTGGGTGTCTGATATTAGTTGATGGTCTGAGTGTCTGATATTAGTTGATGGTCTGATATTAGTTGATGGTCTGAGTGTCTGATATTAGTTTGACGGTCTGATATTAGTTGATGGTCTGAGTGTCTGATATTAGTTGGTAGTCTGAGTGTCTGATATTAGTAGATGGTCTGATATTAGTAGATGGTCTGAGTGTCTGATATTAGTTTATGGTCTGATATTAGTTGATGGTCTGAGTGTCTGATATTAGTTGATGGTCTGATATTACTTGATGGTCTGAGTGTCTGATATTAGTTGATGGTCTGAGTGTCTGATATTAGTTGATGGTCTGAGTGTCTGATATTAGTTGATGATCTGATATTAGTTGATGGTCTGAGTGTCTGATATTAGTTGATGGTCTAATATTAGTTGATGGTCTGAGTGTCTGATATTAGTTGATGGTCTGAGTGTCTGATATTAGTTGATGGTCTGATATTAGTTGATGGTCTGATATTACTTTATGGTCTGAGTGTCTGATATTAGTTGATGGTCTGAGTGTCTGATATTAGTTAAGGGTCTGATATTAGTTTATGGTCTGTGTGTCTGATATTAGTTGATAGTCTGAGTGTCTGATATTAGTTGATGGTCTGAGTGTCTGATATTAGTTGATCGTCTGATATTAGTTGATGGTCTGATATTAGTTGATGGTCTGATATTAGTTGGTGGTCTGATATTAGTTGATGGTCTGAGTGTCTTATATTAGTTGATGGTCTGATATTAGTATATGGTCTGATATTAGTTGATGGTCTGATATTAGTTGATGGTCTGATATTAGTTGGTGGTCTGATATTGGTAGTCTGATATTAGTTGATGGTCTGATATTAGTTGATGGTCTGATATTAGTTGGTGGTCTGATATTAGTTGATGGTCTGATATTAGTTGATGGTCTGAGTGTCTGATATTAGTTGATGGTCTGATATTAGTTGATGGTCTGAGTGTCTGATATTAGTTGATGGTCTGAGTGTCTGATATTAGTTGATGGTCTGAGTGCCTGATATTAGTTGATAGTCTTAGTGTCTGATATTAGTTGATGGTCTGATATTAGATGATGGTCTGAGTGTCTGATTTTAGTTGATAGTCTGAGTGTCTGATATTAGTTGATATTATGACATTAGTTGATGGTCTGAGTGTCTGATATTAGTTGATGGTCTGAGTGTCTGATATTAGTTGATGGTCTGAGTGTCTGAAATCAGTTGGTGGTCTGAGTGTCTGATATTAGTTGATGGTCTGATATTAGTTGATGGTATGAGTGTCTGATATTAGTTGATGGTCTGATATTAGTTGATGGTCTGATATTAGTTGATGGTCTGAGTGTCTGATATTAGTTGATGGTCTGATATTAGTTGATGGTCTGATATTAGTTGATTGTCTGATATTAGTTGATGGTCTGAGTGTCTGATATTAGTTGATAGTCTGAGTGTCTGATATTAGTTGATGGTCTGATATTAGTTGATGATCTGCGTGTCTGATATTAGTTGATGGTCTGAGTGTCTGATATTAGTTGATGGTCTGATATTAGTTTATGGTCTGTGTGTCTGATATTAGTTGATAGTCTGAGTGTCTGATATTAGTTGATGGTCTGAGTGTCTGATATTAGTATATCGTCTGATATTAGTTGATGGTCTGATATTAGTTGATGGTATGAGTGTCTGATATTAGTTGATGGTCTGAGAGTCTTATATTAGTTGATGGTCTGATATTAGTTGATGGTCTGAGTGTCTGATATAAGTTGATGATCTGATATTAGTTGATGGTCTGATATTAGTTGATGGTCTGATATTAGTTGGTGGTCTGATATTAGTTGATGGTCTGATATTAGTTGGTGGTCTGATATTGGTAGTCTGATATTAGTTGATGGTCTGATATTAGTTGATGGTCTGATATTAGTTGGTGGTCTGATATTAGTTGATGGTCTGATATTAGTTGATGGTCTGAGTGTCTGATATTAGTTGATGGTCTGATATTAGTTGATGGTCTGAGTGTCTGATATTAGTTGATGGTCTGAGTGTCTGATATTAGTTGATGGTCTGAGTGCCTGATATTAGTTGATAGTCTTAGTGTCTGATATTAGTTGATGGTCTGATATTAGATGATGGTCTGAGTGTCTGATTTTAGTTGATAGTCTGAGTGTCTGATATTAGTTGATATTATGACATTAGTTGATGGTCTGAGTGTCTGATATTAGTTGATGGTCTGAGTGTCTGATATTAGTTGATGGTCTGAGTGTCTGAAATCAGTTGGTGGTCTGAGTGTCTGATATTAGTTGATGGTCTGATATTAGTTGATGGTATGAGTGTCTGATATTAGTTGATGGTCTGATATTAGTTGATGGTCTGATATTAGTTGATGGTCTGAGTGTCTGATATAAGTTGATGGTCTGATATTAGTTGATGGTCTGATATTAGTTGATTGTCTGATATTAGTTGATGGTCTGAGTGTCTGATATTAGTTGATAGTCTGAGTGTCTGATATTAGTTGATGGTCTGATATTAGTTGATGATCTGCGTGTCTAATATTAGTTGATGGTCTGAGTGTCTGATATTAGTTGATGGTCTGATATTAGTTTATGTTCTGTGTGTCTGATATTAGTTGATAGTCTGAGTGTCTGATATTAGTTGATGGTCTGAGTGTCTGATATTAGTTGATCGTCTGATATTAGTTGATGGTCTGATATTAGTTGATGGTATGAGTGTCTGATATTAGTTGATGGTCTGAGAGTCTGATATTAGTTGATGGTCTGATATTAGTTGATGGTCTGAGTGTCTGATATAAGTTGATGATCTGATATTAGTTGATGGTCTGATATTAGTTGATGGTCTGAGTGTCTGATATTAGTTGATGGTCTGATATTAGTTGATGTTCTGATATTAGTTGATTGTCTGATATTAGTTGATGGTCTGAGTGTCTGATATTAGTTGATAGTCTGAGTGTCTGATATTAGTTGATGGTCTGATATTAGTTGATGATCTGCGTGTCTGATATTAGTTGATGGTCTGAGTGTCTGATATTAGTTGATGGTCTGATATTAGTTGATGGTCTGTGTGTCTGATATTAGTTGATAGTCTGAGTGTCTGATATTAGTTGATGGTCTGATATTTTTATGTAGTTTGATATTAGATGGTGGTGTGATATAAGGTGATGGTCTGAGTGTCTGATATTAGTTGATGGTCTGATATTAGTTTATGGTCTGAGTGTCTCATATTAGTTGATGGTCTGAGTGTCTGATATTAGTTGATGGTCTGAGTGTCTGATATTAATTAATGGTCTGATATTAGTTTATGGTCTGATATTAGTTGATGGTCTGAGTGTCTGATATTAGTTGATGGTCTGAGTGTCTGATATTAGTTGATGGTCTGAGTGTCTGATATTAGTTGATGGTCTGAGTGTCTGATATTAGTTGATGGTCTGAGTGTCTGATATTAGTTGATAGTCTGAGTGTCTGATATTATTTTGGTGGTCTGAGTGTCTGATATTAGTTGATGGTCTGATATTAGTATATGGTCTGATATTAGTTGGTGGTCTGATATTGGTGGTCTGATATTAGTTGATGGTCGGATACTAGTTGATGGTCTGATATTAGTTGGTGGTCTGATATTAGTTTAGGTCTGATATTAGTTGATGGTCTGAGTGTCTGATATTAGTTGTTGGTCTGCGTGTCTGATATTAGTTGATGGTCTGGGTGTCTGATATTATTTGTTGGTCTGCGTGTCTGATATTAGTTGATGGTCTGGGTGTCTGATATTATTTGATGGTCTGAGTGTCTGATATTAGTTGATGGTCTGATATTAGTTGATGGTCTGAGTGTCTGATATTAGTTGTTGGTCTGCGTGTCTGATATTAGTTGATGGTCTGGGTGTCTGATATTATTTGATGGTCTGAGTGTCTGATATTAGTTGATGGTCTGATATTAGTTGATGGTCTGAGTGTCTGATATTAGTTTGACGGTCTGATATTAGTTGATGGTCTGAGTGTCTGATATTAGTTGGTAGTCTGAGTGTCTGATATTAGTAGATGGTCTAATATTAGTAGATGGTCTGAGTGTCTGATATTAGTTTATGGTCTGATATTAGTTGATGGTCTGAGTGTCTGATATTAGTTGATGGTCTGATATTACTTTATGGTCTGATATTAGTTGATGGTCTGAGTGTCTGATATTAGTTGATGGTCTGAGTGTCTGATATTAGTTGATGGTCTGAGTGTCTGATATTAGTTGATGATCTGATATTATTTGATGGTCTGAGTGTCTGATATTAGTTGATGGTCTAATATTAGTTGATGGTCTGAGTGTCTGATATTAGTTGATGGTCTGATATTAGTTGGTGGTCTGAGTGTCTGATATTAGTTGATGGTCTGAGTCTCTGATATTAGTTGATGGTCTGAATGTCTAATATTAGTTGATGGTCTGAGTTTCTGATATTAGTTCATGATCTGAGTGTCTGATATTAGTTGATGGTCTGAGTATCTGATATTAGTTGATGGTCTGAGTGTTTGATATTAGTTGTAGTCTGAGTGTCTGATATTAGTTGATGGTCTGATATTAGTTGATTGTCTGAGTGTCTGATATTAGTTTGATCGTCTGATATTAGTCTATGGTCTGAGTGTCTGATATTAGTTGATGGTCTGAGTGTCTGATATTAGTTGATGGTCTGATATTAGTTTATGGTCTGTGTGTCTGATATTAGTTGATAGTCTGAGTGTCTGATATTAGTTGATGGTCTGAGTGTCTGATATTAGTTGATCGTCTGATATTAGTTGATGGTCTGATATTAGTTGATGGTCTGATATTAGTTGGTGGTCTGATATTAGTATATGGTCTGATATTAGTTGATGGTCTGATATTAGTTGATGGTCTGATATTAGTTGGTGGTCTGATATTGGTAGTCTGATATTAGTTGATGGTCTGATATTAGTTGATGGTCTGATATTAGTTGGTGGTCTGATATTAGTTTAGGTCTGATATTAGTTGATGGTCTGAGTGTCTGATATTAGTTGTTGGTCTGCGTGTCTGATATTAGTTGATGGTCTGGGTGTCTGATATTAGTTGATGGTCTGAGTGTCTGATATTAGTTGATGGTCTGATATTAGTTGATGGTCTGGGTGTCTGATATTAGTTGGTAGTCTGAGTGTCTGATACTAGTAGATGGTCTGAGTGTCTGATATTAGTTTATGGTCTGATATTAGTTGATGGTCTGAGTGTCTGATATTACTTGATGGTCTGATATTACTTGATGGTCTGATATTAGTTGATGGTCTGAGTGTCTGATATTAGTTGATGGTCTGAGTGTCTGATATTAGTTGATGGTCTGATATTAGTTGATGGTCTGAGTGTCTGATATTAGATGATGATCTGATATTAGTTGATGGTCTGAGTGTCTGATATTAGTTGATGGTCTGAGTGTCTGATATTAGTTGATGGTCTAATATTAGTTGATGGTCTGAGTGTCTGATATTAGTTGGTGGTCTGAGTGTCTGATATTAGTTGATGGTCTGAGTCTCTGATATTAGTTGATTGTCTGAATGTCTAATATTAGTTGATGGTCTGAGTGTCTGATATTAGTTCATGGTCTGAGTGTCTTATATTAGTTGATGGTCTGAGTATCTGATATTAGTTGATGGTCTGAGTGTTTGATATTAGTTGATAGTCTGAGTGTCTGATATTAGTTGATTGTCTGAGTGTCTGATATTAGTTTGATCGTCTGATATTAGTCTATGGTCTGAGTGTCTGATATTAGTTGATGGTCTGAGTGTCTGATATTAGTTGATGGTCTGATATTAGTTGATGGTCTGATAGTATGATATTAGTTGATGGTCTGAGTGTCTTATATTAGTTAATGGTCTGATATTAGTTTATGGTCTGATATTAGTTGATGGTCTGAGTGTCTTGATATTAGTTGATGGTCTGAGTGTCTGATATTAGTTGATGGTCTGAGTGTCTGATATTAGTTGATGGTCTGAGTGTCTGATATTAGTTGATGGTCTGAGTGTCTGATATTAGTTGATGGTCTGAGTGTCTGATATTATGTGATGGTCTGAGTGTCTGATATTAGTTGATGGTCTGAGTGTCTGATATTAGTTCATGGTCTGAGTGTCTGACATTAGTTGATGGTCTGAGTATCTGATATTAGTTGATGGTCTGAGTGTCTGATATTAGTTGATGGTCTGATATTAGTTGATGGTCTGATATTGGTTGATGGTCTGAGTGTCTGATATTAGTTGATCGTCTGATATTAGTCAATGGTCTGAGTGTCTGATATTAGTTGATGGTCTGATATTAGTTGATGGTCTGATATTAGTTGATAGTCTGAGTGTCTGATATTAGTTGATGGTCTGATATTAGTTGATGGTCTGAGTGTCTGATATTAGTTGATAGTCTGAGTGTCTGATATTAGTTGATGGTCTGATATTAGTTGATGGTCTGATTGTCTGATATTAGTTGATCCTCTGATATTAGTCTATGGTCTGAGTGTCTGCTATTAGTTGATGGTCTGATATAAGTTGATGGTCTGAGTGTCTGATATTAGTTGATGGTCTGATTGTTTGATATTAGTCTATGGTCTGATATTAGTTGATGGTCTGATATTAGTTTATGGTCTGAGTGTCTGATATTATTTGATGGTCTGATATTAGTTGATGGTCTGAGTGTCTGATATTAGTTGATGGTCTGAGTGTCTGATATTAGTTGATGGTCTGAGTGTCTGATATTAGTGGATGGTCTGAGTGTCTGATATTAGTTGATGGTCTGAATGTCTGATATTAGTTGATGGTCTGAGTGTCTGATATTAGTTGATGGTCTGAGTGTCTGATATTAGTTGATGGTCTGAGTGTCTGATATTAGTTGATGGTCTGATATTAGTTGATGGTCTGAGTGTCTGATATTAGTTGATGGTCTGAGTTTCTGATATTAGTTGATGGTCTGAATTTATGATATTAGTTGATGGTCTGAGTGTCCATGGCATTGACTGTTTGACATCTACAGGAATCTGCCTTGTTATTGACAACCAGCTGTTCAGTCCAGATACAAATGACCCGGAAGCAGTGAGGAATCTGGGTAACAGAGATGGATCTGACAGGGATAGCGGTAAGTTCTTGTTTGTGAGGCTCTTACAGGGATTGCTTTTAGTTCTTTTTTGTGAGGCTCTGACAGGGAAATCGGTAAGTTCTTTTTGTGGGACTTTTACAGGGATAGCGGCAAGTTCTTGTTTGTGAGGCTCTGACAGGGATAGTGGGAAGTTCTTGTTTGTGAGGCTCTGACTAGGATAAGTTCTTGTTTGTGGGGCTCTGACAGGGATAAGTTCTTGTTTGTGGAGCTCTGACAGTGATAAGTTCTTGTTTGTGGAGCTCTGACAGGGATAGCTGTACATTCTTGTTTGTGAGGCTCTGACAGGGATAGCGGTACATTCTTGTTTGTGAGGCTCTGACAGGGATAGCGGTACATTCTTGTTTGTGAGGCTCTGACATGGATAAGTTCTTGTTTTTGAGGCTCTGACAGGGATAATGGTAAGTTCTTGTTTGTGGGACTCTGACAGGGATAAGTTCTTGTTTGTAGGGCTCTGATAGGGATAAGTTCTTGTTTGTGGGGCTCTAGGGATGGTGTGAATGAGGAAGACCTCTACGAGGTTATGCAGGCTTGCCAGTTGTAGAACGAACCAACATGTGAGAACATCAGAGATCACTTGTGTTCTGCCATAGAACAAAGACTCATTCGTTAACAGATTGACTGCGAAGAATGGGCATAAAGTGGCAGGACCTGGTGAGGAATGAAGACCTGTGTTCATAAAGTGGCAGGACCTGGTGAGGAATGAAGACCTGTGTTCATAAAGTGGCAGGACCTGGTGAGGAATGAAGACCTGTGTTCATAAAGTGGCAGGACCTAGTGAGGAATGAAGACCTGTGTTCATAAAGTGGCAGGACCTGGTGAGGAATGAAGACTTCTTTGGGAAACGAGCCAACAGCAGGCATTGGAACACCACATTAAGTGTTGGGCCTGGTAGGACGTTATTTAGGGGAGGTCCTGTCCAACATAGTGAGACAGGCTCTTACATGGAATCTTCAAGGGAAGAGAAAGAGAGGTAGACCTAAAAATATATGGATAAGATAACCCCCCCCCCCCCCCCCCCCCACCTCCTTTGGTATATGCCACTCCCTACTGCCACTCACTCTCAGATTGACATGTACCAGGACTCGAGCGTGGAACTCACACCCTTACAGACCATTGTGTGTCATCTGTTGAATGGGTCCTGTTATCATTGTCCGCCACATTTCTATGTTAAGAGAAGAAGAAGAGTCCATGAAACCCCCCCCCCTGGCGGCCACAAATAAAAGATGAGCAAATCATCAGAGATATGTTGAAACCTGCTAGGCTCATCAATGTCTAATGCAACTCCCTGCTAGGCTCATCAATGTCTAATGCAACTCCCTGCTAGGCTCATCAATGTCTAATGCAACTCCCTGCTAGGCTCATCAATGTCTAATGCAACTCTAGAATGTACCTTAACCTCCGCATGAGGCTGCTTGATGGGTGTCCAGTCTAATATTAATTGTTGACGATGGGCCCATGGCTTCCCGTGAGAGGAAGTACACAGCCTGGTCGTATGAGAGAATGTGTTTATTGTACAAGTCCTGTCTAACAGCTCATGGACAAAACGTTGGCAGTCAAACTTATGGGTCCTAAATTCAATGATATCACACGGTTGTGACCAAATAATATACGTTTTGATGGGCATCTTGGGAAGATAGACTAATGTCCGGTCAGGCAAAATATACTGATAAGACTTGTTAGTCAGGATCAGGCAAAATATACTGATCAGACTTGTTAGTCAGGATCAGGCAAAATATACTGATCAGACTTGTTAGTCAGGATCAGGCAAAATATACTGATCAGACTTGTTAGTCAGGATCAGGCAAAATATACTGATGTGGCATAGCCTAGGTTTCACTGAGTAGTTACTTATCTACAGTGTTACAACATATATCCACACCATGACACGACTGCACCACACCACGACACGACTACACACAGGAATACAAAGTAAACATTCTTTTGTCATACTAAGGTCATTATAGTTTTATTAAAAAGACTCAACAAAACAATATTGGCAACAACAACATCTGAATTAAATACATCTGAATTAAATAATCAAAATATCGAAATCTGTTTATTGAAATATTCGCTACAGCGGAGGCTTTAAGCAGTAGCTTTTGTTAACTCCTCCAAACTGACATTCTCGCTACTACCCTCCCCTTATCTACACACTCTCAAAAACTCGTCCTTACAATCGAATTATGTACTCAGTCGTTCTGTGCATTCACCCACACTCAGATCCCTTGTCATGTGATCTATACATCCATATTTGTTTGATTCACATATACTCAGGTGATCTGTGCGTTCATATGAAATTAGATCACGTCACTTATACTTGAAATCACTTACTCACTTGTGGTCACGCACTCAGTCGATCTGTGCATACACATACTACAGAACAAACATTACAATCCTGTATTATTGCTTTCGCATTGTTTACAGAGTGTCCAACACACACACTTAAAGAGCAACTGACCAAAACTCAGAGGAAGGTGAATGCTGGTTCAGTCACCCTGCAAACACACTCACTCTCCTAGTCAGCCTGCTGGCTAATAGCAGCCTATCAATCTCTCTCCATGCCAGTCTCCTGGGTTCATCTTTGCAGAGTATTTTATAGTCTCGAGCAACTTCATGGCTGTCCAATGAGCTTCTGTTGGATCTCTGACTTAGCCATCACTCTAATTTGGATCTACCTCCAACTAGTTGTTAGTGGACGAATAACTGCAAATTCCTGTCACTGTAAATGTCGCAGACCATGATGGCCTCTGGCTGTCACCAACCCCCCACTACCCAAATTGGAATGCCAAAGATCAGCTCCTAACCCCCACCTGTACCAAACATTCTTCCCCCTAACCCCTCATTTCCTTTGTTGATTTAGTGTTAAGACGGTGAGTGACCTTGGCACACATTCAGGTAACCTTTGTTCCCAGAGTCACCAGCCCCATCTCCCTTGCCCTAAACGCCCATGCTCCAGCTGGAACTATTAAACTGCTCAGACATTAGTCAGGATCAGGCAAAATATGCTGACCAAGACCCTCACCTCGACTGCCCTTGGAAATGGGCTGTTATCGTGGCAGACCGGCTAACGAGGTGAGGGATCTATGTGATCCCTGTAGTAGTGAGCAACACAGAGATGAAACCAAGCATAGCACAACCGCCTGGACGACCCTGGTACACCTTTATCAGCATGCTCGGGATATGCAGACAGCTACAACAAATCATCACTGTATGTCCTTTTCAGTGCGCACAAAAAAGTAGATATACCCATTGTGGGCATTAATCCAACATGGGCATCTTGTTGCATGTGGTCACATTAGCTGGCCTACTGGGGTATTTCAGGATGGGCATGTGGTCACATTAGCTGGCCCAGCTGTGTCAAGGCTGTAGCAGGGTAGGCTTACTATCTCAATATTTGTGTATGCCTGTGAGACTTGGACCATTGATGCTCTATGTGAGACTTGGACCATTGGTGCTCTCTGTGAGACTTGGACCATTGGTGCTCTCAGTATTTGTGTATGCCTGTGAGACTTGGACCATTGGTGCTCTCTGTGAGACTTGGACCACTGGTACTCTCAGTATTTGTGTATGCCTGGGAAACTTAGACCATTGGTGGTCTCAATATTTGTGTATGCCTGGGAGACTTGGACCATTGGTGCTCTCTGTGAGACTTGGACCACTGGTACTCTCAGTATTTGTGTATGCCTGGGAGACTTGGACCATTGGTGGTCTCAATATTTGTGTATGCCTGGGAGACTTGGACCATTGGTGCTTTCAATATTTGTGTATGCCTGGGAGACTTGGACCATTGGTGCTCTCAATATTTGTGTATGCCTGGGAGACTTGGACCATTGGTGCTCTCAATATTTGTGTATGCCTGGGAGACTTGGACCATTACTGCGCATATCCAGATCAGAATACATGCAATGGAAATGAGTAGCTTTAGAAGACTCTTTAATGTTACATATCAGGAGCGTGCCACGAACTCAGAAATACGACGAAGAGTGGAAAATGCAATCGGACCTTTTAATGATCTGTTCACGGCTATCAAAAGGGGAAAGATGGCTTGGTATGGGCACATCACGAGGTCCAGCAGAATTATAAATTCGATATTTGATGGTTCCGTACATGGAAAGAGAGGGCGGGGTCGTCCAAGGAAAAGATGGACAGACAACATCAATGAGTGGTCAAACCTTTGTCTCAGTGAGGCACAACTGGCGGCAGCAGACAGAGAGAGATGGCATGAGATTGTGGGAGTGTCTTCGAGTGTGCCCCAAAGACCTGATGGGTTATGGGATGAGCGGACAGAGAGAGTTGGCGTGGGATTGTGGGAGTGTCTTCAAGTGTGCCCCAATGACCTGATGGGTTACGAGATGAACAGAATTAAGGCTTAGTTGACTTATCTTTAAACCTATCTTTAAAACTCTCTCACTCTTGTTCAACATCTGTTCTCCAACAATATCTTTCCAGGTTTTGTGGCTTGCTGCCTCTTTCATTTTCTTAACATCTGCCTTAAAGTAATCATATGTTCGCGTGTTTATGTTTACTTCTTTCCCTGCTATAAGACCCCAACGGATGATTTGATGGTCACTTGAGCCAAACAGTTCCCCGTTTTCAATCATATTTTCCTCTGTACTAAAAACTAAGCCGAGTGTGTTTTTGCCTCTGGTGGCTGCTTCTACATGTTGACTTTAAAAATTTTCAGTTATGTCCTTAACAAAAGGTTTTTAACTCGACAAGTCAATCTATTGACTATTGTGAATCTTACCCCTACCACTTAGGTCTGATACCAGAATGGTCAATCGGACTCACACCCCTCAAAATTAGCCAAGTTTCTCTCCTGTTGTGAATATTCACTTCTGGCTTTCTTGTCGGCACCGGCGATTGACCATGACATGACCTGGGCTCGTCCACCAACATTCAGGAAACTTTTGATTCCCAGAGAATACAGCCACCAGTCCAATCTCCCCTGCCCTAAACATGCATGCTCCGCAGGGAACTCTGGAACTGTCACAAGGTCACGAAACAGACATTATCATCTGTCCCAACAGTGTCAAGGTCACAACATTATTATCTGTCCCGACTGTGTCACGGTCACAACATTATTATCTGTCCCGACTGTGTCAAGGTCACAACATTATTATCTGTCCCGACTGTGTCAAGGTCACAACATTATTATCTGTCCAGACTGTGTCAAGGTCACAACATTATTATCTGTCCAGACTGTGAAGATCTCCACATTGCTATTTATCTTGACAGATGCACTGATGACAAGTTTTCAGAGGCTAAAGTTCCAAGTTGAGGTAAGGAAGAACCTGACGGACACGCAGATGATTCACCTCCTTAAACACTTCTCGTCCATGGACCATCGGCTCTTTGACTGTTTCGTCTGCTGCATTTTGTCTCATGGCGGTGAGAACCATGTTTTTGGTGTCAATGGACGGAAAGTTCAGCTGGCGGACATCACATCAATGTTCAGGTGGTTCTCGAACTCAGCTTGTCTGCTATGTCTTTGTATGTCTGTCTTTGTTTTATATGTCTGTCTTTGTTTTATATGTCTTTGTATGTCTGTCATGAGTTTAGCATAGAGGAGAACTGGTTTATCAATTCCATTTTGGCTAGAAAATGCAAATACTTTGGTCACATCAAGAGACACAACAGTCTTGAGAAAACGGTGATGGAAGGTATGGTGCCAGGCAAAAGAGGAAGGGGTAGACCAAGAAGATGATGGCACCAAGATATCCAGGAATGTCTGGGTATGACTATCGCGAAGGCTGGAGTTTTGGCAAGGGAACGAGTTTCTTTCAGATAGACTGTGACGTTCTATAAAGGACATGCTACATGATGTCTGTCTTTTGTTTTATACACACACACAAACACCCACAAACAAACACCCAGACACACACAAACACCCAGACACACACAAACACCCAGATACACACAAACACTCACAAACACCCAGACACACACACAAACATCCACATACAAACACCCACACACGCTCAGACACACACACACACCCAGACACACCAATACCCAGACACACACACAAACACCCAGACACACTCACACAAACACCCAGACACACACACAAACAAACACCCAGACACACACAAACAAACACCCAGACACACACAAACAAACACCCAGACACACACACAAACAAACACCCAGACACACACAAACAAACACCCAGACACACACAAACAAACACACACAGATTTGTCTGAAGACATTAACTCATGAGCAGAAAGACATATCGAGCTGACATTTGCACTGAATATTCTATAGATGATTTGTAGATTAGTGCAACTTATTTCACGTCTGCATGGAAGTCAAAAGAAATGACCACCACCAAAATAGAAATCTTCAATCCAATGTAAAACTGTTCTATGACCGTGACACATGGAGGACATCACACACGGCAGTGTGCCATCACCTACACTGTTCTTGATCTTCATCAACAGCAAAGTGGATACAATACCATAGAGGGTCCACACATCACTTTAGGCTGATGATCTAGCTTTGTGTGTGTGTGTGTGGGGGGGGGGGGGGGGGGGGGCATTACAAAACTCACTATAGGCTGATGACCCTGCACAGAAAAAGGCACGCGCACCCCCCCCCCCCCCCCCCCCCCCCCAGATAAAGGCAAAGCCACTAGACAAGCAGCATATCTCCACCACGGAAAAGAAGACAATTTCCAGAACTGATGGACAACATTGCAGAAGTGATGAAAAAAGGCACACAAAAGTCTCTCTCTCTCTCTCTCTCTTGGAACATTTAATATGCCAGGGGTTGGTAGGGAGCGTGTATAGACCAACATCTCTCTCTCTCTCTCTCTTTGAACATTTAATATGCCAGGGGTTGGTAGGGAGCGTGTATAGACCAACATCTCTCTCTCTCTTTCTTGGAACATTTAATATGCCAGGGGTTGGTAGGGAGCGTGTATAGACCAACATCTCTCTCTCTCTCTCTCTTTCTTGGAACATTTAATATGTCAGGGGTTGGTAGGGAACGTGTATAGACCAACATCTCTCTCTCTCTCTCTTGGAACATTTAATATGCCAGGGGTTGGTAGGGAGTGTGTACAGACCAACATCTCTCTCTCTCTCTCTCTCTCTTGGAACATTTAACATGTCAGGGGTTGGTAGGGAGCGTGTATAGACCAATATCTCTCTCTCGCAACATTTAAAATGAGCTGATTATGTTTCTCACACACGGACCGAGATATTTCCTGTCAAATCTGATTGAATAGCATTTATTGGCTCAACAGTGACAAGGGAAACCAGCGAGTGAGAGCCACACATGCTGAAACATTGTGACAAGGGAGAGCCACACATGCTGAAACATGGTGACAAGGGAGAGCCACACATGCTGAAACATGGTGACAAGGGAGAGCCACACATGCTGAAACATTGTGACAAGGGAGAGCCACACATGCTGAAACATTGTGACAAGGGAGAGCCACACATGCTGAAACATTGTGACAAGGGAGAGCCACACATGCTGAAACATTGTGACAAGAGTGTGAGAGCCAGACGTTTGCTGTCTCTTACACACTCCCTGTCCACTAGATTGTGGATGCCCTCTAGAAAAGTCTTTTAGTGTGGCCTTTAACCAATTGTGCAGCACCTCCATTACCTTGTTGCCAGCTGCTATACACTTTCCTATAACTGAGGACATCGTGGACAATTGTGTACGCATCACCGTTTCTGTTGAAATCTACAGCTATTTCAGCAGAAGTGACTAGCCTGTTGCCACGGACTAACTGGTCAGTCTGCTGTTTCACTGTGTCAGCTTGCTGGTTTACGCAGCTGTTGGATCAATGACGTTTTGAAATCTTTCTACTCATCCATAGACTCTCCATTCTTCTGTAGATTTCAGGTTTCAAAAGAGCCATTTTGTGTCCTGAAATAAGATATTCCGTTGTACATACTCTTCCATGCACCTTATAATACAATTGCTGTTATTTAATGACATGTCTGTCTATGTCAATGTTTGCCTTTTTGTTGTGTCTCTATTTGTCTACATATGTCCATGTTTATCTATCTATATTTGCCTCTACCTGTTTGTCTACATATTTGTCTGTCTATATGTCAATGTTTGGCTATATCTGTCTGCTTATAACTGTCTGTCCATGTTTACTTATACTTGTTTGCCTACATATATGTCTGTCTGCCTATGTTTGCCCAACAAAGTGTTTTTTCTCCTCAGAGTACAATCCTGTCCATCGCTGGTCCAAAAGCCAAAATTGTTTTTCATGGCAAGCTGTCGCGGCAAGAACCATCAGCTGGGTCAGTCACCAACATCCTCATCATGTTTAGTTCAGTAGATATGACCAGATCATCACCACAATCAGTTGGTCTGTCAGCATTCCCTTCCTCCATCTGACCCTCCTCCTGTCCCACCTTCCTCCATCTGGCCCTCATCCCATCCCACCTTCCATCTGGCCCTCCTATACCTTCCTCCATCTGGCCCTCCTCCTGTCCCACCTTCCATCTGGCCCTCCTATACCTTCCTCCATCTGGCCCTCCTCCTGTCCCACCTTCCTCCATCTGGCCCTCCTCCTGTCCCACCTTCCATCTGGCCCTCCTGTATCTTCCTCCATCTGGCCCTCCTCCCATCTGGCCCTCCTATACCTTCCTCCATCTGGCCCTCCTCCTGTATCTGGCCCTCCTCCTGTCCCACCTTCCATCTGGCCCTCCTGTACCTTCCTCCATCTGGCCCTCCTCCCGTCCCACCTTCATCCATCTGGCCCTCCTGTACCTTCCTCCATCTGGCCCTCCTCCCATTCCACCTGTACCTTCCTCCATCTGGCCCTCCTCCTGTCCCACCTTTCATCTGGCCCTCCTCCTGTCCCACCTTTCATCTGGCCCTCCTCCTGTCCCACCTCACTCCATTATTAATAGGGTGACTACTGTAAACATACCAATCATAATGCGGTCACAAACTCATGGACTTGACTGCAGCAAAAAACTCTTCAGTTGTTGGGAGAGACGGACACAATGTGATACATACCTCTACTAGACTTGGGTTATAAAGTGAGGGTAGACAGATACCTCTACTAGACTTGGGTTATAAAGTGAGGGTAGACAGATACCTCTACTAGACTTGGGTTATAAAGTGAGGGGAGACAGATACCTCTACTAGACGTGGGTTATAAAGTGAGGGGAGACAGATACCTCTACTAGACGTGGGTTATAAAGTGAGGGGAGACAGATACCACTAGGAGACTTGGGTTATAAAGTGAGGGGAGACATATACCATTAGGAGACAGACATGAGAAACTATCAAGATACCAACTGTGGTACATGGACTCTGTGTTACAGGCATGTCAACTGCACTGGAGGAACCAATGTTTCATATGGACACACCCCAGCTTGACTTTGATCCATTGGATTGGGTCCCAAATGAGGCTGATTTCTTGTTTGGATACTCAACCGTGGTGAACCACGTGTCGTACCGCAGCAAGTCGCAGGGAACCTTCTACATCAGCCAGCTGACAAAGGTCCTCGACAAGTATGCTCACATGTAAGTCACTTAGTCAGAACCGCATGATGTCCTTCAGCCTCATCTCTTCCAATTCTATGCACTTGTATACTAGTCAATGTTCCTATAGTCCTTATCGCATTGCTCACCCCCGTGTGCCGTTATGAATCCAGCAACATCTGGGCTCTCACCCTTGGCATCTGCACTAGTGCCATACAAAGGGATCCATTTATCTGGCCTTGGAGAAGCATCATATGCCAACCTCTCAAAGAGATGATGGTCAGCAGTTTTGTATAGGCATTCCGACAGTGTGTTGTGGTTGAATTATCTTCTTTGTCTCGGGATGCATAGACAAACTGATTCTCTCCAGATTTCCAAGCAGACCTGCCCTGAGCCATCAACCAATTCTCTCCAAGCAGACCTGCCCTGAGCCATCAACTAATTCTCTCCAAGCAGACCTGCCCTGAGCCATCAACCAATTCTCTCCAAGCAGACCTGAGTCATCAAACAATTCCCAATTCTCTCCAAGCAGCCCTGTCCTGAGCCATCAACCAATTCTCTCCAAGCAGAACTGAGCTATCAACCAATTCTCTCCAAGCAGACCTGAGCCATCAACTAATTCTCTCCAAGCAGACCGGTCCTGAGCCATCAACCAATTCTCTCCAACCAGACCTGTCTTGTAGTTGTATCAGCCTGTTGGTCTTGTGTTCTGTGGCCTTCCTAGGCTTCTCTATCCCTGTGTTCTGTGGCCTTCCTAGGCTTCTCTATCCCTGTGTTCTGTGGCCTTCCTAGGCTTCTCTATCACTGTGTTCTGTGGCCTTCCTAGGCTTCTCTATCCCTGTGTTCTGTGTCCTTCCTAGGCTTTTCTATCCCTGTGGTTTCCATGGCAGGGATAGCCCGGGGATACTGACTTGGGGCTTTCATGATGTGTGGTTTACTCAGTGCCACCAAAGATTTTGTGTTCGATCTGTCTGTGTCCTGTCTTCTCCCATAGACTTTCATGTGTAATGCTGTTAAACCATCACATGCCCTGGATCTGTCTTCTCCCATCCAGGGTACAAGACATCATGAGAGAATTAGTCTGGTCAGTCTACTGCTACTGGAATGCTACAAGTATGTATAGTGAGAATTGTTTGCAGAGGGAAGAACAAAGAGATAAACATAGCCTGCCCACTGCAAGGTGACAGAGGCAAGCAACTATTATATCTCAGCTGTATAAGTCCTATATGGACGGCAACAAATATGAAAGCTTGACAGTATAAATATTTGTGGTCTCTGCCTCGACCGATGCTAGGTCTTATCAACACCCTGCTACCTCAACCAATTCCTTTCTCACCAATACCCTGCTACCTCAACCAATTCCTGTCTCACCACACCCCACTACCTCGACCAATTCCTTTCTCACCAATACCCTGCTACCTCAACCAATTCCTGTCTCACCACACCCCACTACCTCGACCAATTCCTTTCTCACCAATACCCTGCTACCTCAACCAATTCCTGTCTCACCACACCCCACTACCTCGACCAATTCCTTTCTCACCAACACCCTGCTACCTCAACCAATTCCTGTCTCACCAACACCCTGCTACCTCAACCAATTCCTTTCTCACCAATACCCTGCTACCTCAACCAATTCCTGTCTCACCACACCCCACTACCTCGACCAATTCCTTTCTCACCAATATCCTGCTACCTCAACCAATTCCTTTCTCACCAATACCCTGCTACCTCAACCAATTCCTGTCTCACCACACCCCACTACCTCGACCAATTCCTTTCTCACCAATACCCTGCTACCTCAACCAATTCCTGTCTCACCAACACCCCACTACCTAGACCAATTCCTGTCTCACCAACACCCTGCTACCTCAACCAATTCCTTTCTCACCAATACCCTGCTACCTCAACCAATTCCTGTCTCACCACACCCCACTACCTCGACCAATTCCTTTCTCACCAATACCCTGCTACCTCAACCAATTCCTGTCTCACCAACACCCCACTACCTCAACCAATTCCTGTCTCACCACACCCCACTACCTCGACCAATTCCTTTCTCACCAACACCCTGCTACCTCAACCAATTCCTGTCTCACAAACACCCCACTACCTCAACCAATTCCTGTCTCACCACACCCCACTACCTCGACCAATTCCTTTCTCACCAACACCCCGCTAGCTAGACATTCATATCATATTGATGCTGCTCCAGAGACATGTTTTTATTTCTGTAAATCTTCAGAGAAGATGTGCAAACACTGCTTCTACGTGTGAACGCAGCGGTCAGCGACAAAATTTACAGCCGTATGGAGGCTACCGGGCACATGGTCTACAAGCAGACACCAGCCCCACAACACACTCTGAGAAAACAGTTGAAGTTTTTGTAGTGGAGACCAGCAGTTGGGAGAGTGTGTTTACTTAGAGAGACAAACATTTGAGAGATGTGTTTACTTGGTGAGACCACCAGTTGAGAGAATGTGTTTACTTCGCGATACCACCAGTTGAGAGAATGTGTTTACTTGGTGAGACCACCAGTTGAGAGAATGTGTTTACTTGGTGAGACCACCAGTTGAGAGAATGTGTTTACTTGGTGAGACCACCAGTTGAGAGAATGTGTTTACTTGGTGAGACCACCAGTTGAGAGAGTGTGTTTACTTGGTGAGACCACCAGTTGAGAGAATGTGTTTACTTGGTGAGACCACCAGTTGAGAGAATGTGTTTACTTGGTGAGACCACCAGTTGAGAGAATGTGTTTACTTGGTGAGACCACCAGTTGAGAGAATGTGTTTACTTGGTGAGACCACCAGTTGAGAGAATGTGTTTACTTGGTGAGACCACCAGTTGAGAGAGTGTGTTTACTTGGTGAGACCACCAGTTGAGAGAGTGTGTTTACTTGGTGAGACCACCAGTTGAGAGAGTGTGTTTACTTGGTGAGACCACCAGTTGAGAGAGTGTGTTTACTTGGTGAGACCAACATTTGAGAGAATGTGTTTACTTGGTGAGACCACCAGTTGAGAGAATGTGTTTACTTGGTGAGACCACCAGTTGAGAGAGTGTGTTTACTTGGTGAGACCACCAGTTGAGAGAGTGTGTTTACTTGGTGAGACCAACATTTGAGAGAATGTGTTTACTTGGTGAGACCACCAGTTGAGAGAATGTGTTTACTTGGTGAGACCACCAGTTGAGAGAGTGTGTTTACTTGGTGAGACCACCAGTTGAGAGAGTGTGTTTACTTGGTGAGACCACCAGTTGAGAGAGTGTGTTTACTTGGTGAGACCACCAGTTGAGAGAATGTGTTTACTTGGTGAGACCACCAGTTGAGAGAGTGTGTTTACTTGGTGAGACCAACATTTGAGATCTAAGCTAAGGTACCAGTAGAGTGGCTCAGTGACTGTTCTCGCCTCTAATGGTTGTGGAGACCTGCAGTGACTATTCATGGTTGGGACCAATCCTGTAATAGACGGGTATAATCTGGCAGCACCCTAGAACCATTGTGGCGTCAGTCTCTTGGTCTAGATAGCCTCTCACAAAGGTCATTGTGTACGGTGAAGAGACATCCTCCCCAAGGTAGTCCTGGCAACTCGCAGACTATGGCTTCTAGAGGAGCAGACCTAGACAAATACCCTGATGTACCATACCCCTAGCCACCCGGCATGATTGTTCAGGACATCACATCGTCTAACTATGGTTGCTACTTTGAGAGCCTGTAACATTTTGATTTGACAGTGTAATGATATGATTTGTTTGTGAGTAGAGAGATAAATGAATCAAGAATTGTTGGTGTTTGTGAGCAGAGAGATAAATGAATCAAGAATTGTTGGTGTTTGTGAGCAGAGAGATAAATGAATCAAGAATTGTTGGTGTTTGTGAGTAGAGAGATAAACGAATCAAGAATTGTTGGTGTTTGTGAGCAGAGAGATAAATGAATCAAGAATTGTTGGTGTTACTGTTTTTGAGATACAAGAAGATGAAGGGGACGCTGTTGAAACACAGTAAAGACATTTTGGAAAATAAAATAAAACCACCGATAACGGATTACAGATGTTTGCCGTAATGGCTATGTCTGTCAATTCGAATATAAACGTAACCTGACACCAGCTACCTCTGAACTGACCCAAGACTACCTACATGCCCCACCTGACCCAAGACTACCTACATGCCCCACCTGACCCAAGACTACCTACATGCCCCACCTGACCCAAGACTACCTACATGCCCCACTAACTTCCTCTCTCTAACACAAGATCAGCAACAAAATAAATGCTGGAAACATCACAAGATATTTTATTTGACTGGTTCTGGTTGACGAAGGAGAAATGACAGAACATAAACATATGATTTACAAGTGCGGTGCTGGGTACAAGACAACAACTAGCAGCCATACAACAGTGCTCAGACCAAACTGGCAACGATCACTACATGCATGCCTTCTAACTACCAGTTCAAAGCTGGTTATTTCCCACCAGACTGGCTACATTCCTACAAACTGACTTCACTTCTCCCAGACTGGCTACACGTGTACCAGACTTCACTTCTCCCAGACTGGCTACACACCTACAAACTAACTTCACTTCTCCCAGGCTGGCTACAAACTAACTTTACTTCTCCCAGACTGGCAACACTCCTACAAACTGACTTCACTTCTCCCAGACTGGCTGCACACCTACAAACTGACTTCACTTCTCCCAGACTGGCTACACTCCTACAAACTGACTTCACTTCTCCCAGACTGGCTACACACCTACAAACTAACTTCACTTCTCCCAGGCTGGCTACAAACTAACTTTACTTCTCCCAGACTGGCAACACTCCTACAAACTGACTTCACTTCTCCCAGACTGGCTACACTCCTACAAACTGACTTCACTTCTCCCAGACTGGCTGCACACCTACAAACTGACTTCACTTCTCCCAGACTGGCTACACTCCTACAAACTGACTTCACTTCTCCCAGGCTGGCTACACACCTACAAACTAACTTCACTTCTCCCAAGCTGGCTACAAACTAACTTCACTTCTCCTAGACTGGCTACACACCTACAAACTGACTTCACTTCTTCCAGGCTGGCTACACTCCTACCAAGATGGCTACTCTATCCTCTCAGAAATGTTTCCCCGGCCTGAATCAACTATAGCCCGGACCCACACAAGAATCACATTCTGTACAATAGATGGATAAACAGAAACAAGCATACATATAATATAGTTGGCTGGCTGGTGAGACCTGCAGGACAACCAATGTGCTCTTCTGCTCAACAAGAATTTGCTGAGCTCTCTCCCCTGGCGGACTCATCAATTCTCTCTTCTTTTCTTCTTGTTTTCCTCCTGCAGAAATAATAAGTCAGACATCAGACAAGGTGCCACCAAACAAGACATTAGACAACATGCCACCAAACAAATACATCAGACAACATGCCACCAAACAAGACATCAGACAACATGCCACCAAACAAATACATCAGACGTGCCACCAAACAAGACATCAGACAACATGCCACCAAACAAATACATCAGACGACGTGCCACCAAACAAATACATCAGACGTGCCACAAAACAAGACATCAGACAACGTGCCACCAAACAAATACATCAGACAATGTGCCACCAAACAAGACATCAGACAACATGCCACCAAACAAATACATCAGACGTGCCACAAAACAAGACATCAGACAACATGCCACCAAACAAATACATCAGACGTGCCACCAAACAAGACATCAGACAATATGCCACCAAACAAGACACCTGTAACAGTTCCAGCTGGAGCATGGGTGTTAAGGGCAGGTGACTCTGGGAACAAAAGTTATCTGAATGTGTGCCACGGTCACTCATCGTTTCAACACTAAGTCGACAAAGGAAATGAGTTAGGGGGAAGAATGTGTCTAGTGCAGGTGGGGGTTCGGAGCTGACCACTCTGGCGTTCCGATTTAGAGTAGTGGGATTGGTTACAGTCAGAGGCTGCCATGACCTGCTGCGACAGAGTGTCAGGCATTCAGAGTTACTCGTTCAATAACAACCAGCAAGACAACCAACAGAAGACCATTGGACAGTCGTGAAGTTGCTTGGAGACTATAAAATACTCGGCAAAGATGAACTCAGGAGACTGGTTTGGAGAGAGAGAGAGAGACTAGCTAGCAGACTGACTAGGAGAGTGAGTGTGCAGGGTGACTGAATCAGCATACACCGAGTTTTGGTCAGTCGCTGTTTAAGTGTATGTGTTAGATACCCTGTGCACAGTAAGATATCTGAATGAGTGTCGTACGTGCAGGACACCGAGTGTGATCTAGTACATATGAATGCAAGAATGCAGGATTGTCTGTGGTATTGTGCAGGACACTTTTGAAACGATGTGTATTCTGAGGTATGTGTATGTACAGATCGACTGAGTGCGGGACCACAAGTTAGTTAGGGACTCTGAATATAAGTGACGTGATCTAATTTCATATGAACGTACAGATCCCGCGAGTATACGTGAATCAATCGAATGTGGATGTATAGATCACCTGACTGAAAGGATGTGAGTGTGTGTGAATGCACAGAACGACTGAGTACATAATAAGATGGTGAATGCCTGTTTGTGAGAGTGTGTAGATAGGGGAGAGTAGCGGCGAGAATCTGTCTGTTGTTACCAGTGTCCTAATAAATGTCATGTGACATCTAGGATTATTATGCACCAGTGTCCTAATAAATGTCAATGACATCAAGGATTATTATGCACCAGTGTCCAATCGCAACTCTGGTGCATCAATCTATCTGTGTCCGGGGGAGGTCTGCTTAACCAAGCAATGTGGACACTATTACATGTGGAGTTGGGTGCAACAATGCTAGGTAGGAGGGTTCTGTGACCTGTAGGAATGAAGAGATCTTCTTCTTTCTTCTGCGTACACAGTCAGACAGTAACCATTATTTTTTCGAAAAAAGCGGCGGTCATCCTGAGACTCTCGCCACTGCCATAGAGCTTGTCTTGCAGTTCCACTGGCAATGGCCACATCTGCTCTCTCTGATCCCCGTATGTCGGACAGTTCTGCAGCAGATGTTCAGTGGTCATTTTACCAGTACCGCACGGGCATTCGTCGGTACACCCTATCTTCAATTTGTTGAATAGGTGGTACCTCAGTCTGTTGTGGCCAGTGCGAAGTCTGAAGACAACGACCTGCTCTCTTCGGTTCAACTGGTAATAGGCATCGTTTTTGGTGTAACCAGTATGTTCGGTTTCCCATTTGGTCATGTACCTGGCTTTGATAAGCCGTTTTGACTCTTCGTACGTCATACTGGTATCTGTTTGTGGTAGCCTTGCACCTTCTTTTGCCAGTCTGTCTGCCTCCTCGTTGCCTTGGATGTTGCAGTGTGACGGAACCCACTGTACCACTACCCTTTTTGGTGCGGACTGCTGGCACAGTTTGCAGAGTGCTGCTCTTAAGTCATTAAGCTCAGTGTTTTTCTGGCTTTTTAGCGCTGTGACTACGGCGAGAGCATCTGTCAGCAGGACTATATGGCTCTCATTTTCACTGTGTGTTACTGAAGAGATCTAACAGGAATCTGTAGGAAAACAGTTCTGACAAGGGTGACCTGTAGGGAAACAGTTCTGACACGGGTGACCTGTAGGGAGGAGAGTTCTGACAAGGGTGACCTGTAGGGAAACAGTTCTGACAAGGGTGACCTGTAGGGAAACAGTTCTGACAAGGGTGACCTGTAGGGAGGAGAGTCCTTACAAGGGTGACCTGTAGGGAGACAGTTCTGACAAGGGTGACCTGTAGGGAGAAGAGTCCTAACAAGCCCCTACCAAAACTGTTGAAGCACGTCAACAGATAGAAAGTCAATGAGCGTGAAGAAGAAAGAGAGTAGGAGAAATGGTTGTCTAGGTGTGGCTGTCATTTCTTTAACTGCTTCACGTTCGGCCCCCACGTGGCAAGTACAGTACCAAGAAATGTCAAATCAGCTCTATCAGAGATAATATGAAGAGGAGGCCGACGTTTGGTCAGACAAAAACATTCATGTCAGTCTAGGTCAGGTAATATATACTGACCATGACCCCTACCTCACTTAATGATGCTCGGGTTGTGCAGAGAGCTACCCGGCACTTAATGTCCTTTTGAGGGCACACAGTCTGACCTATTGTGGGCATTCAACAAGATGAGAGACGAATTTGGTCTGTGACGGCATAATGCCAAACAACAGCATGCTATCCAGATATCATATTCAAAGATAACAAACATACTTCGTGCCAATTTCTGGAACAAATCAATCATAGTGCATTAGTCTGTTATCTAAGCACAGACAGGTGTGCCAGCTCCCAGCATACGTGCTAGAAGAAACAGGCCAACGATGTGCGCACTAAAACCTATTGAATGATACTGTGGCTGAACTTGGTAATATCACTGATGGGGTAGCCTAATGCTGGTGTGTGTGTCAGACATTCTAGACAATATCACTGATGGGGTAGCATAACGCTGGTATGTGTCAGACATTCTAGACAAGACTAGACAATATCATTGATGGGGTAGCATAACGCTGGTGTGTGTGTCAGACATTCTAGACTCAGTTTAAATGTTTTTAAGTGTGGTAACAGACACAGAAATATCATTCTAGAACAACAACAATTTACTGTACTTACTTTTTTGGCCAAAATAATCAGCAAAGCTCTGAAGATTTCGATGGCGTCAATAAATAGGTCAACAGAGTGCCTGGAAGATAAGATTAGACAGAAGTTAATTGGACCATGCCCCGACAGTCTGGTATTTTCTGATACCTTATCAGTGCCTGCCTTAACTGCTCTAACTGACATGAGAAGGCAATACAATAAACCAGCAGCATAGTCAGTCACAACCAACTATAGATGACGTGATCCTGGAGGTCAGTCTGTCCACTGTCTTCCTCCTGGCCTGGTTTCATGGTCTTTTACAGACTGTCTTATGGTGGCCTCCCAGCGGACTTTGAGTGGTCCTCCCAATCTTTACTTTCCATGACTGTTGTGGCAGCCGATTCTGCAGATATGGCCCAACCACCAAAGCTCAGATTTCTCCACCCGAATCTGTAAGGGATGGGCTTGAAGATCTTGTATTATCTGATGGCAGACCTCATCTCATTTTGTTACTTGGGCCACCTTCCTTGGATACCTCATCTCTGATGCTTGGAGCTGGCTCTTCTGGGTTGTTGTCACTGCCCATGACTCACATTCGTTGAGGGGTGTACAGCTATCTTAGTTTCCGGACATTTCTGTGGCTGAGGAACCCTCTATTTGTGGTATGAACAAGTTCACCAGTTGCTGCCATTCATGTGACTAGCTTTTCCATAACACATTCAATCCCAGCCCAACTGATGATGGTGCCGTGGATATACTGCCGAAACTTCTGAGCACCCATCAATGGTGTTATCTCTCAGCGACTGCAACAAAGATTACATCGCTTCAAACGCTGTAGTTTTAAAACATTGAGAGATTTTAAAACTGCTCGCAACATTAGCTATCCATGCCTCTTTAGCGGCAGGATGTCATTATCTGAGATCTGGCCCAGCCATGTTTTGGTGATGGCACCCATGAAGAAGTATGGTGACCCCCTGTCTTGAGCACCCCCTCTGTTGTCTGGTCTGAATTACTAATCTAGTTTCTGCAGGTCTTATACATCATGGCCGCTAACATGTTATTCCTTTCAAGGGAACCATATCGATTGCTTTTACCAGGTTCTAGAAAGGGAGGTGCATTTCATCATCATACTCAAGAACGTTTTCATTCAGTTGTCTATGGAGATAAGGTCTCGACTCTGGCTCAGTTAGAAACCATGTTCTCTGCTCCAGTACCCTGGAGATAAGGTCTTGACTTTGGCTCAGTCAGGTACCCTAGTGGTAGCACTACCAAAAGATCCAGCAACTGACCTGCAGTCCAATGTATTTGACCATTTCTGGTGTTATATCATCAAGCCAAGCTGCTTGACCAAGTCTGTGCCTACAGCTCCTCCATTGTGACGTTTGTTGTGCCATTGATTTCCTACTCTGAATTAGAGCATGTCGTATTTGGAACTTGAGTCTTGCTCTTCACAGACAAGTCTTTCCATTCACTCTGTTAGAGTGTTAAGCAAAGCAATTCTTTCTATAAAGTCCTGCCAAGATGTTGCTTCTCTTTCTCTGGACCAACACAACCAGGCAATATAAAACAATTGACAAGAACAACACGACTCTTGTCATACATGATGAGACAGACTGGAAAGATGGCATTCTCAATGACAAAACTGTGATCAAGGACATGATACTTACCAGATGAAATCCTCATCCCCCCTACGCCTTTTTTCAACAATCAACTGGGTGTCGTAAAGAATAAATGCTGAGAAGATTCCCAGAATGCCAAAGCTGTAGAACTGCAAGTATTAATAGAAGTTATAACAACAAAATACTCACACATGAGCTTCCGACTGCTGCTAGCACATTATAACCCCCCCCTCCTCAATTCTCAGCATGTTAATAGGTTATGGATTAGGTGTCTCCCAAAGCAAAGACTGGTTTACTGGAGGCATCTCTTCTATTATGTATGGCTAAGTACAGCAACTACATTTGTAGGATCAATGACTATCCACATTACCCACGTGACCATACCAGAACATCCACATGACCATACCACATTATCCACACCAGAATATCCACATGACCATACCAGAACATCCACATGACCATACCAGAACATCCACATTATCCACATGACCATACCAGAACATCCACATTATCCACATGACCCTGCCAGAACATCCACATTATCATACCAGAACATCCACATGACCATACCAGAGCATCCACATTATCCATATGAGCATACCAGAACATCCACATTATCCACATGACCATACCAGAACATCCACATGACCATACCAGAACATCTACATTATCCATATGACCATACCAGAGCATCCACATGACCATACCAGAACATAACAGCAAACACACAAACAAGAAAACTCACGTCAAAGACCATCCTGAAGCCAAAGACTCTGCTGAAGAGCCCTATCAGGATCAGATAAGACAGGGCCGAGAAGAGAAAGCCTGTGAAAATAATAGAAAGAAGCTGACCCATCTCGCCAACGGCATATTCTATCTCTCTCTTATATTTGACCCCATCATCATCAGGTGTCAAGCTCTTATCCCCATATATGATTTCACTTTAACCTTTACCTCACGCAGCTAAGCGACTGTCACAAAAGTTGCATTGTGCAGGTCGTCCGTATGTGACTTACGATGTCGCTGCATGGGTGACAGCGTTCTAATCATGTATAATCAAACCGGCTACGTTAAAGTAGTCTGAACATGCTGCCGATTTGATTGTAGAGAGTTTGACTTCCGCCCCATCGGGTTTAAAAACAATTATTGAGAATAGGGAAGATTTTGTTTTTCTGAGGTAGATCTGTGTGGTATGTAGGCACAATAATGACATTGATAGTGGGAACTGACAGATACGGCCATTTGTAAACATTGATCATTTGTCTTCTGCTGATTGTTTTTCTTCAAGCAAAGGTCACTGATGTGGACGGGTCTACATGTTTGTGCTGTTTATCACCTTCTTCTTCTTGTATCTCAGAAACATAACAAAAACGCACAGCAATAACATCAACAGGTTCTTTATGTCTCTACACACAAACAAATCAAAGTATACAATGAACAAATCAAAGTATTTAACAAACAAATCAAAGGTATACAACACACAAATCAAAGTATTCAACAAACAAATCAAAGTATGCAATGAACAAATCAAAGATATACAACACACAAATCAAAGTATACAATGAACAAATCAAAGATATACAACACACAAATCAAAGTATACAATGAACAAATCAAAGATATACAACACACAAATCAAAGTATGCAATGAACAAAAAAGCTGAAAGTCAACAACCTAGGAAAACATGAAGCGCCGAACAACCATTGAGTGGCAGGGGAAAGTGCTTCATGTTGTTATTGAGTGTAGAAAAGGCTAATAAGGTGTCCACATGTGAATAGATTGTAACTATGTGAAGCAAGTCATCAGATTGTAACTATGTGAAGCAAGTCATCAGATTGTAACTATGTGAAGCAAGTCATCAGATTGTAACTATGTGAAGCATATCATCAGATTGAAGAAGTCAGACCCTGCAAATAAACCTAACTGCATCCACCTGTATGGGACGGTACATGATGCTAGTTTGTCCAGGGATCACCACAGACAGTCATTGCTTGGCTCACCACAGACAGTCAATGCTTGGCCACCTACAGATTCTTCAGCTTGTCACCGACTGCACAAGAGCAAACAGTCTGACAGACCTAGTTTACTCTTAGTAACCGAGGCTCCCCCAAAACCAGAAAACCATCGGCACTTTATACCGAGTTTCAGGCAGCCAGCAGAATTTGATTACAATCACATGAACGCTAGATATTTGCATCACTATTTCTGGTCAAAATAAATGAGGAGAAAACCACATGCACAATATTCTCGCTTTCATTAAAACCCCAAAGTACCAAATTAAGTCTAAATGGCAAATTCCTGCAGCCAAACGACAACCCAACCTATCTGGGAGTCACATTTGACCGGCGCATGACATGGAAAAGTCAGATTGAGAGAAACCGAATGAGAGCCAGAGAAAGAATGGCAATCATGAGGAAACTTGCTGGCACAAGCTGGGGAGCAGACGAAGGCATACTAAAGAAACTGTACACTGGAAGAGTGAGACCAGTTCTCGAGTATGGCATTGCGGCATGGACAACAGCAGCGAAGGCGAACTTCGATAAAGTTAACAAACTTCAAAACCAAGCCATGAGAATTATAACAGGTGGCATGAAGTCAACGCCAATTGTAGAACTTGAAAAGATTACAAAACTGCAATCCATGACCGATAGAAGAGACTGCAGAGCCCAGCTGCAGTCAGAGAAACTCCGAAGACTGACCGACCATCCAATGCACCAGAGACTAAACAATTTGGGAAATGGGAAACTAAAGCAGAGAAACTTTGCAGAAATAGCCAAAGCAAAGATGCACGAAGATCCCATAAACGCACTAACAACACCAAAACCCATCACTACTGTACGAAAACCTACTTGGAGGCAGGATATATTTCCAGAGGTGGTAGAAAATATACCAGGTATTGCAAACAAAAACTGCCAGACTGAAAAAGAAAGGAGAGATACTACCCTAAGGTTCATAACGAAAAGCTACCCAAGCATACACCGACGGTTCTGTAACAAACACAACACAGAACGGAGGGGCAGGAGCATTCCTGAACCTACCAAATGGCAGAAAAATAACACTGTCATTCGCTACTGGTAAGTACACAAGCAATTTCAGAGCGGAGGCAAAGGCACTGAGGGCGGCAGTGGAAGAAATGGTGACACACAGTGAAAATGAGAGCCATATAGTCCTGCTGACAGATGCTCTCGCCGTAGTCACAGCGCTAAAAAGCCAGAAAAACACTGAGCTTAATGACTTAAGAGCAGCACTCTGCAAACTGTGCCAGCAGTCCGTACCAAAAAGGGTAGTGGTACAGTGGGTACCATCACACTGCAACATCCAAGGCAACGAGGAGGCAGACAGACTGGCAAAAGAAGGTGCAAGACTACCACAAACAGATACCAGTATGACGTACGAAGAGTCAAAACGGCTTATCAAAGCCAGATACATGAACAGATGGGAAACCGAACATACTGGTTACACCAAAAACGATGCCTATTACCAGTTGAACCGAAGAGAGCAGGTCGTTGTCTTCAGACTTCGCACTGGCCACAATAGACTGAGGTACCACCTATTCAACAAATTGAAGATAGGGTGTACCGACGAATGCCCGTGCGGTACTGGTAAAATGACCGCTGAACATCTGCTGCAGAACTGCCCGACATACGAGGATCAGAGAGAGCAGATGTGGCCATTACCAGTGGAACTGCAAGACAAGCTCTATGGCAGTGTCGACAGCCTCAGGATGACCGCCGCTTTTTTCGAAAAAATAATGGTTACTGTCTGACTGCGTACGCAGAAGAAGAAGAAGCATCACTATTTCCTGTGTAGCTCATGTTTGCTGTTTTTAAACTGATCTGTTCTATTGAAATAATTGCCAGCTGTTTTGGTAAACATTACATTTTTGTTCTGAGAAATAGCTTCAAACGCAAATGATCGCAAAGATTCTCAGCCAAGTGAACATCATCACTTATTTATTCATGGATTCTACTGAAAACTGATGATATATCGAGTGCTGATAGCTTGTACAACAAAATTTAATTTTTTATAGTAGTTAGTCAGATTCTGAAGACACTTGGGCGTCTCCTAGAGGAAAAAATCATGTTCCAATAACAAGTAGCAGGTCGAGCTAGATCCGAACTTAGACAAGTACGATCAAGTACACCTGATAATGTTGAAGCAGTAGAGTTTTATTTTTTAAATTTGAAATGTAAATACTAAAATAGAAAATGTTCATTTGCTTGTAAATTATGATTTGTTTCTAATTGTGACAACCAATTTCACAATGCATGCAGAATATTTATTTATAAAAAGATACACATACAACATCTGCAAAAATTGATATACTCTACAATGATAATGAATTTAGAAGTTTCTGAAGGATTTAATTATTATTGTAAGTACAATATTATGTGTTCTGTTTTGTAAATTGACATTTGTTCTATTCCAATCTTGAAATCTGCCATAAATATTGGAGACATTCAATGTTGGATAATGTTCACATAATAGGCCTTCCACTATGCAGTAACCTAGTCTCACCTCCCAGATACAGGAACTTGCGATCACTGCTCAACAAGGCTGCCAGGGTGAAGCCAATGAAAATAACAGCAGTGCCTGCCAAGGCTGTGGATACAATGCTGAAACAGACATCAAAATGTTTGCCGTGACCATAGCTAGGCTCACTACCCAAGTCTCTAGCAACATCTGCCACAACAGGGGGGGGAGAGAGCAACAAGCTCTAGATCATACAAGCACTCCACTATCATCCAGTGGGCACACACAACAGGGGGGGGGGGGGGGGGGGGGGTTTGGTAGAGGGCGAGAGCAGAGACACACACACAACAGGGGGGGGAGAGAGCAACAAGCTCTAGATCATACAAGCACTCCACTATCATCCAGTGGGCACACACACAACAGGGGGGGGGGGGGGGGGGGGGGGAGAGCAACAAGCTCTAGATCATACAAGCACTCCACTATCATCCAGTGGGCACACACACAACAGGGGGGGGGGGGGGGGGGAAGAGAGCAACAAGCTCTAGATCATACAAGCACTCCACTATCATCCAGTGGGCACACACACAACAGGGGGGGGGGGGGGGGGAGAGCAACAAGCTCTAGATCATACAAGCACTCCACTATCATCCAGTGGGCACACACAACAGGGGGGGGGGGGTGGTAGAGGGCGAGAGCAGAGACACACACAACAGGGGGGTAGGGGGCAACAAGCTCTAGATCATACAAGCACTCCCCTATCATCCAGTGGGCACACACACAACAGGGGGGGTGGGGGTGGTAGAGGGCGAGAGCAGAGACACACACACACAACAGGGGGGGGGAGAGGGCGAGAGCAGAGACACACACACACAACAGGGGGGGGGGGGGTAGAGGGCGAGAGCAGAGACACACACACAACAGGGGGGGAGAGAGGGCGAGAGCAGAGACACACACACACAACAGGGGTGGGGAGAGGGCGAGAGCAGAGACACACACACACAACAGGAGGGGAGAGAGCAGAGACACACACACAACAGGAGGGGAGAGAGGGCGCGAGCAGAAACACACACACACAACAGGGGGGTAGAGGGTGAGAGCAGAAACACACACACACAACAGGGGGGGGGGGTGTGTAGAGGGCTAGAGCAGAAACACACACACAACAGGAGGGGAGAGAGGGCGCGAGCAGAAACACACACACACAACAGGGGGGGGGGGGTGTGTAGAGGGCTAGAGCAGAAACACACACACAACAGGAGGGGAGAGAGGGCGCAAGCAGAAACACACACACAACAGGAGGGGAGAGAGGGCGCGAGCAGAAACACACACACACAACAGGAGGGGAGAGAGCAGAGACACACACACAACAGGAAGGGAGAGAAGACAAGAGCAGAAAAACACACACAACAGGAGAGAGATCAGAACCAGTTCTGAGCCTTGACTTGGTGAATGTGATTATCTTCAAAATAATTGACAGTTGCAGGTCCAGACACAAACCTTGTCGGACTGACCCGGGGTCAAGGCTCCAGCAACATTTGACACATTTTCTCTTGTAGACACCAGCCATCTAATCTCTCTAGCCATGACTCTAATCTCTCTGGCCATTGCTCTAATCTCTCTAGCAATGGCTCTAATCTCTCTAGCAATGGCTCTAATCTCTCTAGCCATGGCTCTAATCTCTCTAGCCATGGCTCTAATCTCTCTAGCCATTGCTCTAATCTAATCTCTCTAGCCATGGCTCTAATCTCTCTAGCCATTGCTCTAATCTCTCTAGCCATGGTTGATCAAACGATTGGCTCCAACACACATACAACAGGTATACAAGAATGACAACACCACTGAAATGCAACAATACCTTGGGTCAACTTTCACCACCAGTTCTAGGAGAGGACCTAGAGAAACTCCTGTTTGGCAAACAGAAATATTTCAATAAGTACAAAGTGAATTTTGTAGATGGAATAAATACATGGGTGAAAACATGTGTACGGTGGAAGCTACGAGACATTGATAAACATCCAGATGATAGTAGCCAGAGCTGCAGCTGTAGACTGGACCTGTTGTTATCCCATAGCTGCTGAGCAAGCCCAATGTAATTCTTGTATAGATACAGGTCTTCTTCAGTTGTTTCACTGCTCGATACAGTGTGTTGATAATTGTCAGCAGTTCTTATACGAATATTTTCCTCAGGATGAGAGCAATGTCTGCACAAGGGCAGGTACTGGGGATTGATGCGGTTCAAGTGGCTATTGACTCTGGTATGTCCTGTACGGAACTGAAAGATGAGACTTTGATCTCGTCTATGTCCCAGTTTATCTATGTCATCGTTACTTTTTGGCTGTGACATTTCGCTGCATAGACTGTAACCGATTGTGTTCCTTGGGTTACAACAATGGTAAATATATGACGTTTTGCTGGGACAGACACTCTCAATGTGATACATGCCATTCTCATTGTGTGAGACGAAGATTAGGGAGACCTGAGAAGGGATTTCCCTCAGGGTTGATACAGTTCATGGGACGAGAGGATATACGTCACGGGACTTGAAGATTGGGGAGACCCGAGAAGGGATTTCCCTCAGGGTTGATACAGTTCACGGGACGGGAGGATGTTTTAATTTTAATTAGTGTCATAGTTAATTTGTTGGAAGTGAGATATAGTTAGTGCAGACCCCTTGCTCCATCTGCTACGGTAGTTCAGCCTGCTGGAGCTGCTACAATGGGACAGACACAACCAGACAGCACACAACACTGGGACATGGGACATCCACAACAGAACTAATACTAACCGGACAAGAAGGTGAAGGCAGAGAAGATCCCCATTCTCTTGCCAACATTATCTTTCGAGTGTCGTGAAGCAGATAGCCACAGCATCATTCCAATGGAGGCCAGTGAGGTAAGGAAGTACCACTAGATTAACAAAGATTTGGAACTTTCAAACATGTGTCCACATCTGCCTTTTTATAAAATAAACATATATAGTACATCACAGCAAAACCTCACCTCTGCTCTGTCCAATTGAACAGAGCAGCAAGACAACTTCATATTAAATAGCATGGACAGGAACTTGAACACAGCAAAACACATCTCTGTGTACCAGAGCCGATTGATTTGATGGAGCTCTGTCGCAGACGGTAAAGCTGATGTGTGGAGCACCATTGTGATGCCCCATGCAGTGTTTGTTAGCTTACAAATGATGTTACTTCTTGCACTGACTTTTTAACTTACCACACTGCGGTGAGCCTTGTCAGATAATGTGCGGTCCATTACAATGCCTAAGCACTTGGGTATTTTTGCTGTGTTCAAGTATCTGTCCATGCTATTTAATATAGAGTTGCTTCTCTGTTTAAGTGGAAAGAACAGATCTTAGCTGTAGAGACAATATATAGGTAGGAGCTCTGAGAACCATTTATGTCTTTCTTTTTTGTTGAATTGAAGTCAGTGCCACTGAACTCAGTCCTGCCAGAACTTGAGTAACCAGATTAACCCATCATGTTACCTGATGTAAGTTTCAGGCCATGTGTTGACACCTGGAACGATAGTGGTAGACTTGTTTCCGCTGACAAACACGTGTCGTTTGGAAACCATGCGAACAGGATGGGCATGCGAATAGGATGGGGGATAATGGGAAACAACCGGACAAAAACGCGGGCGGTTTTGGAAATCGTCTGAGCTGGTAGGAGATCGAATATAAATCCCGGCGTAGAGAAACGTGAGGATCATTACTTGAGAAGATTCAAGAGAGATGCTCCAGTGCAGTGTAGGCGGTGGCGAGAAAAGACTTCAGAGATTAGAATACTTTGAAGGATATGCGACAAAGATATGAAGTTGAGGTAGATTTTTAGGTGACGGAGAGAGGCGGTTGAGATGACACGCAGCAAGCAAGGTAACTTACTTTCAAGTTATGTAGTGGTCGTAATTACAAGTCATCAGTAGCTTATAGAGGCAGTCATCCCATTGATGCAGTCCCGCTAGTTAAGTCGACATCACCTTGATCATGTGAATGCAAGTCGTCGGTCGCAGCTAGAGGCAGTTATGCAGTCATCCCATGGGGCATATTTCATGCAGTCTATACTGACCACGCCAAGACCACAGACGTCATACTCTGGGTTCAGGACCTACAAACTTTACCACCATCCGCGATTGCAGCAGATCAGTAGACCAGATTAGAATAGGGTATCGTGACGTATAAATAGGGAGTGAGCGAATTTAAGTTGTTGGAGAGTTTATAGTTGACAGTTTTACTTGAATAAATAATCTGTTGTATTGTGTTTATATGTAGTGTTACTTGAATTTGTTTGGAGTGAGTGTAGAGTGAAATAGAAATAGAGCAGACCCCCTTGCAGTCTTTCAGTTGCAGAGTATGGAATGCATATATACACATGAAACAGGTCGATGTGGCAGTAAATGAGATACGTCAAATTGTAACAGGATGCTTTAAATCGACACCAACAGAGAGAGTCTATGCAATCGCTGGTATTGCACCTCTGTATCTAAAGTTAAGATACAAAAGCAGTCATGTGACCAGAGACACCCTCATTTTGGACATGCACCAGGAAGAATACGACTGAAATCAAGGACAAGTTTTCTGCGGACTGTACAGCCCTAAGAACAGAGCCCCAAGAGAAACCGCATAGAAAAGTGGCGTCAAAAAAATCATGACGGTTGGGTGGAGATCAAAGAAGAACCTGCACCAGGACATGATTTGCCATATACTAGGTGGAGATCTCTGAACAGGTTAAGGACAGGTGTGGGTCTAGCCTGAACCATATACTAGGTGGAGATCTCTGAACAGGTTAAGGACAAGTGTGGGTCTAGCCTGAACCATATACTAGGTCGAACCTAATAAAGGGGGGATATGCAGACGAAGACGATGGATATTGACAATTGTGGGGTCATCCAGGACCCGGAACATCTGATTATATGTCCTAGGATACAGGAATTCTGTCCAGGGGAAGACTTGATGGTGGCAAAAGTGGGACCGTCCAGGACCCAGAACATCTGATTATATGTCCTAGGATGCAGGAATCATGTCCAGAGGAGGCAAATGAGAGCACTGACAGTGGCTGGAGCAAAGACTACGTGAGGTTGCTGGGCAAAGACGTTGTGAGGCTGCTGAACATGGAAAGTAAGTAAACAATCAGTAACTGACTCACATTTAACAAGTGCAAATAATCCCAGACTATCAAGTTGATTTGTACATACAACCGGTCACAAACCGTTAAAACAATTCTAGCCCCCGAAAAGACAGAGCGAATGTAAAGCTCTTGTAAGTATAGTCTTTCTATTTCTCAGGAAGACCATGTCTGTATACACCAAATCAAATGTCTGATATATCCAGCCACAACAGCTTGACCAGATGCATACCTGACCCACACCTATCCAGAAATGAGTGTAAGCTCCAAGAGCTGCAGACAGCATTCCCACAGACAGACAGCTGTACACATTCTTCAGATGAGTCTGGGTGTATGGCTCCCTGGATAAATTTATATCAGCAAAATTATTAACGCATTTTTTGAGGAAAATACTTTAATTATATACTCTGTATAAAGCATGTAACATAACATATCCATGAGTTGACAATGGTGCCACAATACTTTCAATGTAAGTATGTCTGTTTTGGGAGATGCCCAAGGACATGCATCTCTGTCTATTGTTATACTGCTAATCTCATGTGATGTTTAGTATGCTCACAATTACACTTGTATGACACATTTCAATAGCCTTCACCCTGATGGAAATGCTAGGAAGGTTCACTGAGCACAACATCCCACCAATATCAGCTGGATTCTCTCCAACAACTGTGCACATTATTTCTGGTGCGTGAGCATGTATTAGAAACAGGTTGAATGCTCATTGCTTAGCAAGGTTTCAGGAAGGATAGACACATTCTCCTATTGATGTATTCATGAGGTCTCAGCTGTCTTCAGTACCTATTCCCATTGTACCATTTTTCTTGAACATTGAAATCAGTTCATCATTCATTGTCATGGCTTCTCAGCTGTTAGCAATATGTGTATTTAATTTTTTTTCTCAAATGTGTACTCAAGCACTGTCCTACAATAGATCAGATGCAAAACGGGAGAAGATTGAGAACTGAACAGATTACAGTTCTTGCATGACCCAATACCTGTTTCTACTTCTTCATTCTCAATATGCTGCTACCAAGCCCCGAAAAGGGTTTTGCAAGTAGCAGGATGCTGTTTGGAGAATGCAATACATTGTGTTGTAGTTTACAGCTTGACTGCGATATTTGCACCTTTCAGTCCGACACAACTGACTTCAGCAGGCATTTTTTAGTCCCGGGTTAGCCTTCTCTCTTTTCTCCTTAATCATATATTCTATTGGGGATCAAGATGCTGAGCAGCGCATGAGCTGCAGTGCTCAGCGACCCATAGCTGACTGATAGCGTCAGGGCCAGCGAACCAGAGCTGCCAAGGCCCTTCTACACCTCCACGCGGTGATCCTGGATAACAGTCTGCAGCAGGGCAGACTGGCTAAGGAGAAGAGATCGAAGAGGGAATGCTAAGTCGGATGGATTGGACCGAAAGGTGCAAATATCGCAGTCAAGCTGTAAACTAAGACACAACACAGTCCGCTCTCTGGACTACATTCCGCTACTTAAGCCCTTTCAGGGCTTGGTAGCGGGAGATTGAGAACGAACAAAGCCAAGCCATATTTTCTGTTGGAATATGTTATCCAGGATTACCATGTGTAGGGTTTTGACAGCTCTGGTCTGCTGGCCTTGACGCTAGCAGTCAGCCATGGGTTGCTGACTGCTGCAGCTCAGCATCTTGATCCCTGACCCAACACCATCTCTTATTAGCTGCAGATGGTAAAGAGGATACAACCCTGACAACGTATATGCGAACAACAAGTTAATATCTAAGTGACAAAATCTGTAGAGGAGCATATTCCATGGATGCAACGCAGACTCATCTCGTGCAGTTGTCAAAATGAAGAATTTAGTGTATATCAGGACTACAAATATGAAAAAGGTAAGAAACTTGGCACACTTTCAGTATTGGTAATGTGGAAAAAAAAGGTTGTGATAATAACAAGCATAAGTTTGTTTTGAATAAGGACAAAAGAAAAATAGAATAGATAAACACTGCAAGAGACATAAGATAATGTTCAGTAGTTTTCAATAACTCAATCACAATGCTTTTGCAATCATACGAGGAAGCCAATATGGAGGGAAGGAATGAATGGAAAATACTAGAATATCAATGACCGATAAATTAAAATAGATATGATGACTAGCAAATGTTTGTGCTGTGTCATCTCACAATTAATTGGACCCTGCCGATCTGGAGCGTTCCAGCGGCTGTCCTATTGCCCAAGTTTATGTAATCTAAACTCATACACGAGGCGAACGACTTAATTAATTGGCTACTAAAGTCAATCAATGTAGACCTATTAAACTCATTTTTTTAATTTGACTGAAAATCATGAAAAAGGAAATAATAATAAAAACTCGGTCCCTGTACGATATTTTTACTGCTCCTGAATATAGATTAATACATTATTCGTGCATCAGCTAAAACAATCTTTATAAATGAATGTCTACAGAACATAAATAAGGGCAGATGAACTTACAGATGGTCAAAGTTTAACAACGCTGGAGAAAACATTCCACGGTCTCTAGATCTGCTCTGGAAAGCGGCCATCTTGACGATCTATCGGTTGGTTGTGTAATGACGTCATGGCGAGCCTGACTTTGCTCCCCTGCCGGAAGTCATCGTGTCCCTTAGACTCAGAACATTCCAGACATGTTAAAAACTGCATCAGCAAATACCAGAGCTCAATCATATATCTTACTATCTTAAATAGGGCTTTTGTCGTGTAAATTCGTTTGAAATTGTTAAACACACTTTAATTTTGTTTACCTGCATTACTATGCATTTCTTCAGCATAACATAGATGTATTATTGTTGTGTCAGGTGTATTATTTATATATAGAAATGGCGTAATGACAGAGACGGAATCTTCGTGGCCATTTCCGTAGTGTTTTTTTATGAACACAAAATGGAAACTGGAAATGTTTGCCAATGAAAGATATCAATAATATGTGTTAGAGTGATGGAAGCCGGCTAATGATATCCATGTACGAGCTAGTCTGTTTAAGAACATAATCTACCTACTTTTAGATCAGATTCATTTATATTCCTTCCAAGTCAACTGTTTATCGTATCTTCTTGATGCCGTGTAAGTCGCGAACTATCCTTAAACTTAAGTTAAGCCTTTACCTTTAGTTAGTTAGTATATATTTATTATATATATATTATATAACCATGACTAACGAATGAAGGCGGCCTTCCCTTAAACTAAGGATATCGAGTATTCTACTCTTTCATTTTCATAACGTAGTCATTGAAATTCCCATATTAAATATGTTAAAGGACATTAAGTGGCGGGTTGCAGTAGCTTTCCACACATACCGAATATGCTAATAAAGATTAAAGGTGAACAGGAATCCTCCAGGAGGTTGCGCTATGCTTGACTTCATCTGGGTGTTACTCTCTACTATGGAGATCACATAGATACCTCACCTCGTTAGCCAGGCTACCATTAAAACAGCCTGTTCCAGGGAGGGCTACTAGTTACTAAGAAGCCGAGGCAAGGGTCTTGGCCAGTATATTTTGCCTGACCAGTCGTTAGTCTCTTCCCCCCCCCCCCTTTCTAAAATAGTAAAGCGGTAAGAAACATCCACTCCAGCAACCAACAGAAAAAACATGCCAGATTTACTCAACATAGACTGCAAATCCATATTTGGGGGGAGGGGGCAGCCGCGGGGCTATCCTTGTTTATGAACTCTACTATCATGAAAATAAGCTATCACCTGAACTTAAATTTCAAAATATTCGACCGAGCCAGTATGCTGGGGACCAGATATAAAACACAAATTGGTTATTGGAATGTCAGAACCATGCACTAGGTGGAACAATCATTAGAAATCCTGTTATGAAAGGGAGTCATCAGCAGAATGCCTGCATGGAAGAGAGTCGTGGAGACCGCCTGTTTAGTTCTCTTGTCTTTGTTGGGGGCCATTGTTTATCTCCCCTTCATTATTTCAGAATTGGAACATGAGCATGACAGCAGAACGTGATGATGATGGTCTACAGTTGCAGCTCAGTAAGGACATTTTGCGCTGCCTTAACTTTGCTGCCATTAAGCATAAAGACCAGCGTAGAAAAGATGAACAGCAAACACCATATATCAACCACGTTATTGGTAAGATGAGGAATTATGCTATATTATTAGCATAGTTGCTTTCAGCCGTGAACATTTCAAGCTGCTCTTCCTCTACTTAATTATTCTGATCACACAATAATATTGGCTGCTAATTCAACTTCATTTTATTAATAGTCTTCTAAATTGCAGTTGTTATAGAGGTATGTTTCAGTGCAGACAAACTGGCAGAAGATAAATAACACATTGACACTAACTCTGTGACATCATTATCAGACATTGTTACAGAATAACACTAACTCTGTGACATTGTAACAGTTATTGATAGTCTTGATGGTTAATGATAGTCTTGATGGTTAATGATAGTATTGGTGTTTACTGTGTTGAAGTCCGGTCGGTGTTTAGATAATTGTTAACTTTTCAGATATGTATTACTCAGCAATAACCTTACGCTACCACATATACTTAAGTTGGGCCGAGTGACCAGGAAATCTTTGATAAGATAACCACTCAACTAAAGCCTACGCAGCTACAATTGTTTTGTCGGTGGTCATTATCTTTGTTTTGTTTATGTTTACAAAGAGGTTTTAATCTTCGCTGCGTCTGCTCTAACCCCCCTGCTCTGTTTGGTAGTATCACAGCACTTACGTTCTTGGTTAGACCGACAAAATTGTAACCAAATATCTGGGACATGTAGCACTACTATTTTCACAGGAAAAGATTGCAAAACAAAGGCGGTTTTTTTCTTAATTTTGGGGATTTGAAACAAAAATAACTAGAGTATGTGTTAAAATCTCTATCTCCCTCTCTCTCTATGCCTACATCTGTGTTATAATCTCTATCTCCCTCTATGCCTACATCTGTGTTATAATCTCTATCTCCCTCTCTCTCTATGCCTACATCTGTGTTATAATCTCTATCTCCCTCTCTCTCTATGCCTACATCTGTGTTATAATCTCTCTTTCTATACCTACATCAGTGTTATTCTCTCTCTTTATATACCAACAGGAGTGGCATACATCCTTGTTAGTGAAGGTGGCATCTCAGATATCTCTGTTTTACAAGTAAGTTCATCACATTTGACATCAGCAAGGTTGGAGGAGTTAGCAGTCTTAGTTCCACCATAATTTGGGTATTGTGGTCCCTGTCTCTGGTAGCATGGTAAGGTATTGTGGTCCCTGTCTCTTGTAGCATGTCTGGTCTTATGATCCCTGTCTCTGGTAGCATGTCTGGTCTTATGATCCCTGTCTCTTGTAGCATGGTGAGGTATTGTGGTCCCTGTCTCTGGTAGCATGGTGAGGTCTTATGATCCCTGTCTCTTGTAGCATGGTGAGGTATTGTGGTCCGTCTCTGGTAGCATGGTGAGGTATTGTGATCCCTGTCTCTTGTAGCATGGTGAGGTATTGTGGTCCCTGTCTCTGGTAGCATGGTGAGGTATTGTGATCCCTGTCTCTGGTAGCATGGTGAGGTATTGTGATCCCTGTCTCTGGTAGCATGGTGAGGTCTTGTAGTCCCTATCTCTTGTAACATGTCTGGTCTTGTAGTCCCTATCTCGTGTAACATGTCTGGTCTTGTAGTCCCTATCTCGTGTAACATGTCTGGTCTTGTAGTCCCTATCTCGTGTAACATGGCTGGTCTTGTGGTTAGTTCCTCCATTGTTGTTATCATTGGATTTGGGTTGTAGAAACTTGGGTCCCCATGTTCTGGGTTGTGAGTCCAGCTACAACTGCTACTCTATCCCCGGTGTTTGACTTGAATGTTTTCAGGCAGCTCTGCTTCACGACACGATCGAGGACACGGACACAAGCTTCCACGAGCTGCAGGCTGAGTTTGGGGAGAGTGTTGCAAGTAAGTCTAACTGGGGGGGGAGGGGGGGGGGGTTCATGGTTAAATACTGTGGGGGAGGGGTGGTGGAGTGTGTTCATGGTTAAATACTGTGGGGAAGGGAGGGGTGGGGTTTATGGTCAAATACTGTGGGGGGGGGGGGGTGTTCATGGCCAAATACTGTGGGGGGGGGGGGTGGAGTGTGTTCATGGTTAAATACTGTGGTGGAGGTGTTCATGGTTAAATACTGTGGGGAAGGGAGGGGTGGGGTTTATGGTCAAATACTGTGGGGGTGGGGTGGTGTTCATGGTCAAATACTGTGGGGAAGGAAGGGAGGGGTGGGGTTTATGGTCAAATACTGTGGGGGTGGGGTGGTGTTCATGGTCAAATACTGTGGGGGGGGGGTGTTCATGGTCAAATACTGTGGGGGGGGGGGGTGTTCATGGTCAAATACTGTGGGGAAGGGGGGGTGGGGTTTATGGTCAAATACTGTGGGGGTGGGGTGGTGTTCATGGTCAAATACTGTGGGGGGGGGGGGGGTGTTCATGGTCAAATACTGTGGGGAAGGGAGTGAGGGGTGGGGTTCATGGTCAAATACTGTGGAGGGGGGGGGGGGGATAAATTTACATTCCTTAGTCAGACTATATTCCCCATCTAAACTCTCTATGTTCCCCATCTAAACTATATGTTCTCCATCTAAACTCTATATGTTCCCTACAGCTTATTTGCCCACCATTGGATGACGCATCTGTCAGAGTCTTATCTTTGTTGAAATGAATTATGGCGGACATTCAGTATTCGTTTCAAATAAGTTCATTCGTAGAACACAGTCTTGTCTGTGGTAGAAGATGTTACTGACTACAATGATTCATGTTTTCAGATTTAGTGAAAGAGGTAACGGATGATAAGTCTCTTGCCAAAGAGGACAGGAAACAGCTGCAAATAGATGAGGCTGCCAGAGCCAGTTCTGGGGCCAAGCTTATCAAGCTGGCAGACAAGCTCTACAACTTGAGGGACCTGAGGCGGACAACCCCAGTCGGCTGGAACACAGGCAGGGTCCACGACTACTTTGTGTGGGCTTATCGAGTTGTGGCAGGATTGAGAGGGACTAGTGCACCCATGGAGCACAGCCTGGACGTGCTGTTTGCTGAGAGGGGGATTAGTGTGTCATAGGGGGGAGGTCAGTTTGTCAAAGGTGGTGGTGTCTTTATTTAAGAGATACACATGCCTGTTATTGAACATGTATGACTTTGCTGAAATATTCACATACTGATGAAATCAATATTGGGCTTCTGTTGTTTTTTTTTTGTTTGTTTGTTGGGGGGGAGTCAAATGGTTTTACAGCAACACTCACGTGGTTCTACACCACCACCAGACATAGTGTAGTCAGCCCTCCAACCCTTCTTTCCCCCCAGACAGAGTAGTCAGCCCTCCAACCCTTCCCTCCCCCCAGACAGAGTAGTCAGCCCTCCAACCCTTCCCCAGAGTGTAGTCGACCCTCCAACCCTCCCCCAGAGTGTAGTCGGCCCTCCAACCCTCCCCCAGAGTGTAGTCGGCCCTCCAGCCCTCCCCCAGAGTGTAGTCGGCCCTCAAACCCTCCCCCAGACAGAGTGTAGTCAGCCCTCCAACCCTTCCCTCCCCCCAGACAGAGTAGTCAGCCCTCCAACCCTTCCCCAGAGTGTAGTCAGCCCTCCAACCCTCCCCCAGAGTGTAGTCGGCCCTCCAACCCTCCCCCAGAGTGTAGTCAGCCCTCCAACCCTTCCCCAGAGTGTAGTCAGCCCTCCAACCCTCCCCCAGAGTGTAGTCGGCCCTCCAACCCTCCCCCAGAGTGTAGTCGGCCCTCCAACCCTCCCCAGAGTGTAGTCGGCCCTCCAACCCTCCCCCCAGACAGAGTGTAGTCGGCCCTCCAACCCTCCCCTAGACAGAGTGTAGTCAGCCCTCCAATCTCCCACAGACAGAGTGTAGTCAGCCCTCCCCCCATGGCTACAGCTGTATTGTTACTGACAGACCCCAGACAGGCTGCACCACATCTCCCTCTCTCAACAGGAACTTCTCATACTATTTCACTTACTTGATTCCTCCTCTCTCACTCACTCAATATCCCTCCCTCCTCTATTTTACTCAACTTGAAATCCCCCTCTCCCCTCCCCATGGTGCATACCTGTGCGAGAGTCAACCCTGTAGCTCTTACACGTCCACCTAGATACAGGACTCGGTCGGATTGGATGTCAACATTCACTCACTTTCATCAACAGCCCACACACCAGACAGGTTGCACAAGGTACTCTCACATCTGACAGGTTGCACAAGGTACTCTCGCACCTGACAGGTGACACAAGGTACTCTCGCACCTGACAGGTGACACAAGGTACTCTCACACCTGACAGGTGGCACAAGGTACCCCCACACCTGACAGGTGGCACAAGGTACTCTCACACCTAACAGGTGGCACAAGGTACTCTCACACCTGACAGGTGGCACAAGGTACTCTCACACCTGACAGGTGGCACAAGGTACTCTCACACCTGACAGGTGGCACAAGGTACTCTCGCACCTGACAGGTGACACAAGGTACTTTCGCACCTGACAGGTTGCATAAGGTACTCTCGCACCTGACAGGTGACACAAGGTACTCTCACACCTGACAGGTGGCACAAGGTACTCTCACACCTGACAGGTTGCACAAGGTACTCTCACACCTGACAGGTGGCACAAGGTACTCTCACACCTGACAGGTGGCACAAGGTACTCTCACACCTGACAGGTGGCACAAGGTACTCTCGCACCTAACAGGTTGCGCAAGGTACTCTCGCACCTGACAGGTGACACAAGGTACTTTCGCACCTGACAGGTTGCACAAGGTACTCTCGCACCTGACAGGTGACACAAGGTACTCTCGCACCTGACAGGTTGCACAAGGTACTCTCACACCTGACAGGTGACACAAGGTACTCTCGCACCTGACAGTGACACAAGGTACTCTCGTACCTGACAGGTTGCACAAGGTACTCTCACACCTGACAGGTGACACAAGGTACTCTCGCACCTGACAGGTTGCACAAGGTACTCTCACATCTGACAGGTGGCACAAGGTACTCTCGCACCTGACAGGTGGCACAAGGTACTCACACCGACAAATATTATACAACTGTGATACAAATATGATGATTAGTTGCCAAGTCCAATGATGGACATTAAAAGGTCATTAACTGTCAGGTCTAAGGCAGGACACTGAAAGGTCATTAACTGTCAGGTCCAAGGAAGCTGAAAGGTCATTAACTGTCAGGTCTAAGGAAGGACACTGAAAGGTCATTAACTGTCCACATCTACTTGTGGTCTCACAAAAACGTGTAACCAAGTGGTCGCCAGAGGACAGTGACCCACATCATCTGCAGGTTAAAGCTTGTTACAGATTTTTGTTGGTAAAAATATGTGTGAATCAGCTACTTCAGGTCATTCTTAACCTGGCATTTACTGGGAGTGGTTTGAGATTTGTGGTAAAACAGGGATGTGCCATTATACCTGTGTACTATCATGAGAGTTTGAAAGTTCTATTTGTAATTGTGTGTTATCCTCATAGTTTGTGTTATCCTCATAGTTTGTGTGTTATGGTCATAGTTCGTGTGTTATGGTCATAGTTTGTGTGTTATGGTCATAGTTCGTGTGTTATGGTCATAGTTTGTGTGTTATCCTCATAGTTTGTGTGTTATCCTCATTTCAGTAAACCAGTACTTACAACAACAATTATTTGTTCCACTTTTGTTATAAAAATGACTATTTCCTTACCACTACAATAAATTCAAGTTGAAGCAAATAAATTCATGTACCACACACAGAGCTCTCTGTGAAACAATCAAGTCACTGTCTGACAGCTAACTTGTGTAATAGACATTTCTGTGTGGATAAGTCAGATCAGAAATCAGTCTATTTTATTTTGGGAAGAACACTCAACCAGCTAATAATGGATCACAACATTGAAACACATATGAGATGTTTGAGTGACTTGTGCCAAATGTGTGGAGGACAGACATTGTCCAGGAAATACAGAGATCTACAGAAAAAAACCACTATTATGTAGAGTCTTTCAGAATGATTTGTTTATTATTTTTGGTATCGACATAAATTCAGACGTGGATGTAAACATTTGACCACCTTGTGTTTAAATTGTCGTTTTAAGATGTTAATTTAAAGAGAAGACAGAGTCAAACTTCTCTAAATCAGGCTGAACTGCTTGTCGATAACAGTGTTTGCATCTGGATGGAGTTCAACCCAGATATAACTAACTATCCAACAATGCTCAGTCTATAGCCACCATAAAAGTATGAACCATGACAACAAATAACTATCCAAGAATGCTCAGTCTATAGCCACCATAAAAGTATGAACCATGACAACAAATAACTATCCAAGAATGCTCAGTCTATAGCCACCATAAAAGTATGAACCGTGACAACAAATAACTATCCAAGAATGCTCAGTCTATAGCCACCATAAAAATATGAACCATGGCAACAAATAACTATCCAAGAATGCTCAGTCTATAGCCACCATAAAAGTATGAACTGTGGCAACAAATAACTATCCAACAATGCTCAGTCTATAGCCACCATAAAAGTATGAACTGTGGCAACAAATAACTATCCAAGAATGCTCAGTCTATAGCCACCATAAAAGTATGAACCGTGACAACAAATAACTATCCAAGAATGCTCAGTCTATAGCCACCATAAAAGTATGAACTGTGGCAACAAATAACTATCCAAGAATGCTCAGTCTATAGCCACCATAAAAGTATGAACTGTGGCAACAAATAACTATCCAAGAATGCTCAGTCTATAGTCACCATAAAAGTATGAACCGTGGCAACAAATAACTATCCAAGAATGCTCAGTCTATAGCCACCATAAAAGTATGAACTGTGGCAACAAATAACTATCCAAGAATGCTCAGTCTATAGCCACCATAAAAGTATGAACTGTGGCAACAAATAACTATCCAAGAATGCTCAGTCTATAGCCACCATAAAAGTATGAACTGTGGCAACAAATAACTATCCAAGAATGCTCAGTCTATAGCCACCATAAAAGTATGAACTGTGGCAACAAATAACTATCCAAGAATGCTCAGTCTATAGCCACCATAAAAGTATGAACCGTGACAACAAATAACTATCCAAGAATGCTCAGTCTATAGCCACCATAAAAGTATGAACTGTGACAAATAACTATCCAAGAATGCTCAGTCTATAGCCACCATAAAAGTATGAACTGTGACAAATAACTATCCAAGAATGCTCAGTCTATAGCCACCATAAAAGTATGAACTGTGACAAATAACTATCCAAGAATGCTCAGTCTATAGTCACCATAAAAGTATGAACTGTGACAAATAACTATCCAAGAATGCTCAGTCTATAGTCACCATAAAAGTATGAACTGTGACAAATAACTATCCAAGAATGCTCAGTCTATAGCCACCATAAAAGTATGAACTGTGGCAACAAATAACTATCCAAGAATGCTCAGTCTATAGCCACCATAAAAGTATGAACTGTGGCAACAAATAACTATCCAAGAATGCTCAGTCTATAGTCACCATAAAAGTATGAACTGTGACAAATAACTATCCAAGAATGCTCAGTCTATAGCCACCATAAAAGTATGAACTGTGGCAACAAATAACTATCCAAGAATGCTCAGTCTATAGCCACCATAAAAGTATGAACTGTGGCAACAAATAACTATCCAAGAATGCTCAGTCTATAGCCACCATAAAAGTATGAACTGTGGCAACAAATAACTATCCAAGAATGCTCAGTCTATAGCCACCATAAAAGTATGAACTGTGGCAACAAATTTCAGAAGGAAGATAAGGAGGCTGGTGCCAAGGATAATATCCAGGTCCGGCTATGTATAGTGTACACGTCGAGTACAATGCCAGTACTGGCTATGTATAGTGTACACGTCGAGTACAATACCAATACTGGCTATGTATAGTGTACACGTCGAGTACAATACCAGTACTGGCTATGTATAGTGTACACGTCGAGTACAATACCAGTACTGGCTATGTATAGTGTACACGTCGAGTACAATGCCAGTACTGGCTATGTATAGTGTACACGTCGAGTACAATACCAGTACTGGCTATGTATAGTGTACACGTCGAGTACAATACCAGTACTGGCTATGTATAGTGTACACGTCGAGTACAATACCAGTACTGGCTATGTATAGTGTACACGTCGAGTACAATACCAGTACTGGCTATGTATAGTGTACACGTCGAGTACAATACCAGTACTGGCTATGTATAGTGTACACGTCGAGTACAATACCAGTACTGGCTATGTATAGTGTACACGACGAGTACAATGCCAGTACTGGCTATGTATAGTGTACACGACGAGTACAATGCCAGTACTGGCTATGTATAATGTACACGACGAGTACAATGCCAGTACTGGCTATGTATAGTGTACACGTCGAGTACAATGCCAGTACTGGCTATGTATAGTGTACACGTCGAGTACAATACCAGTACTGGCTATGTATAGTGTACACGTCGAGTACAATGCCAGTACTGGCTATGTATAGTGTACACGTCGAGTACAATGCCAGTACTGGCTATGTATAGTGTACACGATGAGTACAATACCAGTACTGGCTATGTATAGTGTACACGTCGAGTACAATGCCAGTACTGGCTATGTATAGTGTACACGTCGAGTACAATACCAGTACTGGCTATGTATAGTGTACACGACGAGTACAATACCAGTACTGGCTATGTATAGTGTACACGTCGAGTACAATACCAGTACTGGCTATGTATAGTGTACACGTCTAGTACAAATTGGTTCTGTAGTGAAATATAACTTCTAGTTAGACTGCTATGTATTTCTATTTTATTTACAGTTTTAAAAAATGTGTCTAAAACATTTAAACAAAAACCAAGAGAGATTTCATTCCTTCCTTTGTTCAATAAGAATATTTGTAGGCTTGGCGATTGGCGGGTTTCTTTATGCTAAACTTCATTTTAAAATTGTGAATCCTGAAAGTCACAAACCAACATCAACTGTGAGACCTGGTCACGTATTTGACCTCTTGACCTGAATATGGGGCTATTGTGATTCCAGGTAGCCAAATTTAAACTCAAATGTCAGGCATAAGCAGCTGACATGTCAGGTACAAGGAAGGACGCTGAAAGGTCATTAACTGTCAGGTCCAAGGAAGGACGCTGAAAGGTCATTAACTGTCAGGTCCAAGGAAGGACACTGAAAGGTCATTAACTGTCAGGTCAAAGGAAAGAGACTGAAAGGTCATTAACTGTCAGGTCAAAAGAAAGAGACTGAAAGGTCATTAACTGTCAGGTCCAAGGAAAGAGACTGAAAGGTCATTAACTGTCAGGTCCAAGGAAGGACGCTGAAAGGTCATTAACTGTCAGGTCAAAGGCAGGATGCTGAAAGGTCATTAACTGTCAGGTCAAAGGAAGGACACTGAAAGGTCATTAACTTTCAGGTGAAAGGAAAGAGACTGAAAGGTCATTAACTGTCAGGTCAAAGGAAGGTCGCTGAAAGGTCATTAACTGTCAGGTCCAAGGAAGGTCGCCAGCATTTGTCAATGATGTGATACAGCAGAAAGCTTGCAGAGAGAACCAGAAACCTAGCAATAGAAATATGCAAGTCTTCAGTACAACCAATGCTGTTTTATGGCTGGGAATCGTGGACAGTGGATAACAATAAAATAATTAACTGTGATGGAAGACTGGTTCCTGGGAATAATTGATCAACAAGAGGAGGTTACATGCCCTTCCCTCCCCACAGTGACATGAGAGGTAAGTACGTCCTCCCCTCTGTACAGTGACATGAGAGGTAAGTATGTCCTCCCCTCTGTACAGTGACATGAGAGGTAAGAACGTCTTCCCCAACCTACAGGTGACGAGAGGTAAGAACGTCCTCTCCTCCCCCCAACCTACAGGTGACATGAGAGGTAAGAACATCCTCCCCAACCTACAGGTGACATGAGAGGTAAGAACATCCTCCCCTCTGTACTGGTGACATGAGAGGTAAGAACGTCCTCCCCTCTGTACAGGTGACATAAGAGGTAAGAACATCCTCCCCTCTGTACAGGTGACATGAGAGGTAAGAACGTCCTCCCCAACCTACAGGTGACATGAGAGGTTAGAACATCCTCCCCAACCTACAGGTGACATGAGAGGTAAGAACGTCCTCCCCAACCTACAGGTGACATGAGAGGTAAGAACGTCCTCCCCAACCTACAGGTGACATGAGAGGTAAGAACGTCCTCCCCAACCTACAGGTGACATGAGAGGTAAGAACATCCTCCCCAACCTACAGGTGACAATTAGAGGTAAGAACATCCTCCCCTCTGTACTGGTGACATGAGAGGTAAGAACGTCCTCCCCTCTGTACAGGTGACATAAGAGGTAAGAACATCCTCCCCTCTGTACAGGTGACATGAGAGGTAAGAACGTCCTCCCCAACCTACAGGTGACATGATAGGTAAGAACGTCCTCCCCAACCTACAGGTGACATGAGAGGTAAGAACGTCCTCCCAAACCTACAGGTGACATGATAGGTAAGAACGTCCTCCCAAACCTACAGGTGACATGAGAGGTAAGAACGTCCTCCCAAACCTACAGGTGACATGAGAGGTAAGAACGTCCTCCCCAACCTACAGGTGACATGAGAGGTTAGAACATCCTCCCCAACCTACAGGTGACATGAGAGGTAAGAACGTCCTCCCCAACCTACAGGTGACATGAGAGGTAAGAACGTCCTCCCCAACCTACAGGTGACATGAGAGGTAAGAACGTCCTCCCCAACCTACAGGTGACATGAGAGGTAAGAACGTCCTCCCCAACCTACAGGTGACATGAGAGGTAAGAACATCATCCCCAACCTACAGGTGACATGAGAGGTAAGAACGTCCTCCCTAACCTACAGGTGACCACTGAAATAAGAGGCACTGTTGCCTGAACTGCTTGTGCTGTTCCCATCCACAAATCTGGCAGCCAGCTTCTTGTCGGCCTGGCCACCGCCAGCCACAGACCTCAGCAGGTTGCACATGTTCTTCTTGACTCGAAGGATTGTCAGACGGCTCTTAGGGTCATGTGTCCAGCAGCCACTCATCAGTCCTGCTACCTGGTACATCACCTGGCGTAGAGACAGACAGGTGAGTCAGAGGGAGGGACAGGTGAGTGAAGTCACAGGTGAGTGAAGTCAGAGGGAGGGACAGGTGAGTGAAGTCAGAGGGAGGGACAGGTGAGTGAAGTCAGAGGGAGGTACAGGTGAGTGAAGTCAGAGGGAGGGACAGATGAGTCATCTCAGAGGGAGGGACAGGTGAGTGAAGTCAGAGGGAGGGACAGGTGAGTCATCTCAGAGGGAGGGACAGGTGAGTCATCTCAGAGGGAGGGACAGGTGAGTCATCTCAGAGGGAGAGGGGAGATCAGCGGTCTAGGACACAAGTTGATGTCAAGAGATAATGGCAGTGACACATGATGTAATGATGATGAGACTGGCGACGAAACTAAACATTTAGATAACGATAATGGTGTCATGAGTTGTGTGAGAGAGAGAGGTGGACAGAGAGAGAGGAGAGGTGGACAGAGAGAGAGGTGGACAGAGAGAGAGACATGGACACAAGAGAGAGAGGTGGACAGAGAGAGAGACATGGACACAAGAGAGAGAGGTGGACAGAAAGAGAGACATGGACACAAGAGAGAGAGGTGGACAGAGAGAGAGACATGGACACAAGAGAGAGAGAGACAGACAGAGAGAGTAGAGGTGGACAGAGAGAGAGACAGACAGAGTCATAGACACAGACAGAGAGAGACAGACAGAGAGTCATAGATACAGACAGAGAGAGGTGGACAGAGAGAGAGAGAGAGACAGACAGAGTCATAGACACAGACAGAGAGTCATAGACACAGACAGAGAGAGGTGGACAGAGAGAGACAGAGAGAGAGACAGACAGAGTCATAGACACAGACAGAGAGAGACAGACAGAGAGTCATAGACACAGACAGAGAGAGGTGAACAGAGAGAGACAGACACAGACAGAGAGAGAGATACACAGACAGAGAGTGGTGGACAGAGAGAGAGATAGACAGGGAGACATAGACACAGAGAGAGAGACATAGACACAGACAGAGAGGTGGACAGAGAGAAAGACATAGACACAAACAGAGAGTGATGGACACAGAGAGACATAGACACAGACATAGAGAGGTGGACACAGAGAGTGAGAGACACATAGATACAGACAGAGAGAGAGAGGTGGACACAGAGAGCGAGAGAGAGAGAGGTGGACACAGAGAGCGAGAGACATAGACACAGACAGGTGGACAGAAAGAAAGACACAGACAGAGAGAGAGGCATAGACACAGACAGAGAGGTGGGCAGAGAGAGACATAGACACAGACAGAGAGAAATGGACAGAGAGAGAAAGAGGTGGACATGGAGAGAGACATAGACACAGACAGTGAGAGAGAGATAGACAGAGAGAACATACAGAGTCCATGGCCCACTTGTTGGGTATTGGTGGTCTGTGCTGGTCTAGGACCACCAGCCTCTTCATGTCCTCAAAGCTAGGATCTGCCGGAACCAGGTCCCAGAATGGGATTCTGTACTCATCAGAGTATGCTGGAAAAGGAAGGTCTTTAGGTCTGATCTGACACCAGGTCGTGGAGGGGAGGGGGAGGAGAGAATGGTGGAGGGGAGGGGGAGGAGAGACTGGTGGGGGAGGTGGTGGAGGGGAGGGGTAGGAGAGACTGGTGGTGGAGGGGAGGGGTAGGAGAGACTGGTGGGGGAGGGGAGGGGGAGGAGAGACTGGTGGGGGGGGCGGGGTAGGTAGTGGAGGGGAGGGGGAGGAGAGACTGGTGGGGGAGGTGGTGGAGGGGAAGGGGAGGAGAGACTGGTGGTGGAGGGGAGGGGGAGGAGAGACTGGTGGGGGAGGGGAGGGGGAGGAGCGACTGGTGGGGGGGTGGGGTAGGTAGTGGAGGGGAGGGGGAGGAGAGACTGGTGGGGGAGGTGGTGGAGGGGAAGGGGAGGAGAGACTGGGAGGTAGGTGGTGGAGGGGAAGGGGAGGAGAGACTGGTGGGGGGGTAGGTAGTGGAGGGGAGGGGGAGGAGAGACTGGTGGGGGGGTAGGTAGTGGAGAGGAGGGGGAGGAGAGACTGGTTGTAGGTAGTGGAGGAGAGGGGGATGAGAGACTGGTGGGGGAGGTGGTGGAGGGGTGGGGGAACCAGGCAGTGGAGGGAAGGGGGAACCAGGCAGTGGAGGGGAGGGGGAACCAGGCAGTGGAGGGAAAGGGGAACCAGGCAGAGGAGGGAAAGGGGAGGTGGTGGAGGGGAGGGGGAGGAGAGACTGGGGGGTAGGTGGTGGAGGGGAGGGGGAGGAGAGACTGGTGGGGGAGGTGGGGGAGGGGGAGGAGAGACTGGGGGGTAGGTGGTGGAGGGGAGGGGAAGGAGAGACTGGTGGGGGGGTAGGTAGTGGAGGGGAGGAGAGACTGGTGGGGGGGCGGGGTAGGTAGTGGAGGGGAGGAGGATGAGAGACTGGTGTGGGAGGTGGTGGATGGGTTGGGGAACCAGGCAGTGGAGGGGAGGGGGAACCAGGCAGTGGAGGGGATGGGGAACCAGGCAGTGGAGGGAAAGGGGAACCAGGCAGAGGAAGGAAAGGGGAACCAGGCAGTGGAGGGAAAGGGGAACCAGGCAGTGGAGGGGGGAATCAGGCAGCGGAGGGAAAGGGGAACAGGCAGTGGAGGGAAAGGGGAACCAGGCAGTGGAGGGAAAGGGGAACCAGGCAGTGGAGGGGATGGGGAACCAGGCAGTGGATGGGATGGGGAACCAGGCAGTGGAGGGAAAGGGGAACCAGGCAGTGGAGGGGAGGGGGAACCAGGCAGTGGAGGGAAAGAGGAACCAGGCAGTGGAGGGGAGGGGGAACCAGGCAGTGGAGGGAAAGGGGAACCAGGCAGTGGAGGGGAGGGGAAACCAGGCAGTGGAGGGGAGGGGAAACCAGGCAATGAAGGGGATGGGCAACCAGGCAGTGGAGGGGATGGGCAACCAGGCAGTGGATGGGGAACCAGGCAGTGGAGGGGATAGGGAACCAGGCAGTGGAGGAGATGGGGAACCAGGCAGTGAAGGGGATGGGGAACCAGGCAGTGGAGGGGATGGGGAACCAGGCAGTGGAGGTGAAGGGGAACCAGGCAGTGGAGGGGATGGGGAACCAGGCAGTGGAGGGGATGGGGAACCAGGCAGTGGAGGGGATGGGGAACCAGGCAGTGGAGGAGAGGAGGGAAAGGCAGTGGAGGGGAAGGGACGGACAAGCAAAGAAATCTACCATCATCACTTAAACTAAAGAAATCTACCATCATCACAAACTAAAGAAATCTACCATCATCACTTAAACTAAAGAAATCTACCTGCATCATCACAAACTAAAGAAATCTACCATCATCACTTAAACTAAAGAAATCTACCTGCATCATCACTTAAACTAAAGAAATCTACCTGCATCCTCACTTAAACTAAAGAAATCTACCTGCATCATCACAAACTAAAGAAATCTACCATCATCACTTAAACTAAAGAAATCTATCATCATCACAAACTAAAGAAATCTACCTGCATCATCACAAACTAAAGAAATCTACCATCATCACTTAAACTAAAGAAATCTACCTGCATCATCACTTAAACTAAAGAAATCTACCATCATCACAAACTAAAGAAATCTACCTGCATCCTCACTTAAACTAAAAAAATCTACCTGCATCATCACTTAAACTAAAGAAATCTACCTGCATCATAACTTAAACTAAAGAAATCTACCATCATCACTTAAACTAAAGAAATCTACCATCATCACTTAAACTAAAGAAATCTACCATCATCACTTAAACTAAAGAAATCTACCTGCATCCTCACTTAAACTAAAGAAATCTACCTGCATCATCACTTAAACTAAAGAAATCTACCTGCATCACTTTAACTAAAGAAATCTACCTGCATCCTCACTTAAACTAAAGAAATCTACCTGCATCATCACTTAAACTAAAGAAATCTACCTGCATCATCACTTAAACTAAAGAAATCTACCTGCATCATTACTTAAACTAAAGAAATCTACCTGCATCATCACAAACTAAAGAAATCTACCTGCATCATCACAAACTAAAGAAATCTACCTGCATCATCACTTAAACTAAAGAAATCTACCTGCATCATCACTTAAACTAAAGAAATCTACCTGCATCATCACTTAAACTAAAGAAATCTACCATCATCACTTAAACTAAAGAAATCTACCTGCATCCTCACTTAAACTAAAGAAATCTACCTGCATCATCACTTAAACTAAAGAAATCTACCTGCATCATCACTTAAACTAAAGAAATCTACCTGCATCCTCACTTAAACTAAAGAAATATACCTGCATCATCACTTAAACTAAAGAAATCTACCTGCATCATCACTTAAACTAAAGAAATCTACCTGCATCATTACTTAAACTAAAGAAATCTACCTGCATCATCACAAACTAAAGAAATCTACCTACATCATCACAAACTAAAGAAATCTACCTGCATCATCACAAACTAAAGAAATCTACCTGCATCATCACTTAAACTAAAGAAATCTACCTGCATCATCACTTAAACTAAAGAAATCTACCTGCATCATCACTTAAACTAAAGAAATCTACCATCATCACTTAAACTAAAGAAATCTACCTGCATCATCACTTAAACTAAAGAAATCTACCTGCATCATCACTTAAACTAAAGAAATCTACCATCATCACTTAAACTAAAGAAATCTACCTGCATCATCACTTAAACTAAAGAAATCTACCTGCATCATCACTTAAACTAAAGAAATCTACCTGCATCATTACTTAAACTAAAGAAATCTACCTGCATCATCACTTAAACTAAAGAAATCTACCTGCATCATCACAAACTAAAGAAATCTACCTGCATCATTACTTAAACTAAAGAAATCTACCATCATTACTTAAACTAAAGAAATCTACCTGCATAATCACTTAAACTAAAGAAATCTACCTGCATCATCACTTAAACTAAAGAAATCTACCTGCATCCTCACTTAAACTAAAGAAATCTACCTGCATCCTCACTTAAACTAAAGAAATCTACCTGCATCATCACTTAAACTAAAGAAATCTACCTGCATCATCACAAACTAAAGAAATCTACCTGCATCATCACAAACTAAAGAAATCTACCTGCATCATCACAAACTAAAGAAATCTACCTGCATCATCACAAACTAAAGAAATCTACCTGCATCATCACTTAAACTAAAGAAATCTACCTGCATCATCACTTAAACTAAAGAAATCTACCATCATCACTTAAACTAAAGAAATCTACCTGCATCCTCACTTAAACTAAAGAAATCTACCTGCATCATCACTTAAACTAAAGAAATCTACCTGCATCATCACTTAAACTAAAGAAATCTACCTGCATCCTCACTTAAACTAAAGAAATATACCTGCATCATCACTTAAACTAAAGAAATCTACCTGCATCATCACTTAAACTAAAGAAATCTACCTGCATCATTACTTAAACTAAAGAAATCTACCTGCATCATCACAAACTAAAGAAATCTACCTGCATCATCACAAACTAAAGAAATCTACCTGCATCATCACAAACTAAAGAAATCTACCTGCATCATCACTTAAACTAAAGAAATCTACCTGCATCATCACTTAAACTAAAGAAATCTACCTGCATCATCACTTAAACTAAAGAAATCTACCATCATCACTTAAACTAAAGAAATCTACCTGCATCATCACTTAAACTAAAGAAATCTACCATCATCACTTAAACTAAAGAAATCTACCTGCATCATTACTTAAACTAAAGAAATCTACCTGCATCATCACTTAAACTAAAGAAATCTACCTGCATCATCACAAACTAAAGAAATCTACCTGCATCATTACTTAAACTAAAGAAATCTACCATCATTACTTAAACTAAAGAAATCTACCTGCATAATCACTTAAACTAAAGAAATCTACCTGCATCATCACTTAAACTAAAGAAATCTACCTGCATCCTCACTTAAACTAAAGAAATCTACCTGCATCCTCACTTAAACTAAAGAAATCTACCTGCATCCTCACTTAAACTAAAGAAATCTACCTGCATCATCACTTAAACTAAGGAAATCTACCTGCATCATCACTTAAACTAAAGAAATCTACCTGCATCCTCACTTAAACTAAAGAAATCTACCTGCATCATCACTTAAACTAAAGAAATCTACCTGCATCCTCACTTAAACTAAAGAAATCTACCTGCATCATCACTTAAACTAAAGAAATCTACCTGCATCATCACAAACTAAAGAAATCTACCTGCATCCTCACTTAAACTAAAGAAATCTACCTGCATCATCACTTAAACTAAAGAAATCTACCTGCATCCTCACTTAAACTAAAGAAATCTACCTGCATCATCACAAACTAAAGAAATCTACCTGCATCATTACTTAAACTAAAAAAATCTACCTGCATCATCACAAACTAAAGAAATCTACCTGCATCATCACAAACTAAAGAAATCTACCTGCATCATCACTTAAACTAAAGAAATCTACCTGCATCATCACTTAAACTAAAGAAATCTACCTGCATCATTACTTAAACTAAAGAAATCTACCTGCATCATCACAAACTAAAGAAATCTACCTGCATCATCACAAACTAAAGAAATCTACCTGCATCATCACTTAAACTAAAGAAATCTACCTGCATCATCACTTAAACTAAAGAAATCTACCTGCATCATCACTTAAACTAAAGAAATCTACCATCATCACTTAAACTAAAGAAATCTACCTGCATCCTCACTTAAACTAAAGAAATCTACCTGCATCATCACTTAAACTAAAGAAATCTACCTGCATCATCACTTAAACTAAAGAAATCTACCTGCATCATCACTTAAACTAAAGAAATCTACCTGCATCATCACTTAAACTAAAGAAATCTACCATCATCACTTAAACTAAAGAAATCTACCATCATCACTTAAACTAAAGAAATCTACCTGCATCATCACTTAAACTAAAGAAATCTACCTGCATCATCACTTAAACTAAAGAAATCTACCTGCATCATCACTTAAACTAAAGAAATCTACCTGCATCATCACTTAAACTAAAGAAATCTACCATCATCACTTAAACTAAAGAAATCTACCTGCATCCTCACTTAAACTAAAGAAATCTACCTGCATCATCACTTAAACTAAAGAAATCTACCTGCATCATCACTTAAACTAAAGAAATCTACCTGCATCATCACTTAAACTAAAGAAATCTACCTGCATCATCACTTAAACTAAAGAAATCTACCATCATCACTTAAACTAAAGAAATCTACCATCATCACTTAAACTAAACAAATCTACCTGCATCATCACTTAAACTAAAGAAATCTACCTGCATCATCACTTAAACTAAAGAAATCTACCTGCATCATCACTTAAACTAAAGAAATCTACCATCATCACTTAAACTAAAGAAATCTACCTGCATCATCACTTAAACTAAAGAAATCTACCTGCATCATCACTTAAACTAAAGAAATCTACCTGCATCATTACTTAAACTAAAGAAATCTACCTGCATCATCACTTAAACTAAAGAAATCTACCTGCATCATCACAAACTAAAGAAATCTACCTGCATCATTACTTAAACTAAAGAAATCTACCATCATTACTTAAACTAAAGAAATCTACCTGCATAATCACTTAAACTAAAGAAATCTACCTGCATCATCACTTAAACTAAAGAAATCTACCTGCATCCTCACTTAAACTAAAGAAATCTACCTGCATCCTCACTTAAACTAAAGAAATCTACCTGCATCATCACTTAAACTAAAGAAATCTACCTGCATCATCACAAACTAAAGAAATCTACCTGCATCATCACAAACTAAAGAAATCTACCTGCATCATCACAAACTAAAGAAATCTACCTGCATCATCACAAACTAAAGAAATCTACCTGCATCATCACTTAAACTAAAGAAATCTACCTGCATCATCACTTAAACTAAAGAAATCTACCTGCATCATTACTTAAACTAAAGAAATCTACCTGCATCCTCACTTAAACTAAAGAAATCTACCTGCATCATCACTTAAACTAAAGAAATCTACCTGCATCATCACTTAAACTAAAGAAATCTACCTGCATCCTCACTTAAACTAAAGAAATATACCTGCATCATCACTTAAACTAAAGAAATCTACCTGCATCATCACTTAAACTAAAGAAATCTACCTGCATCATTACTTAAACTAAAGAAATCTACCTGCATCATCACAAACTAAAGAAATCTACCTGCATCATCACAAACTAAAGAAATCTACCTGCATCATCACAAACTAAAGAAATCTACCTGCATCATCACTTAAACTAAAGAAATCTACCTGCATCATCACTTAAACTAAAGAAATCTACCTGCATCATCACTTAAACTAAAGAAATCTACCATCATCACTTAAACTAAAGAAATCTACCTGCATCATCACTTAAACTAAAGAAATCTACCATCATCACTTAAACTAAAGAAATCTACCTGCATCATTACTTAAACTAAAGAAATCTACCTGCATCATCACTTAAACTAAAGAAATCTACCTGCATCATCACAAACTAAAGAAATCTACCTGCATCATTACTTAAACTAAAGAAATCTACCATCATTACTTAAACTAAAGAAATCTACCTGCATAATCACTTAAACTAAAGAAATCTACCTGCATCATCACTTAAACTAAAGAAATCTACCTGCATCCTCACTTAAACTAAAGAAATCTACCTGCATCATCACTTAAACTAAGGAAATCTACCTGCATCATCACTTAAACTAAAGAAATCTACCTGCATCCTCACTTAAACTAAAGAAATCTACCTGCATCATCACTTAAACTAAAGAAATCTACCTGCATCCTCACTTAAACTAAAGAAATCTACCTGCATCATCACTTAAACTAAAGAAATCTACCTGCATCATCACAAACTAAAGAAATCTACCTGCATCCTCACTTAAACTAAAGAAATCTACCTGCATCATCACTTAAACTAAAGAAATCTACCTGCATCCTCACTTAAACTAAAGAAATCTACCTGCATCATCACAAACTAAAGAAATCTACCTGCATCATTACTTAAACTAAAAAAATCTACCTGCATCATCACAAACTAAAGAAATCTACCTGCATCATCACAAACTAAAGAAATCTACCTGCATCATCACTTAAACTAAAGAAATCTACCTGCATCATCACTTAAACTAAAGAAATCTACCTGCATCATTACTTAAACTAAAGAAATCTACCTGCATCATCACAAACTAAAGAAATCTACCTGCATCATCACAAACTAAAGAAATCTACCTGCATCATCACTTAAACTAAAGAAATCTACCTGCATCATCACTTAAACTAAAGAAATCTACCTGCATCATCACTTAAACTAAAGAAATCTACCATCATCACTTAAACTAAGGAAATCTACCTGCATCCTCACTTAAACTAAAGAAATCTACCTGCATCATCACTTAAACTAAAGAAATCTACCTGCATCATCACTTAAACTAAAGAAATCTACCTGCATCCTCACTTAAACTAAAGAAATCTACCTGCATCATCACTTAAACTAAAGAAATCTACCTGCATCATCACTTAAACTAAAGAAATCTACCTGCATCATTACTTAAACTAAAGAAATCTACCTGCATCATCACAAACTAAAGAAATCTACCTGCATCATCACAAACTAAAGAAATCTACCTGCATCATCACTTAAACTAAAGAAATCTACCTGCATCATCACTTAAACTAAAGAAATCTACCTGCATCATCACTTAAACTAAAGAAATCTACCATCATCACTTAAACTAAAGAAATCTACCTGCATCATCACTTAAACTAAAGAAATCTACCTGCATCATCACTTAAACTAAAGAAATCTACCTGCATCATTACTTAAACTAAAGAAATCTACCTGCATCATCACTTAAACTAAAGAAATCTACCATCATCACAAACTAAAGAAATCTACCTGCATCATCACTTAAACTAAAGAAATCTACCATCATCACTTAAACTAAAGAAATCTACCATCATCACAAACTAAAGAAATCTACCATCATCACTTAAACTAAAGAAATCTACCTGCATCATCACAAACTAAAGAAATCTACCATCATCACTTAAACTAAAGAAATCTACCTGCATCATCACTTAAACTAAAGAAATCTACCTGCATCCTCACTTAAACTAAAGAAATCTACCTGCATCATCACAAACTAAAGAAATCTACCATCATCACTTAAACTAAAGAAATCTATCATCATCACAAACTAAAGAAATCTACCTGCATCATCACAAACTAAAGAAATCTACCATCATCACTTAAACTAAAGAAATCTACCTGCATCATCACTTAAACTAAAGAAATCTACCATCATCACAAACTAAAGAAATCTACCTGCATCCTCACTTAAACTAAAAAAATCTACCTGCATCATCACTTAAACTAAAGAAATCTACCTGCATCCTAACTTAAACTAAAGAAATCTACCATCATCACTTAAACTAAAGAAATCTACCATCATCACTTAAACTAAAGAAATCTACCATCATCACTTAAACTAAAGAAATCTACCTGCATCCTCACTTAAACTAAAGAAATCTACCTGCATCATCACTTAAACTAAAGAAATCTACCTGCATCACTTTAACTAAAGAAATCTACCTGCATCCTCACTTAAACTAAAGAAATCTACCTGCATCATCACTTAAACTAAAGAAATCTACCTGCATCATCACTTAAACTAAAGAAATCTACCTGCATCATTACTTAAACTAAAGAAATCTACCTGCATCCTCACAAACTAAAGAAATCTACCTGCATCATCACAAACTAAAGAAATCTACCTGCATCATAACTTAAACTAAAGAAATCTACCTGCATCATCACTTAAACTAAAGAAATCTACCTGCATCATCACTTAAACTAAAGAAATCTACCTGCATCATCACTTAAACTAAAGAAATCTACCTGCATCCTCACTTAAACTAAAGAAATCTACCTGCATCATCACTTAAACTAAATAAAACTACCTGCATCATTACTTAAACTAAAGAAATCTACCTGCATCATCACAAACTAAAGAAATCTACCTGCATCATCACAAACTAAAGAAATCTACCTGCATCATCACTTAAACTAAAGAAATCTACCTGCATCATCACTTAAACTAAAGAAATCTACCTGCATCATCACTTAAACTAAAGAAATCTACCATCATCACTTAAACTAAAGAAATCTACCTGCATCCTCACTTAAACTAAAGAAATCTACCTGCATCATCACTTAAACTAAAGAAATCTACCTGCATCATCACTTAAACTAAAGAAATCTACCATCATCCTCACTTAAACTAAAGAAATATACCTGCATCATCACTTAAACTAAAGAAATCTACCTGCATCATCACTTAAACTAAAGAAATCTACCTGCATCATTACTTAAACTAAAGAAATCTACCTGCATCATCACAAACTAAAGAAATCTACTTGCATCATTACTTAAACTAAAGAAATCTACCTGCATCATCACTTAAACTAAAGAAATCTACCATCATCACTTAAACTAAAGAAATCTACCTGCATCATCACTTAAACTAAAGAAATCTACCTGCATCATCACTTAAACTAAAGAAATCTACCTGCATCATTACTTAAACTAAAGAAATCTACCTGCATCATCACTTAAACTAAAGAAATCTACCATCATCACAAACTAAAGAAATCTACCTGCATCATCACTTAAACTAAAGAAATCTACCATCATCACTTAAACTAAAGAAATCTACCATCATCACAAACTAAAGAAATCTACCATCATCACTTAAACTAAAGAAATCTACCTGCATCATCACAAACTAAAGAAATCTACCATCATCACTTAAACTAAAGAAATCTACCTGCATCATCACTTAAACTAAAGAAATCTACCTGCATCCTCACTTAAACTAAAGAAATCTACCTGCATCATCACAAACTAAAGAAATCTACCATCATCACTTAAACTAAAGAAATCTATCATCATCACAAACTAAAGAAATCTACCTGCATCATCACAAACTAAAGAAATCTACCATCATCACTTAAACTAAAGAAATCTACCTGCATCATCACTTAAACTAAAGAAATCTACCATCATCACAAACTAAAGAAATCTACCTGCATCCTCACTTAAACTAAAAAAATCTACCTGCATCATCACTTAAACTAAAGAAATCTACCTGCATCCTAACTTAAACTAAAGAAATCTACCATCATCACTTAAACTAAAGAAATCTACCATCATCACTTAAACTAAAGAAATCTACCATCATCACTTAAACTAAAGAAATCTACCTGCATCCTCACTTAAACTAAAGAAATCTACCTGCATCATCACTTAAACTAAAGAAATCTACCTGCATCACTTTAACTAAAGAAATCTACCTGCATCCTCACTTAAACTAAAGAAATCTACCTGCATCATCACTTAAACTAAAGAAATCTACCTGCATCATCACTTAAACTAAAGAAATCTACCTGCATCATTACTTAAACTAAAGAAATCTACCTGCATCATCACAAACTAAAGAAATCTACCTGCATCATCACAAACTAAAGAAATCTACCTGCATCATCACTTAAACTAAAGAAATCTACCTGCATCATCACTTAAACTAAAGAAATCTACCTGCATCATCACTTAAACTAAAGAAATCTACCATCATCACTTAAACTAAAGAAATCTACCTGCATCCTCACTTAAACTAAAGAAATCTACCTGCATCATCACTTAAACTAAAGAAATCTACCTGCATCATCACTTAAACTAAAGAAATCTACCATCATCCTAACTTAAACTAAAGAAATATACCTGCATCATCACTTAAACTAAAGAAATCTACCTGCATCATCACTTAAACTAAAGAAATCTACCTGCATCATTACTTAAACTAAAGAAATCTACCTGCATCATCACAAACTAAAGAAATCTACCTGCATCATCACAAACTAAAGAAATCTACCTGCATCATCACTTAAACTAAAGAAATCTACCTGCATCATCACTTAAACTAAAGAAATCTACCTGCATCATCACTTAAACTAAAGAAATCTACCATCATCACTTAAACTAAAGAAATCTACCTGCATCATCACTTAAACTAAAGAAATCTACCTGCATCATCACTTAAACTAAAGAAATCTACCTGCATCATCACTTAAACTAAAGAAATCTACCATCATCACTTAAACTAAAGAAATCTACCTGCATCATCACTTAAACTAAAGAAATCTACCTGCATCATCACTTAAACTAAAGAAATCTACCTGCATCATTACTTAAACTAAAGAAATCTACCTGCATCATCACTTAAACTAAAGAAATCTACCTGCATCATCACAAACTAAAGAAATCTACCTGCATCATTACTTAAACTAAAGAAATCTACCATCATTACTTAAACTAAAGAAATCTACCTGCATAATCACTTAAACTAAAGAAATCTACCTGCATCATCACTTAAACTAAAGAAATCTACCTGCATCCTCACTTAAACTAAAGAAATCTACCTGCATCCTCACTTAAACTAAAGAAATCTACCTGCATCATCACTTAAACTAAAGAAATATACCTGCATCATCACAAACTAAAGAAATCTACCTGCATCATCACAAACTAAAGAAATCTACCTGCATCATCACAAACTAAAGAAATCTACCTGCATCATCACTTAAACTAAAGAAATCTACCTGCATCATCACTTAAACTAAAGAAATCTACCTGCATCATCACTTAAATTAAAGAAATCTACCATCATCACTTAAACTAAAGAAATCTACCTGCATCCTCACTTAAACTAAAGAAATCTACCTGCATCATCACTTAAACTAAAGAAATCTACCTGCATCATCACTTAAACTAAAGAAATCTACCTGCATCCTCACTTAAACTAAAGAAATATACCTGCATCATCACTTAAACTAAAGAAATCTACCTGCATCATCACTTAAACTAAAGAAATCTACCTGCATCATTACTTAAACTAAAGAAATCTACCTGCATCATCACAAACTAAAGAAATCTACCTGCATCATCACAAACTAAAGAAATCTACCTGCATCATCACAAACTAAAGAAATCTACCTGCATCATCACTTAAACTAAAGAAATCTACCTGCATCATCACTTAAACTAAAGAAATCTACCTGCATCATCACTTAAACTAAAGAAATCTACCATCATCACTTAAACTAAAGAAATCTACCTGCATCATCACTTAAACTAAAGAAATCTACCTGCATCATCACTTAAACTAAAGAAATCTACCTGCATCATTACTTAAACTAAAGAAATCTACCTGCATCATCACTTAAACTAAAGAAATCTACCTGCATCATCACAAACTAAAGAAATCTACCTGCATCATTACTTAAACTAAAGAAATCTACCATCATTACTTAAACTAAAGAAATCTACCTGCATAATCACTTAAACTAAAGAAATCTACCTGCATCATCACTTAAACTAAAGAAATCTACCTGCATCCTCACTTAAACTAAAGAAATCTACCTGCATCCTCACTTAAACTAAAGAAATCTACCTGCATCCTCACTTAAACTAAAGAAATCTACCTGCATCATCACTTAAACTAAGGAAATCTACCTGCATCATCACTTAAACTAAAGAAATCTACCTGCATCCTCACTTAAACTAAAGAAATCTACCTGCATCATCACTTAAACTAAAGAAATCTACCTGCATCCTCACTTAAACTAAAGAAATCTACCTGCATCATCACTTAAACTAAAGAAATCTACCTGCATCATCACAAACTAAAGAAATCTACCTGCATCCTCACTTAAACTAAAGAAATCTACCTGCATCATCACTTAAACTAAAGAAATCTACCTGCATCCTCACTTAAACTAAAGAAATCTACCTGCATCATCACAAACTAAAGAAATCTACCTGCATCATTACTTAAACTAAAAAAATCTACCTGCATCATCACAAACTAAAGAAATCTACCTGCATCATCACAAACTAAAGAAATCTACCTGCATCATCACTTAAACTAAAGAAATCTACCTGCATCATCACTTAAACTAAAGAAATCTACCTGCATCATTACTTAAACTAAAGAAATCTACCTGCATCATCACAAACTAAAGAAATCTACCTGCATCATCACAAACTAAAGAAATCTACCTGCATCATCACTTAAACTAAAGAAATCTACCTGCATCATCACTTAAACTAAAGAAATCTACCTGCATCATCACTTAAACTAAAGAAATCTACCATCATCACTTAAACTAAAGAAATCTACCTGCATCCTCACTTAAACTAAAGAAATCTACCTGCATCATCACTTAAACTAAAGAAATCTACCTGCATCATCACTTAAACTAAAGAAATCTACCTGCATCCTCACTTAAACTAAAGAAATCTACCTGCATCATCACTTAAACTAAAGAAATCTACCTGCATCATCACTTAAACTAAAGAAATCTACCTGCATCATTACTTAAACTAAAGAAATCTACCTGCATCATCACAAACTAAAGAAATCTACCTGCATCATCACAAACTAAAGAAATCTACCTGCATCATCACTTAAACTAAAGAAATCTACCTGCATCATCACTTAAACTAAAGAAATCTACCTGCATCATCACTTAAACTAAAGAAATCTACCATCATCACTTAAACTAAAGAAATCTACCTGCATCATCACTTAAACTAAAGAAATCTACCTGCATCATCACTTAAACTAAAGAAATCTACCTGCATCATTACTTAAACTTAAGAAATCTACCTGCATCATCACTTAAACTAAAGAAATCTACCTGCATCATCACTTAAACTAAAGAAATCTACCTGCATCATCACTTAAACTAAAGAAATCTACCTGCATCATCACTTAAACTAAAGAAATCTACCATCATCACTTAAACTAAAGAAATCTACCTGCATCATCACAAACTAAAGAAATCTACCTGCATCATCACAAACTAAAGAAATCTACCTGCATCCTCACTTAAACTAAAGAAATCTACCTGCATCATCACTTAAACTAAAGAAATCTACCTGCATCATCACTTAAACTAAAGAAATCTACCTGCATCATTACTTAAACTAAAGAAATCTACCTGCATCATCACAAACTAAAGAAATCTACCTGCATCATCACAAACTAAAGAAATCTACCTGCATCATCACTTAAACTAAAGAAATCTACCTGCATCATCACTTAAACTAAAGAAATCTACCTGCATCATCACTTAAACTAAAGAAATCTACCATCATCACTTAAACTAAAGAAATCTACCTGCATCATCACTTAAACTAAAGAAATCTACCTGCATCATCACTTAAACTAAAGAAATCTACCTGCATCATTACTTAAACTAAAGAAATCTACCTGCATCATCACTTAAACTAAAGAAATCTACCATCATCACAAACTAAAGAAATCTACCTGCATCATCACTTAAACTAAAGAAATCTACCATCATCACTTAAACTAAAGAAATCTACCATCATCACAAACTAAAGAAATCTACCATCATCACTTAAACTAAAGAAATCTACCTGCATCATCACAAACTAAAGAAATCTACCATCATCACTTAAACTAAAGAAATCTGCCTGCATCATCACTTAAACTAAAGAAATCTACCTGCATCCTCACTTAAACTAAAGAAATCTACCTGCATCATCACAAACTAAAGAAATCTACCATCATCACTTAAACTAAAGAAATCTATCATCATCACAAACTAAAGAAATCTACCTGCATCATCACAAACTAAAGAAATCTACCATCATCACTTAAACTAAAGAAATCTACCTGCATCATCACTTAAACTAAAGAAATCTACCATCATCACAAACTAAAGAAATCTACCTGCATCCTCACTTAAACTAAAAAAATCTACCTGCATCATCACTTAAACTAAAGAAATCTACCTGCATCCTAACTTAAACTAAAGAAATCTACCATCATCACTTAAACTAAAGAAATCTACCATCATCACTTAAACTAAAGAAATCTACCATCATCACTTAAACTAAAGAAATCTACCTGCATCCTCACTTAAACTAAAGAAATCTACCTGCATCATCACTTAAACTAAAGAAATCTACCTGCATCACTTTAACTAAAGAAATCTACCTGCATCCTCACTTAAACTAAAGAAATCTACCTGCATCATCACTTAAACTAAAGAAATCTACCTGCATCATCACTTAAACTAAAGAAATCTACCTGCATCATTACTTAAACTAAAGAAATCTACCTGCATCATCACAAACTAAAGAAATCTACCTGCATCATCACAAACTAAAGAAATCTACCTGCATCATCACTTAAACTAAAGAAATCTACCTGCATCATCACTTAAACTAAAGAAATCTACCTGCATCATCACTTAAACTAAAGAAATCTACCTGCATCATCACTTAAACTAAAGAAATCTACCATCATCACTTAAACTAAAGAAATCTACCTGCATCATCACAAACTAAAGAAATCTACCTGCATCATCACAAACTAAAGAAATCTACCTGCATCCTCACTTAAACTAAAGAAATCTACCTGCATCATCACTTAAACTAAAGAAATCTACCTGCATCATCACTTAAACTAAAGAAATCTACCTGCATCATTACTTAAACTAAAGAAATCTACCTGCATCATCACAAACTAAAGAAATCTACCTGCATCATCACAAACTAAAGAAATCTACCTGCATCATCACTTAAACTAAAGAAATCTACCTGCATCATCACTTAAACTAAAGAAATCTACCTGCATCATCACTTAAACTAAAGAAATCTACCATCATCACTTAAACTAAAGAAATCTACCTGCATCATCACTTAAACTAAAGAAATCTACCTGCATCATCACTTAAACTAAAGAAATCTACCTGCATCATTACTTAAACTAAAGAAATCTACCTGCATCATCACTTAAACTAAAGAAATCTACCATCATCACAAACTAAAGAAATCTACCTGCATCATCACTTAAACTAAAGAAATCTACCATCATCACTTAAACTAAAGAAATCTACCATCATCACAAACTAAAGAAATCTACCATCATCACTTAAACTAAAGAAATCTACCTGCATCATCACAAACTAAAGAAATCTACCATCATCACTTAAACTAAAGAAATCTACCTGCATCATCACTTAAACTAAAGAAATCTACCTGCATCCTCACTTAAACTAAAGAAATCTACCTGCATCATCACAAACTAAAGAAATCTACCATCATCACTTAAACTAAAGAAATCTATCATCATCACAAACTAAAGAAATCTACCTGCATCATCACAAACTAAAGAAATCTACCATCATCACTTAAACTAAAGAAATCTACCTGCATCATCACTTAAACTAAAGAAATCTACCATCATCACAAACTAAAGAAATCTACCTGCATCCTCACTTAAACTAAAAAAATCTACCTGCATCATCACTTAAACTAAAGAAATCTACCTGCATCCTAACTTAAACTAAAGAAATCTACCATCATCACTTAAACTAAAGAAATCTACCATCATCACTTAAACTAAAGAAATCTACCATCATCACTTAAACTAAAGAAATCTACCTGCATCCTCACTTAAACTAAAGAAATCTACCTGCATCATCACTTAAACTAAAGAAATCTA